>JARFOD010000001.1:1490847-1558351 GCA_031763545.1 Mopalia muscosa | reverse complement strand
AAAAAAAAAAAAAAAAAAAAAAAAAAAAAAAAAAGTCAGCGTTGTATCATTTTACGTTTTGACAACGTTGTTATTACTTTGAACAAAACGCTGCTTAGTCACAACGTTCAACCACAACATTCCCTGTCCGCTTTGACAACTTTATTATAACGTATCAACTGGTACAAACTAACAGCCAAATTCCGTTGCAGATTTACGTTGCAGTAACGTTGATTTTGGTTAGTCTGCAACTTACCAATGTAAGGCTGGTAGGCAATGTTGCAGCAACGTAGTCTGTTTGCTTGACGATCCCCTAGCATGGCTACTAGCTAAATACAAGTATCTCTGTAAAAAAAAAAATTGTAGAAGGGAAGTGGTATTCAAATCTAGACAGCCATGTTAGACAAAACTGCCATTCTTAGTTTTAGGTTTTTCACTGAGCTAACAATTGCTAACCTCCGATTGCTCATTTCTCACATAGTTGAGTGTGATTTATCTCCCCTTCATACGTTACTTATTACCTCCCTTTGGTCAATCATGTGGGGTGATGGGAATGGATTGAAAGAGTTTTGAGGACAATCTGTTTAATCATTCCAAAGTATTTTCATCCCTCAAAGTGCTTAATTTAGGTAGTGTTATGTGACTTTTGTGTGTAGAAATACTCTTGTAGATTTCCTACAACAGCATCTTGGTAAATTTTGCTCTCCAATCTAAAAGCCAACATCTATATATTGTGTTGTATTGCAACCTGACAGGAGTCACTATTATGTTAGAATGTAATATGATTAAATAAAGCATAAGGGAAAACATGGAGCCGACCTGTTTGTAATGTATTTGTATTACCTCTTGTATTTATCCCATCAATGTTTGTTGCCAGTAGCCTAGTGTCACAAGTGATTTGATTTTCATTGGGTTGGCGTGCCATCAAATGAGTGACATAACATCAAGTACAGGGTTAAACCCCAACTAACAAACAAACCTAAAGCATGACTAGAAAACTCAACCCAATAAAGACAAAGATACCTTCCTAAGAAATGGAATATTGCCTGAAGACCATATCACTACAATAGGTTTGTTTGTTTGTTTGTTTGATTGGGGTTTAACATCATACTCAATGGTATATCACTTATATGAGGATGTATTGTCCACTTGACACTTTTCCTTGCCTAATTCCGGTGAAAAACCAGGATGAAACCTTGTAAAAACCACTGCTGTGAACGCTTGGTCCACATCATACATGTGACACACTCATTTAACTGAGGGATGACAGCTTCAATTATAAATGTCTTAACCACAGCACTGCTGTCTGAGAACAGATATCAATGGCACACTTTCATGTCCATCAAATTTCAAAATATAAGTGAAATACCCTTAAGGAACACAGTCAATAATACATATACGATTTTAAAAACCAGGATATACACAACCAAAATATTGAAGCATCTAAAAATTTGAAACGAACACAATGAAGTATTGTTGGTCATATTAAACATTTATTCAAATAATAAATGTACACCTTTTGTAATATGTTACAAATATGCATTTTTCAAACAATCAGCAATACAAAAAGTTAATTTCATTCTTAATTTTCTTACGCACTAATTTCATTTCACTCACTTATACTTAAAAATGCAACAATTCAACAAAAACAATGAAAACCAAATAAGGAAAATTTTCATTACAATTGCAAGAAAGGTAATAATATTGAAATTATTTCTTAAAAAACTTGTTGTGATTCGGAGCATAGAAAACTATTATCTCAAATACACCATGACATATACAAAGCGAAATGTTGCACAAACTTTGAAGTTCTTAGTGCCTTAAATCACACTATGTGTACTAGAAATTAACCGAAACTCATTTTTATTGTATACTGATCAAGAGGGTATCAATTAGCAGATATTTTAAAAAGACAATATTTGAAGAATCGAAAAGAGAAGATATATTGCACAAAGAAAAGCTCATATAAATATACATTAACTGCCAGGGTATTGTTCCACATTAGATCTGAGTTAAGTTGATCTTAATTAAGTTGATCTTAATTGCCATGACAACACAATACCTTTAAAAGAGTGAAATTGTGAGTAATAAATTGCATTAATTATTACATAAATTACATTAATCTTTATATCTAAATTCATTGATGTCTGAAACACTTTAATTAGAATAATATTCTACAAATAGATCTCTGCAAAGTTGATCTTAGTAACCATGAAGACATTATACCTTCACAATGTAGGCCACCGTAAGAAGTAAGATTAACTTAGATTGTTTGTAAGACAGATATTTTTTCAATACAATCAACAATGTGACCATAGAGAGGTGAAAAGAAAAACAAAGTTGATTAATAAAGCACTAATATTAAACAATTTTAACATGACAAACTCCTTCTTGAAACCCTGTAAAAATTAATCTTTATCAATGGTTATTTTCCCTATATCACAACGCTTAAGGCTTTAGGCAGATCACCAATTAATGGAGAAATATATTTATTGAAGATCAGCTGTAATAAGGATGATCCATTCTCCATGTTGATAACACACTGCTTGATAGTAAAAATGACTGCTTGACAGCTCAGATCATTGCTAATTTGGAAGATCAAGGCTCAGTAGTGAAAAACTACTGCTTGATAGTGAAAACCACAGAGCAGTAGTAAACATTACTTCTAATCTTTCAATTAAACTGTTATTCAAGTGTGACGATCAACTCTCAGTTGCCATAAGATGGCTGTTAGATACTTCAAATCACTGTTCAGCAGAGATGATCACTACCCTCTGGTACTGCTCAATAGTACAGATCACCACTCAATGGTAAAGATCACCACTCAATGGTGAAGATCACCACTCAATGGTAAAGATCACCACTCAATGGTGAAGATCACCACTAAATAGTGAAGATTACTGCTCAATAGTAAAGATCACCACTCAGTGGTGAAGATCATCACTCTATGGTGAAGATCACCACTTAATGGTGAAGATCACCACTAAATAGTGAAGATCACCACTCAATAGTGAAGATCACTACTTAATAGTGAAGATCACTACTTAATAGTTTAATAATGAAAATAACTGCCAATAGCCAACATCACTGCTCAGTAATGAATATGAGATAGGGGAGATAACTGATTCGTAGTGTGAATCATTGCACTACAACAGCAGTTAGCATGATTGGGAAACAAAGGCTTTCAACAATACAAACATTAACATCAAGTCAGGAGACAAGTTATGTATTCAGTCACATACATACCACAAAACAATTAACATTTTTGATTTGGAGAAAAGTTAATAAATAACTATTATATTTAGAATTCTCAGATATATGTAACTTTTGGAAAAGACAAAAACAAATTAATGCAAAAACTTTTCCCTTCTTGGAAAAGGTTCCATTTCATTACCTAAAAGACAAACAATTGTCACTCACACATACAATAAACTAAACAAAAAAGCTCTAAGATGAATTTAGTGTTAGTTTAAAGCCATTCTTCATAAAATAAACAATAAAGTTTTAAATACTTCCAACTGTGTAGAAAACAAATAACAACATAGAAAAAGCCTCCAACTGATATGGATGCTTTTAGCTGAATTTCACAGTTCATTTTTTAACAATATTTACACACTCTTTACTACAATTGTATAGAAAATATGGAACTATGTTTTCACGGCATTGCTTTAATTTTTACATAAATAGCTTTCATATGTACAGGGCATCTTATCATAAGCACAAGATAATCATTCTCTTAGTTATCTTTAAAATTATTTACATCGCAGAGTTAATTCCCTTGGGCTGTAACTTTAGCACTGTCAGCTTACATGCCCAGTTACTATTAGGTCACATGACTATAACAGAGTGGTAATAAAGATATTTAAATAATACCAGTACCTACTTAACTTTCCTTTTCAACAACATTACTAGATGTTATTATGCTACAGTTTAGGTAACCCATTAAAAAGTCATTTTTGTCAGTCATGAAATTGGAATGGTATAAATTAACATTGAGTACTTAGGCCAAAACAAAACGATGAGTTTTGAAAACGCTTACAAAACTTTCATAAAGGAAGAGACATATAATTTGGAAACAATACAAACTTTTAAATTTTTAATTAAGTATGCAGGAGCCACAATAATAATGATTATAAAAAGGTGTGCAACTGTACATCATGTGATTTTACCACCATGGTAACGGGCATGCCAAGTCTGATATGGAATGACTTTAATGACATCACAAGTCATGTGACTGTCCTCAACCAATCATGAAAACTTCCAGAATTTGTCCAATCAGAACACGTTTTCAGTTATCTGTTTGATCAGCAGTCTTTGAGAATATCTTCATTGTACAGTTATTCTACTTTTGTTTTACCACAAATAATTATAAGCTTAGAAGAATCACAGACTGCTAAAGTCAATAATGTGGGGTATGATTGACCATTGATCCCTTTTATAACATCAGAGTCCAAGTCAGCATATTTCCCATTTACATTTCATTTTTGTTCTAAATAGTGACTCTGGTAACAACCACAAAACAAATTCACTGTTCCTTTGTCTATATAATTCGACAGTCTATTCTCACTTGGTGAATTTATCAGAAACTGATGTCCATTTCACCAACAACTCTAGGATTGTCCAAAAAGAGGCTTAGATGGTAACATCACCCCCTTTTGAAATCCTCACACACATATCCTATGCTTGTTACACAATTTTCACAAGGTAATCTCTTGGAGAGCCATTTCTTAGCTAGGGCTCAAAGGTCGTATTGACTGATCCAACCAATCAGTGACCAGGGTATTTTGTGACATCACAGCTGGAGATATTTTATCTTGAGCTCATTATTACCAACCAATCAAATTAGTGGATTCCATTTGGATGATTCTGATGACACAGGTTTCCACTGAATTATCCTTGCTATTGAAAATAAATCATCATTTTGATGAAACCTAATCAGGAATTGTGATGGAATAAAATTCAAATATGTCCTAATGGCTGTTTACTACCTAATCATCCAAAGTAATGTGAGCACAGAAGTCAATAGAAGAAGATTTATTTGAGGGCATGTAGATATAGAAATATTTATCAGTCCCATATTTCTCTCTTTTGTATCTTTAATAACTTCAGGCATTTTCTCCTCTGGACCCATGTCTTTAATCGTTTTATCTGGAGTGTTGTAATCTGAAAACAAGATTTGAAAAAATACATTACAATGGTCGGCAAAAAGGTACAAGTTTCAATTGGCTTTTTGTTTAATCTGCTATGCTTTTATCATAAACTTTGCATGGGAAATATTCAAACAAAACACTTAAATGATCTGTTTAAACTAGCAATTTGTTTTTAATTTAAAAACCAGCAGAAAGGGTGAAGGAAATCCTCCTCAATGCCACTGGAAACAAACAAAGACAATCACAGGACGCAAGACATAGACATCACAAACAAAACAGCTACAATGAGGGTTTGACAGTCACTTATATAATGGCATCCCAGCCCATTAGATGATGAAAACTACCCTAGACGGTGCTAGCAGCAAACATCAAAACTTTGATGCATCAATTAATATTATCAACATTTTTTTTTTACCTGGCTGTTTAGATCTTTCTGTCGTTGTTGTGGTTCTACGGACAGGTGTTGTTGTTGTAGTTGATCTTGTGGTTGTACTCTGGGTAGTTCGTGGTGTTGTTCTGATAGTGGGTGGTCTATTTCCAGCTGTGGGCCGAGTTTGTCTGCTCGAGGCTGTAAAACAAAAATGTCATTATTTTGATACCCTCTTTATGGTGATTTTTATTTTGGAGTAGCAAAATGTTTATGCTGTGTAGGGGTACCAGCAATTTTTTTTTGGTCCTCTTGTATATCTCCAAGCAATCCTCTTGGTCTAGTTCTACTTCTCAACTATGTGAATCCGATTCTGTGCACCAGGCTGAATTCTACATCTATTGGCCCAGGTGGTAACAAGGGATGGTAACCCCTTCGCAGGTAGCACCGTTACCACCCTTTCATGTAACTCTTTCTTGAGGTAAAAGATACGCAAGGAAAATAGTGGTTTATCTTTAATCAGTAATTTACAGGTAGGCAAAGATTGATGGATTGTTTGATCGGTGTTTTTCGTTGTGCTGTAGAGAGTTTCACAGCTGTGTATTCCAACAATAATTAACTCTAGCACAGACATAAAATGTGAACTGTTTTGATGCTGTTGGAAAGTTAATAATCGTCCAGTGCCAAGTAAAGCCATCATCGCTACTCTTCAAACTAACAGCCCTTATCCAGTCAGACAGTCCAGGTAGGCAAAATAATAATGAAGGTATTTTTGTGTACAGAAAATCCTATACATCATATTTATGACTGAGATTAACTGGGTATTATTTTCCTGCCTGACAAATAAGTTCACGCTGATGAGACAGAAACTTGTATTCTGTGCTAATTCTGGACATACCAACAGTGCATTTAACAATTCTATAAAGAAATAGAATACTTTCAAAGTGCTGTACAGCCTGGTACTTGAGCCTTTCTGTGTTAAATTGAAATTTCAGCAATTTTAATTGCGTGCTAACATGACATTGATTGATTAATAATTAAGCCCCTTACGTGATGTTTTCGTTGAGGTGGATCCACAGCACACTCGGAGCATCATTTTCATACCCTGGTTTAGACACGCCCCCTTGAAGAGGTTGGAAATACCAGCTTTATGACCAGATGACGTGGCTAAAATTAAAAAAAGATAAAATTGTAAGCTGAAGTAATTATTTCACTCATATGGTGAAATGGGGTTTTGTTGTGACAAGGCCAGTGCAAGACGCAAGCCTGCTATTACATGTAGTAAAATGAAAACAAAATAGATTGTCTATTTAAATTAGCCTTTGTTAATTTTTTTTCACAGTGATGGGATGCAAATAAATCAAGGAAGCTAAGGACAAAGCGATTTTAAAAACACAACACATTTCTGACTTTTACTGTTTAAATAAACTTATAGTCTTCAATCCTTAAATCAAACCAGCTGATGTATTGAGTAAATTATAGGTAATAAAGACTTACATATAAAGTAATAAGTCTGCCCTGGTTCGAAATCTGGCATCTTAGGAATTCCAGTGAAGCGACTGATGTAGAGTGTAAAGATTCTATCTCGTGTTGGGTCAGAACAGTTTACTATTAATCGAGCATCTGTACTGTTGTAAATTGTACACGCATTATATTCGGATTTCCTCACCTGAAATGGGACAAAATTACATGAAGTTTTACAGTATCTAGTTTAAAAACCGTTTAATTACACACGGTATATTTATTTCCATGAGCACAAGATTTTTTAACGAAATACATACAATGTAACTAATTGTATGTAAGATAGTTTGACACCATTTGTATCTATTTTTATACTATACGGGGAGCTCGGAAAAAATGAAATAAGTCACAGGTATGAAATTATTTTTTCTGGTCATTAATTATTGACAGATAAAGCATGGTTACTAATCAGGCTATGAATTTATAGTGAAACCAGATCGTAATCAGTCAGTCACTGAATGGGGTAAAATATGTCCCTTTTTTTATAGAGGTTCTTTGTGTACAGAATGAAAGAAACCCAGTCAATATGCTCTTCTCTGATATAAGAAGCTTTTGGTGGGCCTTTATTGTTGTTATCATTGATGGTATACTTAGGTTTTGGATATACAGTGGTTGGTATGCCCACATTTTGGTATATCATGGGATGGTATACTTAGGGTTTGGATATACAGTGGATGGTAGGCCCACATTTTGTTATATGAGGGGATGGTATACTTAGGTTTTCAATATACAGTGAGTGGTAGGCCCACCTTTTTGGTATATCAGGGGCTTGAATGCTTGAGGTTTGGATATAAACTGGCTGGTGTGCCCAGGGTGAGTAGACTCAGATATCTGGTACCTGTATATCAAATTGTCCGAACATCCCTGCAGTACATTGTAGGTATATCAGAGATAGAGTACCTCAGGGCCTGAATACTCAGGTTTCTGATATATCTTATAAGTATGCAATACTAGGGTTTCTTGTCAATTCAGTAATAGCTAGTAATAACTAAGGTTTTCAATACATTCAGGTTTCTGATCAATCTGATTACCAGTATTATACTATACTAGGGTTTCTGGTGCATTCAGGGGATAGGTATACTCAGGTTTCTGGAAAATGTCAGGAATTAATTGATTCACTCAGGTTTCCCACATATCATATCGTTTAACTGAGGTAGTGTTTAGATTGGTTTTACTTACCATATATACTGTATAATATTCTCTCAAGTATTCAGGTGTATTGGCGTCATATTTGGGGCAGACAATTTCAATCTGATCGTTGTCATTAACATCTATCACATGATCGTTATTACTGATTAAAAACCTGAAAACACACAAAGGTATGAAAGGGTTAGTGATTAGAAGGGATGCACCAAATTATGCATAACTCAACCGAGCAATTAATTGGAGCTGAAATGAAGCATGTAAAAAAGGAATGGAAAATATACATTAAATATCTCACTAATTCACAAGTACGTATTTTACTGTCTATCACAAAAATAGTTCACATTTCAGTATGAAAGTTCACATTTCATATCATACAATTTACACAGCCATGTTAATAAGATACACGTCAAGGCTATCCCATAATTCCTCAACTGTGTTTATCTTATTTTGTCTCTATGTATATAATTAGAGAATGAACTGTAAATTCATTATGTTAAAAATTGAGACGAAAACATTAGCAGATTTTATCAGCATTGTGCAGTCTGCTTAGTTAGGCACTTTCCTTTTGACTGCACAATGTTAGTGATGTAACAGTTATCAAAATGGCAGATAAAATATTATAATCTGATTAAAAGATTTTTACCTGCAAATTGCTAGGTAAGAACTGAATCAATCAAGTAGAGACAAACTTCTCTATCTCCCTTCTCCACATTAACATATTCATGATCATATAAATCCACTATACTGTATTAATACAAATGCTAACAGAATCCAAATGAGGCAGTGTATGAAAGGCCAAACACACCACAACAATCCCATATCGGTTGAACTCAATCTGATTTACAGAGCAGAAACAATGTGAAAAACCCTATAGACCTGAAGAATATGTGGTAAAAATTTCTTATCGCAATTCTTGAAGATAATATACTGGTTATGATATGCTACGTGTAGTTTTAAGCATGGTCACCTATGGAAGCCCATCATCGCCACTATAACATGAAAGCCTTTCCTATTAAAAAAGCTACGGATTAAATCTGATAGTTTCTGGTCATTCACAGAACAAACAGAAGGAAATTAAGAATGAAACTGCTATTAAAGGGATCTGGACAGTGGTCAGTTGATTATCATTTAATGGTCCCTAGCCAGTCATTGACAGAAATGGGGAGGTGGGGGGAGGTGAAAAAAAGAGGGACTTAAGAAGGGAGTCGATAACCATGATAGGAGAGAACACATAACCCTGCCAGCTATCCCATCATCCATCTCACCCAACGCATCATAAAGCCGATTGAATTTCACAGAAACCCAAACGGCAGCTAACAGAGTTTGAAGCTTGCTTGATTGCGTTTCCTCGTAGCCGGAGTATTGAACGGACCCTGTGATCAATAGTAATTCGCTGTCGTATCAATTCTCCATTGAAGGGATTTTATATCCATTCCCATGTGAACAAAGGAAGTTTACACTTGTAGGAGAAGGGCAAAACCTCCGCTCAAATTCTGCCACTTAGACAAACCAAAAGTACAGAGATAGCCTTGCTAGAAAAGACAGGACAACTCTCATAACAGTATCTATTACAGTAAGAGATGAAGGAAATCTCTATTTACCAAAACTCCCATCAGCCATTCTTCTCAATAAAACAGAGCAATAATGAAATTCTCATCTGACTGACCCTGAATGACCTTTGCTTTATACTACATCTCACATCAACACAGCAATCCCATCCAAACTTAACAACACAATCTTTTTATCTTTTCTTTTTCTCACATCACAAAATTCTTTTAAGTCTCTTTCAGACGGCAATAGCCTATTAATGTTTCCTGAAAGATTTCGCCTGAAGCGTAACTGTGAACAACTAAAATCATCAATGTTGCAAGAAAAGCTCTTCACCTCAATTTCAACATGAGATATAATCTTAGACAATTCCTCATAACTAGGAGAGAAATCAAAGGAAATGACAGACAAATGGGTTTCTGAAGAAAAGGCATATTTGAATTCTGTCAATAGAGAGAAATGAGGCTAGTTGGAGATTCTTGGAAACATATTTTGTTTAGAAGTCGGAAAAAGTTTAAGAACAGTCTGCTGGGTGATGCTCTGGGGTTCTTGACTCTGTACATACAGAGAGATGGTCTTAATGGTGGTGGATCGTGCCAATTTCAACGATAGACTCCCCGATTCTAAATATTGTTTCAGAACTCTAAGTCAACAAGTCTCTTTAAGAAACGAATGGCCCTTGAAGAAGTTACTGTCTTTTTTCATGCTTATTACTTTTTTCACATCTATGGAATATTCCAGAGCTTACATCGGAACTGCAGAACTCTGAATGAATTCTTGATGAGAGGATGAATGGAGTAATCAGCCGTATTTCTCATTGTTTGATTGTGACATTATATGAACGAGTGGCTTGTCCTTATTGACTCCCCATATCTGTATTCATGGATGGATTCATACACACTGGCTATGGACATGTAACAAATTCAGAGTCACCTGGACATTATTCCACATAGACATTTCTCAATTTATTCTGCCCTGAAAACAGGCAGCTGAATCAACTATGATCATCTGCTAGTGTCTCCACAGTCAGGTACCCTCAATCTACCCCTAACTCTTAGAAGAACCACTATTTAATCATTATACTATTGCCTGTCTTCAAAATGTACCACCTGCAGGAAGGTTTTATTATTATGACCATATTTTTATTATTTTTTTTTTTTGAATAACACTTCCTTAGTTTGAACAGATTTTTGTTCAGATAAATATTCACTTTCTAAACACCACAAAAAATATTTTATTGATATTAATACCAACTTAATTCAGTTTATACTCGGACAGTTTGTCAACCTTGAAGAGACTATATACATACATGTGCTAATTACCAACATCTTATTAGTTTGCAACTATACACACTAAAGTGTGACCTTTGCACTCTCTTATTACAGACTGGGCACGGTCAAGTGACACCCTCGCTAGAAAACTGATGTGGTTTGAGTTATGTAACAAGGCACACACACTGGGAATACGAGAAGTCATCCTAATAGCCTAACTGGGCAATATCACAAGTCTGTGCTGTTAACTGATCTATTCAGGTTTACCTGTGTCAAGCTAATCAAACTACCTGTGTGGCTAGCCTGTGTCAGGATGGAACAGGCACAAGGTAGAATTCTAGAATGATAACAAAGACATGGTCTACTTAAACACCTCAATTTTCACACAGTCAATTAGAGTGTACCCATGACATTGAGAATACCTCCCATATGATCTCAGCGCTACCTCCACCAGGTAGACAGTATTCCCAGCCCACCAGTCACCAATATTGGCCTATCTGTCTCACACAGACCCTACTTCTCTTTGTCTACCAAAATAAACACTTCAATTTGTCCTTTATCAGTTTCATATGTCTCTGTTCAACAGGACTGACCACTTCAGAGATAATTTGAGGAACAACAAATAGGCTGACCACTTTCTCTAAAGCTTACCAATCATAAAATCTAAAACCCTTTGATGTAGCCTGTCAAATCAGACATGCTCTTAATTTTAGGTGGACATGTGTTGAACATTTGACCCTTAAGCTAAATATTCAACACTGCTTGATAAAACAGAGAATCTTCATTATTTCAAAAATATTATCTCCTTCATAGATATATACATGTAATAGATACCTGAGTTGACAGAAAGGAAATCCCCAACTATTTCTTAACTAAAAGTTTGAAATAAACACAAAATAGCACATGTTTTCTGTCAACCGTGACCGGAATAATTTGTATGTTTGTGTGTGTGAGTGGAGGGGGTCTTCCTTATACAGTCGGCTTGTGTAGCTTTTAAAAATTCACCTTTAAAGATTAACTTTTATAGCAGATGATTAGCAAAAGAGTTAGACATTTGGTAACACTACACCATTTGTTTCTCCTCAAAATCAACAGTTTATTTTCATGTATATTTGTTTCAGAGCTTTAAGTCAACCCCACTATAGACAAAGAGCCCTGGCATTTGGTTAAAAGCTTAAACACAAAAACATATTAGCACCCCTGATGTGTCATTTCAGGGGGGTTGATTATTTGTGGGTGCTAAAAGAGTGGAGCTCATTAAATGGAACCGCAAAGGGTTTTGCCTGCTATTAGTTGGGAGTTGGCTGTGATATGAGGGTAGGGGGTGGGGTTCGCTGATAGATGGGTACTGATAAGGGGTCTGGTTAGAGACTGTAGACTGTACAGTGGGGTATATCATCAACCAAGTACTTAATTAAAGCTATCTCTTCTGGCAAACAGAATTGTACTACTTTTTTCACCCAAATATTTGTTTTAAAGGACAAAAAAGCTACTTAAATCAATATCGCCAATCTTTGGGTAAAAAAAAAGAAATATTGAGAGCTTAATGTCAAACAAAAAAGTTGATGAAAAATTGATCTAAATGCTTTAATTCTATAAATTGAGAGGTGCTCATTAATATTTCACATTCTTGTCCCAATGGCGACTTCTCTAGTGAGCGAAATTGGAAGTATGTAATTACGGTAAAACTCATAGAGACACGAAATGGCTAAATTTGTGTGGAGTGATTTAAAGCCTGATTAATTCTCATCGTGAGAAGGAAGTAAAAACAAATGTTCTCATACCTCTGCTCGTTAATTATTAACGACTTCCATTAAGTAATTTGGATTCTGTCGATTGCATAATGCACATGGCAATCATTGAATTGACAACGAGATGTCATGTGTGAAATAAGCTATGCAAGAGTAATATTATCGGTACATTTTAATAACGTTGATGGTATCCTTCAGCTTTTAATTCAGAAAAAAATATAGAAGAGATCGACTGATATATTTATTAAGTTTCTTTAATTGGAAAAATCTGAGCATTGTAAAATATGAAATATTGAAAATGAAACAGTTAAAAAATGAAACAAAAAGTTATTGAAAGTAAATAACATTGCCCAAAGCAACATTAAATTGCAGAAGCTTTGAAAATATTAGATTAAGTAATCTGATTACATTCCCTGCATTTTGAAATTTTTTTAAAAAGATCCAACCATTTTTTTTTACAATCAATATAATGGATACATATCATTCATGCTGTTGTTTTCAATTCCGATGTAATGGAATTTCAAACTTAATATTTCATCCTCTATAGGAGGATATAAATTCCACACCAAACTAAGCATAATGGAGAAGTTTTCTCTAACAAAGTGTTTTTAAAATTGTATTATAACAACAACAAAGCTTTAATCAGGGTGGTTTTCAATTGGGGTAGAAGTTAAAGGGCCATAAAAAAACCACCCTGTTCCTTTTTTAACTAAGATGTATCCAAGCAGATCAACAGGATTGCCTTTAAAGCCATTCTTGACCTAGAGCTACTATTATGTTTCGACAGTCTGTTGCTGCGAAACTGTAATTATTTTCAACACAGGAACACCTGTATGTACTATACATACTTAAGTATGTGGGGCCTTTTTAGTCAAAAGAAGTATCTGTTGTGAAGCATGTACCACCAACCCACTCTCTTAATGCTAGTGCAATTTAACATCCTTTCATGGTTTGGGGTATGTAGGGAACAAAAGCATACAAAATACATGGTGGAAAATAAAGAGGTTTGGCCTCAGCAAATAACCTTGGTTGACCCAGCTTAACACATATGCCCACTAAACTATATACATGGAGCAAATAATACACCATACTCCACTTTAGATCCCAGTTTATCAAATCTTTGTAAAGCCAAGCATAAAAATGAACAGTTTCAAAGTTGCACTGTAGGCAAGGACAGTTTAAGAAAATTGTCAGGGGGGGGAAACAACAACATCAATTCCCATGATTTAATTTCTAGTTCAAATGCTCCAAGCAATATAATGTACAAAACCAGAAGACCTTGTTTCTTGGCCAGAACAAACTGCAAACATTGGAGATATAAGTGGTTGAATGACCACAATAAAGTTTTGAAATTGAAGGTTTACATTTCGGCTGATTATACATACTATATAACATTGGAATGTTTATACAGAAATGAAGAACTGTTTACCTAAGTACTTCTCAGTGTTGAAATCGCACCCAATGTTTACATCACAGTTATCGAGTGACAGCTATGCCTTAACAGAACTCTCCATAATAATGATTATACTGTTAAAGCTATGTCAAAGTGTACAGTCAGCCACACATTTATAATCATATTAAATTTCACTCAATTTACTTTAGACCTACTCCCAGCCGACAAGAAATGGGTGGGTTAAATGCTGAGAATTCTGTTAAATGTTGTCAAACAAACCTATGGTCTGGTCTTTTTCTTTGATTTGACCCCCTCTTTCTTTACATTTTTTTTACTAGTTGAAGTCATCCCAGTTTAACTAAAACTAACAGTTCTTCGGAGTGACATTTTCACAAATTACCCAGTCTCCTCAGTTCACATATCGGCATGTGGTTTTCATTATGCAGTGTCAATAGGCTTTATTTTCAATTATTTGGAAAATGTTAGTCTCTTGCTTTGATTAATTAGGTAATGTTTTCACGACTTGGGTCACGGAGCGCCCTATCACTGGGGTATCAAGGACTGTCTAGAAATGGTGAAACGATACCCAAACACAACACACCCAGCCGTATCACTGTTACTAGGTTGTAGGGGTAGTAATTCAAACTTACTATATTTACCACAATACCGATGATCAACCAGCGTTTAATTGACTTGGGTTACAAAATAAAAATTAGGCAAAACTATTAAGAAACTAAATGTTAAAGCAAATTTATTAAATTGTGAAAAATACAGTTAGTTCAAAATGAAATTCCATAGTTGTGCATGTTATAATAATTTTTAATGGATAAAGATATAGTTATATATATATATTTTCTCATATACAGTTAAAATAGTGTTTAATTAAAAATCTCTCATTAACAAAGAGCCATAAACTAAAGCTATTTCTAAAAATATGTATTCTACGTCTTGACAGTCCAGAAAAAACATGGCTCATTGAAAATTTCTTTGTGTTTAATATCACGCAAATCTAGCCTGTTTTTTGTCTGCTCTGCATTTGGAGATCATGACTAAAATACCTGAGCAAGTAAAGTCAGCCAGGTGTAAACGAAAGTCCTGAGAAACACTGATTAAGATGACACAATGCCAACACCGCTTTCCAATCCACAGGATATTTGGTACATTGATTGTAACCAAAACTCAGTCATGCAAACATAACATATTCACCTCTTCTTAATACATAAATAGGAAAACATGAATATAATTACTGCTATATTGATAATCACATGCTTAATCACTTAAAGAGATAATCATATATTATGAGGGTTATGTTTTATTTATTATAGTTTATTCTATTATACATTACTTGATTTATAGCCCCAATAATACTTGTATTCATTACTATACAAAAACAGAGTATTTGTTTATGATTACTGTACTCTAATTAGCTCTGTTGTTTTAAATAAACAATCAGGTTTTTATATAAATAAAACTATCTAATTCAACATTTGCTTGCAACCCTAGAATTTTTGCTCCCAGTAAGGAGAATTTTCACAATGAGGTGAACTATTTTAATTATACGGTGCGGATTTGGGGCAAAGTTCACTGATGCATAGCATGAATGTGTTAGAGACATGTGAATTTGGGATTATCTGACTGGCAGATTAAAAGGGAGTTAGTTTTGGGGTTAGCTGTTTGGAAAGAAAGAGTTAATAAGAAGCGATTTGATCTGTGGTGTTCAGTGTTACACATCAGTAAATAAGGGATGAGGGGAGGGGGCAGGGGAGGGGGCGGGGGGGGGGGTGCAGGACTTCTTTAATGAGTGGAACAGCCTACTTCACACCCACATCACAGGGGACTGAGAGCTAGCAAGCAAAGCCCCCTCAAAACAGGGGCAAGATCAAAATAAACTTTCATCAAAGCTGCTACAAAGAAAATATTTGCAGCACCAGGCTTTAGAATGATGCGACAGATAACAGGGGCTAATGAAAATAGAGGGGGGAATTCCGACAGTGACTTTCCATTCCGCAGCCAATGTTTTGTCGCGGAATAACCCATTCAGTATTCCGATGAACTCAAGAGCCTAGCCAGAAAAATCCAGCACTGCCTTTTCACGTTCTTATAAATTTTTTACAGCTGTGAGCAAATTGCAGTTAAGTAGCCAATGAATTCAAAACATTGTCATTTTTGTGCACCCCAATGTCTTCCACATGATAAAGCAGACATGGTTAAGGAATATCTAGCTCTGGTAAGAAAGCGAGAGGGTACTGTTTAATGAGAAATGGCTGTTCAATTGCTACCATATCCTAGTTGTTGGCCGGCTACTACAGCTCACCCGCCTCCTCCTTTCAGAAGATGACATTCTCCTGATGTCTTGGCTTGTTTTTAACATTCAAATGAGTAGAGATAAATCCAAGATGAGACAGCTATTGATTTCTATCATCAGTATTCATACCATTGTTTGCCTCAGATTTATCTGGACAAGGGTGAATAACATGCAAGAAATATGGGCTACATGCAATACAGCCAATTACAGCAAACCAAAACTACAGATGTAATATATACACTAGTGTTAGCTAAAGATGTAAGATCATCTACTTTAAAAGATCAACAATGAGTTAATACACTAGTCTCTGATTTAAAACAGAAAATGAGATCACTTAAATGAATGCAAGATAGGAATCAATAGAATATGTTCAACCACCGCTGTTAATTAAGTAGACAATATACAGTGTTATTAACCCATTAGCAGACATTACAATAGATGATAAAGACTTAACTGTATCTGTTATATATAGCGTCATTACAATGTTCAATTATCAAAAATTATCCCAAAAAAAAAAACAGTGGTCCCTTGTGGAAGGATAATCTACTAGGTTTTTTATCTTTGGGGCGGAGGCAATAATTTGCACCTGGGACAATTATCTCAGCTCCTAAGATAACAAGATATATATTTGTAGATGTCCCTTTCTATTGTATTGTGCTCACATGTTTCTTTTCTCTCCTATTATTAAAATAAAATGAGCTAATTTGGGACTGTGCCATGGTGAAGGTTTTCTGAATTATTTTATGGAATAGAATCCAGTGATGAATCACAATGCTTAACATGTTCTCTCAGATTCCAGGCACCAATAATCCAGTCTGATCAACCTACTTGGCTTATCTACAAAACTAATGAAAACATGTTATTAGCATTGTGTCAGTTTTTGTCAAACATTTTGGCTAACTAGTCAGCCATATTGTTTGTATTTACTGTGTCCGTCTCTCTGCGGATATGCCCGGCCATGTGATTCCAATTAGACCTGCAACAATATTTGACAGCCATCAAACAAAAAATTGCCAGCGCGCACTCCCAAGGCTTAGCATTTGTTTTTGAAGCTTTATTCTCTTTTTGCCATGGAGGGCTCTAACACTGACAGTCTGACATGTAAGGATTATACAACAAAATTACAACCCTACTCTATCTGACAACTTGATTGCTTCTCACAACTTATTACCTCTTTGGTACTGTTGTAATGATTGTTTTATAAATTCTGATGAGTAACAATCGATATACCAAGAGATCACAGTTTAAATCAAAGACTTCCACTTTTATTACTAGCAGGGCTTCAAAGACATGTCATTACACGTATTTTGTCTACTTATTGTCTTCTATTCAGTTTCTATGAGTGTCCCATTTATACTAACAATATCCTAACAATTTACATTTACATAACAAATTACATTTAATTTATGGTATGTAAATTAAATTATGTCAGAGGCTAACAAATAAATACTCTTTTCACCCTTATTTTTGTCTGTTGCCAAGTATAACATTTTTAAAGGCTTAACGTTGTGATTCCTTGCTTAGCACTATTTGGTTACCAGATATCTTCACAACAGGTTCACTAACATCCCACCTTTGTCAATTTGCTCGGTATTTGGTGCACAGTGGTCAAATTTTGATGGCAGAATTTAAAAAAACAAGCCACCTACGCTTCAACACTTCTGATAGTTTATTTGAGGCTCTTTTTGACGGCCATGTTTGATATGAAATTCTTGGAGAAGCCGAATAAGTGTTGTTCACACACTGTCATTTGTTGCCGCAAATTTCTCCTGACTTGAGAGGATCTGTGAACTTTGAAGTCAGAGAGAGGCTGCGGGATTTAGATTATAGGGATGAGACGCTAAGTAAAGAACAAGGACTTTTCATTATCTCTGCATGGTTCACAGCGTACAGTGACTAGGCCAGTAACAGCTTTCTATATCGATGTTCTCCTTATGGAAAACTCTATAGGCCAGAATGACACAAGTTGATATCCATTAACCAATATTGACTTGCAAACGGTGTATGTTTAACAATATAGACACATATTCACTTTCCAATAGCCACAGAAGGCCCCTATCATGATTTTTTTTAAAAAGAACCATTTGTAAATAGAAATTCAAAATCTTCACACCTTAAGCCCCAGGGGTCATGAAGTTCACATACAAACACTGTAAGATTGGCCTTTGAAAATCTATACCTGAGGATATACAGATCAATATGCCTAATTGAACCCCTAATCCTTCAACAGCTAACAGATCTCAGCCAAACCAGTTACATTGATGAATAAACAAAGTTAATCATTCTCTTCAATGAAAGTGAACCGAATCCAAATTAAAGCAACTTTTTATAAATCTGAGTGTTACAGGAATGTGTCCAGAACTGTCACAAGTCGAACAAAAAGCCAATTTGTCAATTAACTGTCTCTCAATTAGCCTTGAATAATCAATGATCAATTGATCAAACATAAAGCAACGCTTTAAAAAAACAATCTTTTTTTAAATTATTTAAATTTAACTTAAAATATAGCCAATTCAATTGACCTCATAGGTTAACAAGAGTAAAAGTACAAACTTAGATGTTGTAAATGGAGAAGCATGAACAAAATGCAGCCACAAAATGGCACTCGTTATCATTAATGGATAGGCCTCTTAAAAAGCCCTGATTAAAGTGTGGAAGAATGCTGTTCACATCAGACTCTTCCAGCCTGGCTAATCACATTCCCAAGTTGAAACAACGACAGAGCTTCCTGACTTAGAGTGATTTAATACGACAAGTTATACCGGAATGAAAGCCAAGCCAGCAGAAGTCTTTGATCATTATTTCCTATCACATCTCACCTTAATAGTGGCCTGGCCCATCACCATTCAGAAAACTGAGTAAATTGTCCAAAAAAATAGTCCCTAAATGATGATGATTGAACTGGGTATTTAAGCTGCCAAAGACAAAAACCAAGGACAGAAAGAAATGGCTACAAATATCAAATTAACTAACATGCTATGGATCACTAAATGAAACAGCACGATATTTACTGATCAGTTTAAAGTGACTCTGAATCGCCCACATTGCCCGTAAATTAATGTGTAGTCTCCTTGACTACAAAAACCATTACTGAAATAACCCTACCTTGTCTTAAAGTGCTGCAGTCTTTATCAAAATCATTTAGGATTCAAGAGGCAGATCGCAGAGGGTTTAGCAGAAATATCGTTAAAGCAGGAAGCAATTTAATTTTCAGCAAAATGCTAAGAGGTTCTAACGATAGCTGAGAAAATATTTTTAGTTATTCAAAAGGGATGAGTAGAGCGGCAAATGCCCCGATCATTTATCAAATAAACGACCTGCAACTGTAACTAAATTTGTAGACTTCTGAGATCTTCGCAAAAATCAATACCAGATGCAAGTCTGGATTGAGACAAAATGGTTTGGAGCGTCTTGAAGTTTAACGGTGATTGGTGTTCAGTAGAAGAGAGGAAATAGTGCCAGTCTGTGCAGTGATCTATGTAAATGAGACTTGAACTAAGCCAGTATATCAACCATCAGGAATCATGAGGTCCATGTACTAAGATTCCTATATTATTACAAGAGATACATTTCATTGAATTTGGCTTTCCGCTTGAGCCATTCTGGGCAATATGTCGAGGGTTTATTTTCTTAACGCTGTGTCGACTAATGAGTAATCTGTCAAGCTAAGACAGGTCGATTAAGAAGGAAACTTCTGATGTCTTTTGGCTCAGCCACTGACAGTTACTCAATCTTTGGCAATAATTGGAGCCTGATTTCTGCAGACAAAATTCCATGGATTCTGAATCTGAAAGATAAGTCCTCGGACTAAGCAGCCTAAAATGTACAAGGTCTTTTGGTTGATTCTCCTGCGGATAATCAGCTTTAACCATTTCCTAATTAAAATGAATCAAATTATTTTTTTTTTCCACAAGCAAAACAAAAATCCTCTTACAGTAACAAAATTCCACACAGGACTAGTTTTGTTTCCACTACACTAGAAATCATGCTGTGAACCTTTCAAGATTTACCATTGTATCCAATGAATAACAGTTTAGCAAAATATCGAATGTTATATTTCAGACCTTTACCGGATATAAGAAAATGTACACACAAAAAAACAACACTTTTGATTCAGATTTCAAGTAATAATTCATTAGTCAAGGCAAAAAGATTTATACATCTGCCGATAGACATCAGAAAGAACACAACAGGTTAACAGAAATTGTCGAACGACAGACCTTCACCAAACAACGACAATTGATAATGGAGAAACTTTGATGTTTGTAACCAGGTGAAAAATTGGGCAAAAAGGTTGCGATTTCGACACATCCCCAGAGATATCTGTCCTCATCAAACACCTGGCCTGGGTTGCACCTCTGTGTGTCAAACACAATGACACAGGTATATAGTTGCTAAGTAAAGACAAGACAAGGTTGTGACAGCATTCACCAACAAACTTTACCACAACAACATCCAGGTGTTGTGCAATCACAGTGTGAAAAATTGACAAGTGACCTTCATACAATTTGTGTTGCGTTGAAAAATTTTGTTCACACCTTTAAATGTACATATGAGAAGACCTAACAGTTTGCCTGAACTTCGCTTATTTAGATGATAGCATAGAAGAAAATTGATTACAAATGATGTAATGAAAACCGTGTTTATCATGTGTCAAGAAAGAAAGAAAATTCTGAATAAGATCACTGTTGTCATGGTAATTCTTTAAAGCAAACAGGCAAAGTGCCAAGCATTTTAAAATCTTATTATTTTTAAGTAGAAAAGATCATCTGCCTCAACACCCTTGAGAATTTCAGCTCATCTTCTATTTCATGTAATTCGGAGATTTTGAAACTTTAGTTTTTGTTGAGTTGACAATGTGTGATTTTCAGGTCAAGTCCAATGTCTGCTAAAACAAAGGCTTTTCCTGTAAACGATATCTCACCCAGCTCTCAGAATGTGAGCTGTAGTTTTTAAAGTCGGGGTGTGACCATACTGCTCAAATTTTTGTTTTCTCTTTGAGACAACATTTGAGTATGAGGAAAATATTAAGAGAAGTTTGTGAGATTATGATTGCACTGAGTGACATGGCCTTGTCAGGTGAAGAGTTTTAGTCTCTGTAGCCCTGAAGAAAGCTCTCGGCCTGTCACAAATAGCAATGGTTGCCAGGTGTTTGGGATTCTAGCCCATACAGGACTTCCCCTGCAGATCTAAAAAACAACTGAGATTGTCGCTTGTTGTGCCACGTGCTTCAGGAGTAAAGCTCAGAGGGGCCCAGGATATGTGTGCATTCGCTCAAATTCCTTATTTTCTTAGCTTCAACCAAACTAGCCGCTAAAGCTTCATTCTGTATCAGTGTCCTAACACACCAGAGCTGTAAATACTTTCTAATCAGCGGTCTCTGTTACCTTACATTCTGGACAGGGAGGTGACTGGGGGCAGTAGTGGACCTTCAAGGCCATATTTACCCGAATAAGAGAATACTCACTAAGTGCCCTAACCATAACACCCTTTACCGATACAGTGGACAGGTTTTCACTTAATTGATTACCTTTATTTCCCATACTTGTGAAATATTATCCTGTCAGACTAAATTATGTGTCCTCATACGGGCATGTGCCAGAAAGTCACAAATCAAAACATCATTTCAATAATTACAGTCGCCGATTAGTTGAATAGGACAGGGCCTCGGGCACATTTGACAGCTCTGAAAAGTATGCATGTCCGGTTTCTGCGTGTAACAGACAGCAAGTTCAGTAATGGCTTTACCCTTATTTAAGCCACAGGCAAACATTTCATCCAATTGGACGCTATCTCAGTTGCATGCTGATAAATGCGTGACTCTTCAATGATTTCCAGTAAACAGCCTCAATCTGAGTAGTAAACATTCAGCAGGTACGGACAACTGAGAGAGGAATAAAATCCTGCCCAACAAGAAATCTTTTAGGCGAAACACAAGAGCTCAGAATAAACCTGTCTCAATGATTACGCATTTCAATGAAGCATCTTAACAAGCAATGTCCATCTTTACTGGAGAAACAAACCTAAATCTGGATTTGTTCTAATGTCGTCTTAATACATAAATCAGCCAGACATGTGTTTGGCTTGGTTTTACAAGGACCCAGCTGTAAACTTAATATGATTAAAAGAGTGTTCGACAAATTCCTCTACTGCCAAGAAACAACTAGTGCCAATGAAGATCTAATGTGTAAAGTGTATTAGTAGAGGCTTCTGTTCACCATCGTACAAGCTTTGCCCAATCCACTCTGCCGGCTTACACGCACTCGTTCATTCTCACAAGTGTGAAGTAATGCTGGCAGAAACGGTTGGACTCTGATCAGTGTAGTAGGACTTGAAGCCCACTAAACCCCACTACTCTACCAAATAACAGTCCGGTCAGATGACTTAATCACCACTGTGGACTTAATGGAGAGCTATAAAATCAAGAACACGTCTTTTTTTTTTATATAAAAGAACCTGCTTTTTTTATCCAACTGCAAGGTGATGGATAAGTCTGTTACTGCTTGGAGAGATACACTTTAAACACACCACTATTAAACTGTACTTGGACAAAAAGTATTTAATTTCAGACACCACGCAACAGAGATTCGTGTTACAGAGAATTAGTTCAAACCCCTCTTTTAGGGCTGTCTAAGTTAATAATCAGTCAATCCATTACCGTTTGCGTGCTCATAAGAAAGAAGAGCCAAGGGCCAGGGTCAGTCATTGGCTATTTAATTATTGGACTTGGTATTGACCAGTGCAAAGACTCTTTTCGTCTCTTGTTAGACTGTATGTCACACACCTTGCTATGATTTCCCAGTCGGATATGAGATCCACTGGGGTTTCCTCACAGGAGAACATGGAGATTGGAGACACCATCTAGGTACAAACTACATGTACCACCTTAAAGTAGCCTCTATCTCACACACTACTCAGCAGGCAGAAACAGGTTAAATTTGGGACAGGCTGTCAGATTCTAAGCAATTTAGAAAACCAATATGAAACCTGAAGTGTTCAGTATTGGAGGACATCAGGAGATCTGGCATTCCCCGTTTCCTCTATCATATACCTCTACAGGCCTGAGAATTTTCATTAAGAACTCTTCAGTGTCTGCCCAGGGCCTTTCCTCAGCTCAATGATATGCTATACCCAAGGGCTATTTGATGGTGTGAAACCTGGGAACTTAACTACATCTACCCATTCCAAGACACCATATATAACCCTAAAACCTGACATCTTCAAACAAATGACAACCCTGACAGAAATAAAAACAAAACATTACCCAAAGAAGAAAAAAATGATAGGCCCATAAATCTGACAAGACATCATAAAAAAAAGATATGTGAAAAAAAAAAATCCCATTCCAATAACCAACACAACTTTCTTTTAAAGACCTATACCATTAATTGTCATCTCCACATGTTTCCATTCAGACCAGCTGCCAGTTTTCCAAAAAATAGATAAAAGACAAGTAGGCTGTCGCCTGAGAGTAGCAAATCACCGTCTGGATACCATTCTAAGTCGATCTTAGTGTTGCCAGAGAAAGCGGGATGTATTGTAACAAGACTACTCTCTAGGGAAGGAGATAGAGAAAACCTGAAACTCATTATCTATAGGACTTGACAAGAAAAGAGATTTAAAGTAAACATATAGCTTAGCTAGGCTAGACAGACTTAAAAATATAAAATGTCAAGAATCCTTCTTACAAAAACATTGAAAGACCAAGAGTGAGTTCAAGTATACTTGATTAGTCTGCTCCACCAGGTAGCTATAGTTCTTAACTCACATATACATCAAACTAGCAAGCATACTTCATCAAAACTTATATCTATGGAAAAGTTCTAATTCTGTGCAATAAGAAAAGACAGGGAGAGATTCGAGCACAAAAACAAGTGTTGATGTGTTATCCTAAGCATTGATTGGTTGGGTAGTAGAATTGGGCAATGTTTTAACAAAACACAGGATGTCAGACAAAGAAGAAAAACAGGGAAATCTCATATCAATTTTTAAGCCCAGGATCAATAGAAAACTTGCTTTTACTCCTCTGAATGTAGTCTGTTTTTAGCCAGAGGAATTAGAACAGAATTCCACTAAAATACCTAGTCTTAGTTACTTCAGTTTGACACACTTGTTTGGGTTAGAAATGCTTAAGTTAGACAAACTGACAAAAAAATCGTACAACTGGAAAATATCAAAGAAATGTTTAGACAGTGTTTCTCACTTTTTTCTTCCGCCCTATATAAACTTTGCCACTTTCTAATTTGTCAAAATCTCTTGAAAGTGCGCTTAAGAACAAGCACCTGTCGTCTTCATGTAAAGTGGAATTCTTGGCTTTACTGGGTTCCGCTGACACTATGCCTTCCAAACTAAAGAGAGCCAAGTAATAAACTTACCAAAACGTAGAAAAACCAGAGTCTTAGATAACACAAAAAAGGAATGGCAACATGGAGTAGAAGTTAACAAAAGCAAAAGTGATATGTGTATTTTACAGTTTCTATTTTTAAAATGGCTAACAACCTCTTGAACAGGTTTTCTAGCGAGTTATGGTGGTAAGTGCAGAATCAGTTATCATTTTAACACCCTCTGTTGTCTTAGTGAGTTCAACCTGCCAGAAAACCTCATTAATCATTCGCTATTTCCTCACAGTTACGCTGCTAGCATCTACAGAGTGTTCGTCCATATGTTCGTTGAGAGGTAGTACTCACTGAATGGGCTAACCAGCGTATGTATCAGGAAGTCCCAAGGGTTAACCTAAAAACTACTGACAGCATTGGTGATGGATTCGAGCTTTGGTCAGGTCTCCTTACACACATCCAGTAACTCTTCTATAAACACTGCAGCTAGAATTACCTTTTTCCACTACATTAATACTCCATGTTCTGTGCGGTCTCAGATAGATTTTCTAAAATGGGTTGAAATTTGGTCTGGCTGTTTATGCCCACAGCACAGTGATGAGTGGCTTGTAGGATAGAGTGACGGTTTATTAAATTAACACAATCCAGTTCGGCCAGGTGAGAGTCGATCATCTTTACAGGTTATCTTATTAAAGTAGACTTATTCAGGCACGTGTAAATTGGAAGCTCCTACCAGAATATAAGTCAAAGGTGAGAGCACTCTGATTAAAACACTTTGGACAGTTTCTGCTGTTTCTCCATCAGCTGCGTGCTCAGCCAATTCACACCCCTTACCCAATGAACACCTTTTGCCCTCATAAAACTTGGCTTAGACATAAAGATAATAGCTTTACACCTCCAGAAATTTACTGTTACTGCCCTGGCCGCTAAGAATTCAACAGGAGATTCACAAATTAGCCTCATTATGGGATGAACTGAAGCGTTCATGGAACACTATACCCTTAACACTTCACGGACACAAACATTTATCTTTTCAACTTGGCTTAAGAATATCTGCATCAACTTATTTTTTTTTTAAATATCTCATTTCATGTTCTAAGAGTTTGTGTAATAAGCGTAAGTCTAAACACTATCACGCCATGTTTTTCATCACACCATTTCTGTTGATGTTCTCCATATATCAGCTTTTATACCTTGTAAACAGTGAGAATGCATTGCTGTGGTATAACTACTCTAATATAACATAATACTATAATCCCACACCCCTTCTCCATAGAAACAATGAATTATAAAGTAATTTGGGATATAAATAAAAACCATATTTTTAAAAACATTTTTATAAAGTAACTGTAAGATAAAAACCCGATAATTCTGATAAATCTGAGGGTAGGAATAATGCACAATAACAGATATTATCCAGAATTATGGCGATATTTTTAAAAGGTTACAAAAATAATGTGTCTTCCTCTAAGGACAAAAAGCTTTCTTTTTTTCTGATGCTGGAGGTTGAGACCCAAATAGACCCATCATGAAGGGTACTTAAAAATGCCTTTATTTTCAGCCAACTATTAGCTGGCGAATAACGATTTTAAAATGTCACTTGTAACCAGAAATGATTTGCCGTGCAGGAAGGCATAAACTTTCCCCAGATGCTGTCCTTCCCAGCCACTCTTCTCTCCTTAAAATCGTGACGGCAAGCATTTTAACAGCTCTTCGGGGAATTCTATAATAGACAAGTTCAGGGAGATCTGATCAAAGGGATGTGCCAGTCGAAGACACTCTCCAAATTTGTCTCACATCAAAGTGAAGCGGTGGAAAAGAACTACATCTTAACCACTTGTACCCTCCAACATTGAGTCTCAGATTGTGGATAACTTTTACGGAACTTTTGAAGACTGATCTGTTATTTGATAATGGCGGCTAGTTGACAATGAATGATAACCTTATATTTTTTGCTACCATGGAAACCAAACTTATTTAGAAGGAAATCTCAGCAAGATGATAGCTACATCCTGAGTAAGACAAGTTTGAAAAAAAAAAAAAATTGAGAGTAACAACTCCATCAATAATGATGATGACTGCTGGTCTATCGGCTTTCGACAGAACATCTCCGTCTTCGAGTATTAAAAACTGGGCAATCTATTGTTGGAGTAAGGCACAACGTCTCCACCTACATTCCAAAATGATAATCTTTTTTACAGCATTGTTAACAAACAGATGGATGGGTTTAAATGGAGCTGTGAAAGGCTACTTCCTCCTAATGCTTGTTGAAGAATCATATGGGAAAAAAACGACAGCCCAAAACATTTCATTACTAGAGTAAAAATCCACTGTTGAGAGACAACAGTTTGACATGTAAAAAACCTCTATACAGCACAAAAGCTGTATTCTAGTTCAACATATGCAACTTTGAGCACACATCAAGAACTGCTTATCGAGATAAACAACACAAGGGTCTAACATTCCTGTAAGCAATATTAACAAGCCACACTAGGCTATTTGGGGCAAACTTTTCAGACTTGTCAAATTTGATTAAACAACAAAAAGCTTTCGATGATGTAAAAATGTTGCAGGACTTGTGTATACATATGGCTTTTCACCTCTCTTGTAAAAATCTTTTAGCCAACAGAAAGTATTGAACTGTGATTTCTTTTGTCTAGTGCTGGTCTCGACACGTGAGAGATCAACTTGGCACAATTTAAGCCCGGTTTAAATACAGTAGCTGGCCAAGAGATTAGCAGTTTAATTTCCTAAATACTTTTAATAGGTTATAATGGCTTTTAAATGATAAAATAGGCATCATGAAAGCATGCTGAATGTTTGTAACAAAATTATTCGGGATATAGCTGATATCCAAGAAAAAATATTTAACCAAGTCTGGTAAAAGCAGTGTAGGCTATATCACCAAACAATGTTATATTCAGATGGCAGGCCTGTGAATCATCACACGATATAAAATTATAGAAAATTCCCCCCAGCTATCTTATGCATTCCAGCAGAGAATGCAATACTGAATGCAGATCACAGCATCTTGCAGTCGCACTCGTTGCTTCATTTAATTATGGGCAGAGATACAAGGGTCTGCTATTAATCATAAAGAGAGATTCACAGAGTTTTACCAAACAGTCACCTTCAGTGGCTCTATCTATTATAGGACTGTTCCACGGAAGGCTATCACGAGAAAACTGTCTGCGGGGTGTTGGCGAGCAGTGTCAATATCTGACAGGTATTTATTGGAATAAGACCCCAAAATTGTACTCTGCTGACCCGTCAGTGGATAGAAAACCTCTGGCGTTACTGTGTCTATGACTCAAAACCCTTACCCATAACCAGTCCACGGTAAATATGCCCTTCTGTTTAAAGGGAATCACGGCAGCATGTTGCATCGGTTACTTTACTACTACAGCTTCCCTCACACAAATATAAGACATCAGAGATAACACTAATAAAGATAAAGGATATGATGTATTGCTCGACATTTGATATGGTGGATTTGGGGTCAATTGTAAACCTACCTTTGTCAAATTTAACACTCATAATACTCATGCTTTTTTTGTTTGTTTGTTGCACTGACATGTGTTCATAACTATGGTGATGCTGAGCTAATACACTTACTCAACACTTATCATTGTTATAATTCCATCAGAGTAAGAACAGAAATGATAAGTTAACAATAACACCCAACAGAAAACAAAATAACAATGTGTACCGATAAGCAAAACTTGATGATTGGCCTGTATTATTTTATTTAGCTCTTCATTAATATCAAAGACATATTTGCAGCACATTGTTAATTTAATAACTGAATTATCAAATCCACAACGGTTCTGTATAAGTAAGATAACAGATTACATAAGAGGTTTAGTTGTATTGGCTCAATTAACAACTCCCCTGCAAAGGTTGATGTCTAACGATACTGTCATTAATTGACTAAGTGAGATACTGACATAAATTGTACCTCTGAAAATGTAATTACATCCTCTAGCGCAATCAGAAGCTCGTTAGAGGTAACATGTACACATCATTTAGAGTTTCCCCTCAATTTTCCCCCATGGTCCACTGGTTATCCAGGGGAGCATGGAAGGAGCGTTTTCACATATAGTCGTTAGCATCAATCAATCCACACCTGCTTGCTTCAGCCAGGTAAAAAGATCTATCTGTAAATCCTCATATAATAAAATATAAGCTTATAGATATAGTTACATTCCAAACCAGGCACCTAGGAAGAATATTGGATTATTATATACATGTAAGGTTCAGTATTGAATAAAACTCAATTAATTATTTGATCATGCTATTTCTGATAAAAGAATCTAGCGGGGGAAAACATACAATCTAGCTGGCTATTTCTTAACAAAATAAATTAAGAGAGAAAAAAATCCCAGATTATTAGGATAATTAATGTAGCCAATTGTTGTCAAGGCAATTGATTGGTTCTGTGAATCAGATTTCCAGGTGTAATGTTACTAACTATGTCAACTCACTGCGATCCAGGTGCCAGATGAGATGTGAACTGCTTCATCTTTTGATTAGTTAACCAGAAAAATTCACCTGTCCGGGCCAGTGTAAAAAAAAACCTAACAGCTCATAGAACCCACATTTACCTGTGCCCTATAAATATTTGCATCCACTTGGCACCACTTGTACACAAGCCTAATATGATTAAATCCCAATCGACAAATTTTACTTCCAATATTATCCTAGAACACATAATCACAAAGGACGCTATGACGAAGTCCACAACAGGGGTAACACAGTAATTAGGAGCTGAATGGAAAAAACATTAATCATCAAATAGTTGCTCATAATAATGTAAGAAAAATTTCAAAAATGTTATAGAAAAGTATATATAACAATCAATATAAACAATCCTTTTAATAAAAGTATAGGATGTGTACATTGATATTGCATAGAGACTTTTGCAATATACACTTATACAGCACGTTAAAGCATATTTAATCAGATTTTGAACAATGAACTAATTAAAAAAAGCCATACAAAGTCAGAAGTCTAAATAGGCTTAAGATATGGGAAAGCATGTTTAGGAATTTTATAAATAATGCAACAATGTTGTTCTTCCAGGCTTGAAAGTGCAAACTCCTTTACAGAGCAACAATAGAAGTTTCTGCCATGTAACGTTACGTCTTAACACATTCTGTGAGAGACTGAATATTATATTAGGATTAAATAAGATTAGTACGTTAGTCATCATTCTGTACACATAACATAACAAAGACCATGTGTGACATTCCTTCACTATACGCCTAAGATGTTTCCAGTTGTGTAAATCAACAGGACAGAATTGCCTTAAACTAACAGATAATATCAGACTCGGCAATTCCCATGACACTAACACCAGATTATGTTTGTGTCTTTATTCGCCAACACAAAAGGACATAGCGGCTTCTCCCAATTTAATAGGACCATCAGAGCCAGCCCTATCTCAAACTCATCACACTTTTGTCCCATCAATGGTGGCACTTGTAACTACGGTAACCATAGATTACAGGTTGTGGTTGATTAAATTGATTACAACACAGTTTAGTCTAGTTCTTAGGTTAAGACAAATGTCTATCTGTAAAATCCTTCATCAGATTCTAAAGTCCTCATTGGATCCCATGCAGATGTTTTATGGATCCCAACGGATTTCTCTAATAACTACAGTATCCCACACAAATCATTATTCCACATTCAAATATGCGATTTAGAAAAAAGTAGCATCTCTTTCTATTATTTTAGAGCTCACCCCAGCCACATCTCTCATTTGTTTTCTTCAACCATAGCTGACATTACTTAAAGATTGTCTTGCCACAAACGCTGTTTGATTATAAAAAAGGAAAGTTCCCATCACGTCATATTATGAAGTTATTATGTTCTTTTTATTTGAATATCATCAATTTTGGCAGGCCGCCTATATTCTACATCAGGCACATGTTACAGGGTTTTGATGGGTAAAAAGTTAGGTGCAGTCTAGTCATAAAAAAATTGACAGATTTATAAGAGTGTGTTGAAAACAACAGCAACATATTGCACCAGTCAAGTTGGTTCTACGGAGATTTTCTTTTTTTCTTCTGTTTTCACTTTCTTTTGGAGCTCTTGTTGACTTAAGGTATTATTGTAAGACATTTGGTTGGCTAGATTAGGTAAATACATAACTGTAAGTTTTATCAAGAGAAACATACAAGCACTGCACCTCTACTAACACACATTGCTTGGGATTATTTGTCCAGCATTAGCTCCAGTTATACTCTGTTATTAGTGAGCTAACTAGGGCCTTAAAACGGAGAGGGATGGAGGCCAGAAGTTATCATATGGCACAGCTGTGTTATAACAGGCTCCTTTCTAACATGTTTTCTGAGGCAAAGATCCTAGGAGTTAGTAAGTTACCCCTAACAGAGAGGCACGTCATCCAGCGATTAGTTCTTTAAACTTAGGCAACGGCAGTATGGGGTTACGGTGTTCTGGCTGATAACACCCGTATTTATGTCAAAGGGCTACGGAAAACTCCCGGTGCGTCTTGGTTACCCCAGACTTGGGAAGATTCAAGACTCCAGAAAATTCTCCAAAATGTTTGATTGATGCAGCAGATAAATCACAGCTGTTTACAGAAAGCAGATATGATCAATCCAAACACCATCATACAACATATGGGTCACTACTAAACAAAACTGTCGGGATGTATAATCAATTTGCAATGGGTCATGATATGTATTAAACATAAGTTGGTTTTTATTTAAGCAGACTTAAAACAATTTATTTACTGTAAGAATGAAATCTATCAATAACATTACTAAAAGTGCATATTTTCATATCCATGGACAAAATTAAAATCTAAAGATATCGTTTTTATAACTTCTCCTAATTAGCAAGTATATTCTTAAGCGTAATGTTTTGGCCCAATCCACGAAACTGAACATGAACCTTCAGTATTCAGCCTAAAAATACAGGTATTTTCCAAAGCAGGTGATTTCAGATGTTCAATGGCGCTAATTGCCTCAATCATACTTAGTATAGCCAACTAATCTCAAACACGATCCTACATGAAGCATATAAATTACAGAAAATTACCAATACAACCAGTGGCCTTGGCAAATATTTTGACAGTTAGGTTTGCTTTGGACGTCTGCATCTAATGAGTATTAACCTGTCAATGTATGGTAGGTGCTTTAGTTTGTCCTCAGTTGTGAGAACTATTAAATGTAGGCTGCACACCTTGAGGTAGTTAGTTATACAAGCAGTCAAGAATTTTAAGGTTGTCAAGATTTGAACAGAGATATTAGGCTGACCAGGGGCACTGGCTAGTCTAATGGGCTGGGCAGTTGTTTGAATAAGAATCTCAGAAAAATATTGAAACTAGAGATCAGCAACCTAGACAGATGTGACAGAGAAAATAGGGCAGGCTTCTCATAGGGTACTGGGTGCCAGTAAAGGGTTGATAGGGGCGATGAAATCCTTTGGGTAGCATCAGGAATGAGTACATAAATGCTAGATTACAACAGTTAATACAGTATACATGTAGCTCATTATAAAGTATCCAAACTAATGTCAACTAAAAAATTAGTTGATAGTAATAGTCATATCTTTTAAAAGATGTTGCTCACAAAATCAGTTCTTTAAACGCTAAACAAAAAAATGATGACCAAAAATCTATACTTAAAGTAACATCACCCTATAATTAGATCTTGAAGACCCCCACCCTTTATCCCATCCCCACTCCCCAACTTTTCAACCCATGCCCTAAAATTCAGAAGCAAGAACTTCTCCACCTGCTGATGTTGTATCATGTGTGGATGTTTAAGTTTATCAGCGTAAAACCTGGCTTAAGCCTGTGGAGATGTTGACAGGAAAGTTGAAATTTAAAACTCTTCCCTTGGACAAGTTAATCATAACAGTGAACAGAACTAGTAAATCTCTACAACATGTCCACACTAAAACGCTGACCTCTTCAGATAGCACCAGAGTATCTCAGCTAAAGAGAATTCCAGTCCTGTACATGCCAATGATAAAACTTTCAAGATTAAATTTAATTAACGTTTTATTTCTTTATCTTACCAGTTGTAGAAATGTGTTGAACTTCATAAATCACACTGTGATAGAACTTTTGATGCAAAACAGGTAACTGGTTCATTTAGTTCTTATTAATATGAATGAAGATTGGACCAAAAACTGTGTTTATATATGAATTATGAATGCATCAATTAATTTGTTTGTTTGATTAGAGTTTAACGTCGTACTCAAGGGACAGGGTATGCATCAATTCAAATTTGTTTGATAGAGAATAATTTTAAATGATGAAGTCGATTCTATTTTCCCATAACCCAGTAAAATGTCCAATCAGGACTTAGGATGATAGAAGTCGTAGACCACCTTGTGAGAGAGGAAGACTGACCGGCTCTAATAATAGGTGAGGATTACGGCCGCTATGGGACTCAGGGAAATGTCAGATTTAACCCTAAACCCCTTGACCAGGCTTTGAGGGGGGAATCCTCGGAGCTTTCTGACCACTGAACCTTCTTCTCAGCGATTCCCCTTCAGGGGCTAACTCTAGCGGAATGGAATCCTGGCTAAAACTACGGCTGGGAATCATCCATTGCCAGAAATCCGTAAAAGTCTGAAATAGTATGATGTGGTACGTATGTTAAACGTCGAATTCTTTGATATTTTCTAAATAGATAACATATGATGGGTCACAGTAGTGGACTTTTGTTCACAAAACTATGGTATCATACTAGATCGGTTCCATACTGCAGTGGCGGATTTTGTGGCTGGGTGTTGGTTGGTTACCCTTCAGTTTGTATGTAGAACATGTGCTTATTTGTTACATGGATTCAATTATTATCACCCTAAAGTGGTCAATTTTGACACTTTTATTTTCATATATCAATATTATTTGAGCTGAAAATTCAAAATGAACTCAACTATTAGTACCGGTACTCAAAAGTTAAATATTCTATTGTAAAACCAGCTATTATACAGTAATAAGCTCTTAGACGGTAGATGGAGCACATTAAAATTCATTTATTGGGAGAAGTAACTGATGGTTCACTGAGCTACATGGAAAAGATAGATATAGATCAGAACTGAGAGAGGAAGGGGATATAGAAATAAAGGATTATCTGTTGTCTGTATTTGTTCATCAGAAAGAAGAAGCCATTGAACAAGGAAATGTACACGGCACAAACAGAAACATAAAACATACGACACATCAGTAAAATCTAAGCACACATTGGATGTAGAGATCTATATGAAATCAACACCCAGAACAAAAAGAACATACCAAAGGACTACTTTTCCTCATTGATCTATCATTCGTGTTCAGAAGATATGTTGGACAACATACCTAAAATGTGTTTCACTTATATGAAAATGGTGTATTCCAACAATAAATAGACATACCAACACAGTCTTCAAATATGAAGAGTTTTGCTCTGAAGGTAAATTAATATTTCTCCAGTGCTAAATAAAAACAGCATGTCTATTCATTGAACATACTACCCTTAGCAAAAGGGTGGCTCTCATGAGAACATTAAAGAACTTCTCTCTTTTTGTCGCACAAAATTTATATCTACATGTTAGAAAGGTGAAATTAAAATACCTTTTTCTTTGTAACTGTTCAGATGAATTTGCCTTGTGCCGTATGCAATTTAAAGTATGTAAGAATGTGAAATATGTAAATAAAAAATTCACTGGCAATTATCATTTGGTTTAATCAGATATCTCTATGTGTCATAACATATTCAATGATCTTACTCCATTTTATTTTATTCACTTTTTAACTTATAAGCTATGGCTGCAAAGTGAATGAAAGTTTTGGAATTGTATTCATCAAATCTAAGAATCAGAACAGAAGTCAGTGCTTGTGTGCCAATTTAAAAGCTGTAAATAAAGTCTACTTTGGCAGACAGTCAATTTGTCATGAGAAATATCAACTCTACATTAGAATAGAACAAGAAACAACAGACTGAGTTTAATATTAGTGTACTACAGTACAAGTTTTCCCAAAACACAGCCCAGCTGCTGGTAGATATGACCTTCTGTTTGTATCTCTTATTCCCTTTACTGACCTTTAAAACATGTAATATGAAGTGTCAAAAATAACTGGCCAAAGCAACAAAGACTGTTAATGTTTTCATATTGTAGTGAGATAGGGTGTCAAAGAAACAAGACAGAGATTGAATCAGCTGCAATGTTAAACCATTTTCTGGGCCTGCATATGAATAATTTGGAGAACAGTTTTTCACCAACAAGTCTAGAATTATTGTGTATTTAAAATTCCGAGTTCAATTTCATTTGAAGATACATAGTGACACATGTCATCTTATTTTAAGATTAAATTAAATAGTGTAGCAAATATGTGTGCAGGATATTGTTTAATTTAAAAAAGTTCTGTTTGAAATTTCTCTGATGATGTAAAATTGTTTTTGTTTTTTTTGGTTTGATTGGATTGAAGTTTTACTGGGTTTCTGGCAAGACTGAGAATTACATTCCCAGAAACACCTGCTGGAGATTCACATAATTAGAAGAACTCTTCAGCCAAGTCAGTGTTTAATTGTCAGAAATAATTGAAGAGGTAAATCTTGTTCACTGAGGACTGGTACTTATTTTACACTTAAGATGACGGTGTTAGCAAGAAAATGTCAATACATCACAGGCAATATATTTCGCATGTGAAAGGCGAATTCCTTTATAATCCTGCATGGGTATTGTGACCGGGTGTCCAGGGGTACTGCAATGGTCAAGCACCCAGCAGGAAGCCTCTGATCTCTATCAGCTTTGTAAAGGGATAATTAGCCTCACCCAAACACCAGCTGGCTTCAGGGCAACATCCTTAATGTGCATCTTTAACCAGATAACAATACATTACACACAATACCCTGTAAGCACTTCTGGAGACAATTAAAGCCTTAATAGCTTCGCAGACACTAAACTCCAATACTGTATCAAGTATCTTACCCTGAATAGCTGGCTACAACAATGTCTTTTATTTCATGATAAATTTGCCACCAAAGGCTCTAAAGTACTTAACAGTAATCAAATTTTCATTTTCTACCTGAAAGCAGGTTGACATCCATCAGATCAAAGGTGCCTATGTCAATAGTCAGCATTGTACAGGGTCTTACTAAAAACTGAATACCACCCCCACATCTCGACATTTTTCAACTTAACCAGAAAATTATATTCAACTTGTCCTATCACAAATGCACTTACATGTCCAATAAATAAAAAAATAACCCTATTTAGGTCCATAAAACATATTAAAATTAATTATATAATAAATCTACGATGGTAGGCAAAATAATTAAAATTATTTTATTGTTTATATTCAAGGTTTGAAATGATAACTTGTTACAGACAATTGATACAATATTAATGTTTAGCAGAGAGCTTTGGAAACTGAGAAAATAAAATGTAGTTACATATATGTGGGTTTAACATAAAGACAAAAGGCTCATTGTCAAGGATGTATTCAAATGACAACCTGGTTTAACAGGGAGGTTTAGCATATTCAGAAATCTCAGAGATTATAAAAAGCTGTGAGAGGAGCCAGAGTTTCTGACAGGTGCTAAACTGTTAGGTAAGCTTTAATCAGAGAGGTGAATCCACGAGGACACACTCACGAAAAATGTTTCCAGAGAAAAACACAGAGAGAACTGAGTTATTGTGATAAGAGCAGATATCAGATAGGCCAGTCCCTTTCACATATTGGCAAACAAACGTCTCAACCAAGCAGAGGGCATTAGAAACAGGAAGTGGAGCAGTTTGAATTCTGACACGAGTATAATATACAGCTTTTCCTCTCCTGAGCTTGGGACTTGGAGTAAACCTTCAATGTAAGTCAAACATGATACCACAAGCCTTTTCATTGGTCGCCTCTTCAGTAAAGAACTACGCCCATAATACCAGGCTCTCACTAATGGCTATACCTGGGCCTTACAAACTATCTCAGAGCGAGGAGAACTTAAGAGTTTAAAACACGAACAAAATGCAAGGGGGCTGAAAGTTCATCAAATCAAAAGCCCCGGTATTTGAATTGTCAGACCCCTAAACAAAGAGAAGTGGTGTGTCTATCTGCTGTGGACGGGCAACAACTCACACAGATATGTCAATTTGTGAGTGAGCGTTAGTCGACTGGACTCGACACAGGAAGAAGCCAGTATTTGATGTTCGTCTTTGTCTTAAGCTAACCAGAAACTAAGGTTTATAAGCCAGCATTTCCGGTCGTAAAATATCAATGCTCAATATCCTACCATCTTCAAAATACAATATTTAACAACAGGTAAACAACAGGTAAACAAATCAGGAGATAATAACAGAATAGCACATTAATTTATTAGAACATTGTGTAAACAGATTCTTTGACACAACTTAATAAATAAGACCAAAAAATTCTCCCTTATTCAAAACTGATAACATTTGTTATAAAAGTTCTTTCCTTTAACACAAGAAACTTACTGTGTAAAACACACAGAGAAAATGAGCGAGAAGCTATTCCAAAAAAACGGTGTTCCTTGGCCAGAGCATGTGTTTACAGGTACAACACAACGGACACAGACATTTATACAATCCTAAATTACCATAGTAACCAGTGAACAGACATGTTAAAACTTGTTAAAAAATGTTAAATTTTGTCTGAAACATTTAGACAGATTTTGTGGCATCTATTTGAGGCTAAGTTTTTTCTTTGTGCTTTTTCATAAAAAAAGCTTGACCTGGCCTGAAATTACTGTTAATGAAGGAGAAAATTAGAAGCAGTTTTAATGACCGTGGAAGAGACATCTCAAATTAAATGAACTGTACACATCTGGTAGAGTTTAAAATGACAACAACTTTCCATAGAAAAGCCATAACTTGATCACAGCTGTTAAACTGTTCATCTCAAAAGGTTTGGAAAAAAACCCACTGATAAATGAATACCTTAATAACAATGGCTTCTGACATTAACATAAAACCATTTTTCTAAACAAAACTTTATTTTATTTTTCCATGCTCCAAGAGACATTTCAGAGTCTCCCTTGGTGAATTCATTTCAACTGAACCGAAGTACTAATTTGAGATTTAAATTAAATTATCTCTTAATGAATTCAGTGGCCGTTACTATAGTGATTAGTGGGGCAGGTATAGTATGGTACCCTTTGGTTCACGGTGACACTGGGTACTACAGCCAGATGGTAACTAACTGGATGGTTACACTTGTTTTCCTCCAATCAAATGCACATTAATACCGCTAGCACATCTGTGTTTCAATTAGAGAGGACGGCCCATTTTATACCAGACAGGTGCCCTCTCTATTAAATTAAATTAACTCTACTCTCAACTGTTAGCAGGAGTCCTGCTGATTTCTACAAGTTAGAAATGCAAAAAAAAAATCATGCAATGATTCAATTTTTTCAAGCTTAAATTAATAAATAATTAGTTTTGATGTTTTTCGCAAATTAAATGAAGTGCCTTAATTCAGTCTTGCGCCAGGATTTGTGAAAGTCAAACTATTAACATTAGACTATTTTTTTTGTTCACTCATCAAATTGTAAATAAGTCGGTCTGCCTGACATCCAGTAAGCTAACAAATAATAAAATGTGGTTATGTCAAACACTTTCATCATGCTAAATGGAATCCCATTACGGTTTTCCTTGACTGGAGTATAACATCTCAGGCCATAGAGGGTGAATTGCATCCAAACTTCAATTCTTTAGGGGCCCTAAATACTGATACAAGTCATAGGCAGACATTGGCCTTTAATTTTCTCTTTGCTTCTCACTTTTCTAAGACAATAATGGCCACTAGTGAGGTCTGGTGTGCTGAGGTGCTCACCCCAATCTAACCATACTGCCAGTTTCTATAATAAATTCCCTCTGTTCTACTCAAGTCTTCACGATCAATGTATACATTGTTTGCCACCATCGGTGCGGCACACTCTTCAGAAGGATTCACAAGAGGAGATGGGCCGAAAAGTAAAGCAATCAAGACTTCATTTAGCTACAGATCCGCGAATCAATGAATCCCGATAGAGATGTAGCGTTGAGAGGTGCATAGATCAGCCGTGTTGCTATCACTGTTATATCTACCACCACTACTAATCATATAAAACGATACTGAGAGAAGAAACAACGCACTGATCAAACTACTTTATGAAATAGAAGCTTAAGTCCCTGCAGAAAAAACTCCTTCACTAACATTGTGAGCACACATCTCGGCGGAATCGAGTATAACACGCCTCGGTAGAAAGCATTCAAACAGCCATCACCTAGCTTACAGCAGCCAAGATGATACTTAAAGGAGTTAGGTATAAACGTAAATGAATTTATCATAAGTGTTCTTGAAATTAATTTACAGAAACCACCCAACACAAAAAATATCTAATCTTTAACTTTCCTGGCATTTCTTCCACTTCATTAATTTTCTCTTTCAATTTCTTATTATTTCTGGTTGAGATAGGCTGGTGGATTAAGCGGTTCTTTTGTTCGAGACCTTACTTCACCGCTTGGATAACGATAGCTCTCACTTGTCAGATGAACATCGATAAATCGCTGACGTACCAAGCAAAAACATAAAGTAGGGAAAAGTAATCATAAAATGGGGATTGTATCCTGGATTACTTATGGTTCTGCGAAGGCGACCCCGACTTGGTTCTTTGCCATTATAGTTCTGAGGGCAGGCTAGCGACCTGGTGTATGTAAAACCAGAAAGCGGAACAGGACTCTGAGGCGCAATCCATCTTAATTACGTCTCTCTTTTGGCTGGATAATATTTTGCTGATCAATTCTGGTTGGAGATATAAGCATGTTCTCACAACGCTCTCTAATTCATCATGTTCTCCTGAATTATTCATTCATATTATTTGATCTTCCTAAACCAGACTTATTCTATTACAGACTTATTTTGATGCAATCAACATGTTGTGAGTACATTTCATCAAGATTTATAAAAGGCCAGTTTTATTATTAAGTTAAAAAGAAATAATAATTATTTATCTGACATTATTATTGGTATTTAAAAAAGTGTTGAAATAAATGTGCACTAGTGATCATAGGTAAATTAGCAAATAAAACATGTGGTAAGTTAAGAAAAAAAACCAGACTTTGTAGAATGTCTTTAGTATTTCCCAAGATAGAGAAGAAAGGTGTTCAAAAACAGATAGTGTCAGAGAAAATTAAATCGTTTGTCAGAAAAAAGGTAAATAAGCCTGCAGCATGTCAAAGGATGCTGATAATAGAAAAGAGTAAAGTTAAAAATAATGGAAGGTGATGGTAAAAATCAGGGGGAAAAGTTGGCGATATCTCAAAGGTTATCAACTCTAATTAACAGTCTCGTCAGGGGAAACTTTCCTTGGGAGTTCTCAAACTGCCTAACTTGCCAGCATAGAGGGACTTGAAGACTCTAGGCTAATTAAGTCTCCTCAAACTGAAGGTAGGAGTGCGTCCCAGTGTGAGGGAGGGAGGCGAGTAGGGGGGTGGGAGGCTGTCTGGAAGTGAAGGCATCAGCAGTGCCCTTGCTGGCGAGCCAGCTTTCCAACGTCACTGAACAACAACCATTAATACTCTCAGAGATAAAACCATCATCAGTACCAACCAACACAATTCCCAGCATTTGCCAATCCAAATGTAAACGGAAAAGGAATTTAATTTGATTTCTCTTTTTTTCTTTACTGATTTCTCTCATAATGTCGAGATAGCCAAAGCTGATAAAATCTATGGTGTGTTAGCTGCCGCTTATACGATACACGAAGCAGAAATAAATTCCATGCCGAGGATAAAAAAAAAAAAGACTCTTGTGTGTGCAGTTAGCTGGATTTGCAGTAACTACTTCAGACAGCTTATTGTAGGAAGTACCCAGTATGAATAGGGAAGCTTACCAGCATGTTAAAGGAAAATATGTGAGTACTGCGGTTAGACCATCAAAGATATCCAACAGTTAGAAAACCATGTGGACATTCCACTGTATCTCATGTACCCTCATCTTTTTAACAGGAACAGCTTTATTACTTTTTTAATTTGTATTTGCTTTAAAACACTCCAGCACAATTTGATATGGATAAATCTTATATGAGATATTACCCTCACTATTATCTCATTCATACTTACATTTACCTGACTGAAAAACAATAAAAATCATTGATACAGTTTAGGAATCCTGTAAGAATATCAAAACTGGAAAGTGAAAAATGAAGGAAACTGAAACTTTTATATCCATGAATTACGGCGGATCTGTTAAATAAAATGAAGTGTGACACAGCATTTCAAGTACTCTCCGAACTTGGCCATAATACTTTCATGGCAAACTAATTATCTCAAGACAAAAGCTCTACATTAATATTTATATCTGCTTTGTAAGAAAAAATTGAAATTCACTTTATAAAACAGTTTGACAAGCATTATTTCATTCCAATAGCTTGTTCTGTTTTCATTAATAAAGGATACAGTTATAAAGAAATACCCATTATTATTTCCCACGGCTTTAAGTTTTAACCTGGGGGTATCCAAGTACTGTTGTTTTTGAGGACAATGACAATAGGCATGTGTTTAGGGCAATTCAAACCTAATATAGTTTAAGGCTATTTTTGTTTTTGTCATGCTAGTTGAATAAGGAAACAAAATGAGGGATTGACATGCGATTGTAAAAAAAAAATAATGCAACACGTCACAACTTAATAAATTTATTCTTGTGAACTTGTTTTTAACCTGTACTGGTATTTTCCCAGGAATGGTTTTAGCAATTGCTTCACAAACCACAGGTCACCCTAAAATCGGCAAAGAATGTCCACATCCTGACCCCATATTGTTGTATTCTCAAGGGTGACCCTAAATCACCACCCAGACCCCCCAACACTCTTAATATGTTGTTGTTTTTGGTTGTAAAAGTGACCAGCGGCCCGAAAACAATAACTGAGATGGCAAAGTTATGAGGTTTCACAGTCTGAGAAGCCAAATGACATGTGGTGAAAGTGGCTATCTGACGGAGTGAATTCCGGCCAGTCCATTAGTTAAACAGCCAAACCACACAACCAAAAAGGTTCTTCCCCCAAACACAGATACAATAATATGGCTTGATGTGAAATGTGAAGCTTACATTTGTATATCTCACATTTATTCTGTTTTAGTGGTGGGTAAATTTAAGGAAACCCATTTTTTTCATGGCAAAGTTTTTTTTTTCAATAGGTGTTTTGTTTTATTCTTGCAATGGATACAATAAACACAAGCTTCCTAGCTGTTAACCATTTATTAACAAGCCAACACTTCTATGTCAACAAAATCCCAGACACACAGCTATGTTTATCCTCAAAACTTCACAAAACCTTGAACTTAAAATTTTGAAATTATCCAATTGTTTTAACTTGTGTTTTGCGTATTGTCGCTAAGGCCCATGTAAACACAGGAGGCACAGCCCTCAGGGGCCTCCAATGGCTCCTTTTAATCTCTTATCTACAGAATGTAAATCGGCAAGACTCAGCAGCAGTGAGAAGAATTCCTCGAGCTCCTTTATGAATAACACTTTGGCAACACAATAATTACCATACAGAGGATGACGGTCCCCTTTTGCAGATCGTTAAATGTTATTGTATAAATTGGGAATTAATATTAAATCCCTAATTAATTTCTTCATGTTTTAGGAACTCTTTTACCCTAACATTATGAGCTGAACGAAAATACAAATTATAAAAATTACAGGATTTTAGTATTTTAGGCTAAGTATGATATTTCATTGCGAAGAATAAAGCCCTAAACTGCAATACTGTAATGAGTTATTCCCCATGTTTTTCACTTACAAGTTGGTGGTGCTGCTGGCGTTAACTTAGGTTATACAATTGCTTCAGGCTATACACTCTGTGTTATGGATGAAGAGAGGCTCTTGAGTTAGAATCTTCAGGTTTGAGAGGTAGGAAGTTAACACTTGAGTTGAACAAGACAGTATTCTATTACATAATAAAGCTGGTTGATGTTTGGAGTAGGTGTTGAGCCAGTGAGTTGTGGAATTAGCCCAGGGCTCTGTAAGTGGTCAGGACTGTATACAGACTATCTACCACACATCACCATTGTAACCCAAACCAGATAACTGATCTACAGATACACACATTCCAGTATAACACTCTCATTTAAATACCTTCACTAGTTAAATTTAACTGACAAACTTCAAAGGCATTATTCTTTGAAGTTGTATTACAGACTTGAAAACTGTTAAAAAAGTTTTTATTCTGCAATCCAAGTGATTTTAAGTTGAGAATATCTTATCATATATTGCTGTTTATCAATCATTACTTTCACGTTTCCCATATTTTACTGAAACTAAATCTATTAAACTGGCATACACTTAAATATGTTCTTGACTTGGCAGTATCAAAATAGCACTAGAATGTATTTAAACCATGTACACTTTCTTATTCTTTTTTTCCCTGTCCTTTCCTTTGTGTGTGTTGGCATGCAACAATTGAACACTTCTCCCTTACGCCCCTGACTTGACACGACACTTTCATCCAACCCCTTGAATTAAGGTTACACGCTAGAGGGAAAATATTTGTGAAGATGACAGATAAAATTAAGCACGTAGATGCATTATTCAGTCCTTGAGATCCGATCGGCTGCTACATACAGACAAAAACTTTCAAACATGTGCAGAGCAGGCAAGGCAAATGTATACGAAACGTTGTGTCTATACGGATATGGGTGTATACCCCTAGGGACATGAGCGACACTGTCATATCCAACGGTGGCTCGGCTCTGTGATCACTAACCCATAACATACAACAGGTGAACAACATTCCTACCTACTTCCTAATCTGCCATCGTTTTTCTGACCGAAATTTCCCTTATGTAAACAAATAATAAAATAATTGAGTGATCCTTTAAGAACTTTTAATTAAAACCCCATCACCTGAATTTAAATGTCAGGAGAACTAAATAATAAATTGACAGAAATGTAAAACGGCTATACCACAAGTTTAATTGTTTTACAATGGGTTTACTTGAAGATATAAAGTCAGTGATATTCATAGTGTTTTTCTAGACCAGTCTGACTCGGAGACTATAAAGTGTAGTTAACACAGACACCCACATATCACCAATATTATAAATGTCAGAGTTGTGGGTATAACTGGGGACCTATCTTTAATTAGGTGAGGCATGTGCTGTAAAATTCCACTGAAGATTACAGGATTCGCAATAAGCAATTCCCCAGGTGTGGGCTGCAGAGACTGTCATCTCTTACTCCCTGTAGACTAATTCTCATGGATGTGTTAAGTCAGTGTCCACTGCTATGGCAGCCAGACTCGGCCTCTTTTTAAGATACTCTAAACATGGGCTGGCACGTCTGATCAAGCAGTGCTGAGCTAAGGCATTAATCTTTACAGCCTACTTTTATCATTCACCTCTGTACCCAGTAACACTGTGCCCTTTTCCCCCAGGTTGTTGACGCTGACCACTACAAGGGAAAAAATCTTTTCTGCAAGATGACAAACAATGACTCGGTGGTAACATCCCTCTTGAGAAAACCTGTCTGAATAAGCCCTATAATAGAGGCTACTTCCCACCTGCCCAATTACAACCCTTAGAGAAGTTGGTTGGACCATCACTTATGTCAATACAACCATGTAGTTCCCCAATAACCTTAGAGTTAGGAAATAATAGAGCCCATTGACAACCATCTCTATCTCAGAGCTGGTCAATAAGCAGGCCATATAGACACACCTGATCCATCCCTCATCATCTAACACACTCATATAGCACGCTTTATCCCCAGAAAACACTGTGGAACACTACCCCGATTTCACCATGACCAGACGGGAAGAGCTCCACAAAGACATGACTAGTTGAATAAAGGGGTGCCGGGAGTGTAAAGCTCCCAGCAGAGTCTCTACCTCCACTCACCAAGATCATTACAGCAAAATCAAGTCCTCAATGACTCTCATGGCTTTAGCAAATATAGTTAGCGCCCAAGTACCAATTACTGTCTTGGTACCGTTCCTTTCTCGAGGCAGGAACTGAGAGAAGCTAACTGGTTTAACACATACATTGCCAGTAATTACATAGATTCAGCAGACACTGTGAATGAGGCTTCCCCAAACACATAATACAATCTGCTGTATTGAATCAAAACTCTTACAGACCCTGAAAGTCTTTTATTTGATAGAAAACATTGTATTTGCTGAAGGACATACTATCACCAAACATATTTTCTAAAGTTGGCAGCATATATTTTGCCTGTTTCGACATTATTGAAAGAAGACATTTTTGTAGATGGCTTCTGGCAGACATGTTATGTTTAACACCTTGAGAAAAGCTTTGTTTTTTGGTGGGTACCCATTCTTTTCTGGTGTTCATGTTGACTCTGGCCCTGCCAGTGTCGCCCGATTATATTCAGCGTGCAGGTATTTTGTCATGTTCGGCGAATAATTCTGTCCCCTTCATAACTCTATCAAGGTCAAGGCCATACCCACTCCATCTCTTATAATATTTCTTAATCAATATTTAATCCCGCTCAGATTCAGTTGGCTTGGGAACAAAGACACTCTTACAGTTAAACTTATCACATGACCATATCACAGTGCAATACCTTTCACCTTTCACCCTCACAAGGTTTGCAAACTCTAAATTGGCAGCTACTAATATAGTTGCTTTTCCCTTTTTTAATTTTATATGCATTTAAACATACTCCTTAACATGGGGGTAACTGTCTTTAAGTTAATTTTCTTGAGTGCTTGAAAAGTCGAAAAAGCAATTACTTCACAAGTTCCCGCAGACTTGGTTACAATTTAAATCGGCCTGCAGACATTTTTCTGTACAAGTCACCTTTCCTAAATTTAAGTGACCATACAATAGAGCATACCTGAATCTCCTAATTGAAATGAGGTTTAATCGTGATAGTCTAAACCAAAAGATTAAGCGCATGGCTGAATTTAATTTTCCATTATCTGTGTTTTACATATACTAACATGCACTATGTTTTACTTGTATATATACTACAGCTTAGGAAGACCGTTTTGTAATTTAGCCACAGGTGTTTAGGTATGTAGATATAAGATACAGTAAGATAAAAGTTGATTTATCTGGACCAATAAAACACACCACAGGTGAGCAAACTGCCCATCAATCTTAGGTGAACTGGACAGGTAAAAGGAAAACTCTATTCACAACATAGTTATGAATATTCAATTTGGCATGACCCAATTACTGTATAATGAATATTATTACTAATCACCTCATACTGTACATTTTTAGTAACATAATTTTAACTCCTTGTTTTATGTGATATACGGCAGTATTTATAACACACATTTTCTGCTGTATATTTCACACACCCTGTATTTGCATTTGTCATATTGCTTTTATTATAATCCCATAATATTTCACGTTTATCAACACATTTTTAATTTAGAGAAAAGAATTTTGCCTGCATCATGATTTAAACTTGGGTATCTGTCCAGCAGGGCCAGTTCTACAAATGTACAGTCATTTGGGCTAAAAAAATTCCTACTCTCCCCTCAAGTCTTGCTATCTAAATATACTTTAACAAAAATACAGATAAATTAACAATTAGACTTACATAACACTCATTATCATGGTTGGCATTTAATCATTTTTACACCACACTTATTGTTATTATCTTCATTTCTAACCATTTTATCTCGGGAATGTCTTAACAAGTTTAACTGAACTAGAATCTTCTATGTCAACACCATTATTACAATTGTCAAAGCATAATGCATTGTACAAGGTTGTCATATCACATATGTTTCATAATCTAGATCTGTAGTCATTGTGAACGACATATCATTCATTTATACATTGTGTGAATCAGTAACATATGTTATCAACCATCATTTCATTACACCAAGATTTCAATATCTTAGAGAAAATCTAATGTTTCATTGTTTATTAGACTAATAAAGCCTTCAGATTTTATATATGTATAAATAAACAACTCCTGAAAAGGTCAACCAAATCTACATGTTCTGACAGAAATTAATATGTCTGCTAAATTATCTCATTCTGATCTATGGGGCATAAAAATAGCTGACGATTTATGGGGATGTTAATTTAAACATATCTTTTTTTAGGTGATGACAATAGATTTATTATCCTTACTCAATGACATATTTGCATGATTTCTCTATGTCTGTCTGTCTATAAATGAAAGGTGAGTATACCAGCCCTCTTATAACTATATACCCCAGTAACCACACTAATGAGCAATTACAAAAACTGCATATTGTTGTCCATGTCTGGATAGACTTTCAGTTAGCTACATCCATATATATCGTGATTCAGTTAGGAGTTTTAATCGAATTCATAAAGTTTCATAAATATAAACCCTGGTTGTTTTTTGGTAATATACATGTAGTGTGTAGACACGTAGTTCATATATGTCATATGGCAGGGATATATGAAAACAAAATGGCAGAATTCTAAAATGAAAATTGCTCAAACCCAACAGCTAATTTGCAAGAAAGCTGAAGACTTTGTAGATCTACTTTAGTCACCCAAATAATACCACAATTGCGTTAAGAATTTCGACAAAGCTTGGTAAAATATTTCACAGAGAAAACCAAAGGCACAGGTATCATGTTATATACCTAATTGAACAAGTGTTTAAGTAATAGCCGAACCACAAGGTTCAGTACCCCTTCTAATATCTGACAGAAAACCCTATGGTATCTCTCTGGAGGAGAAGGCATCCATGAAGCTCTTCAAATCCTGGCGTATGTCTGGCGCCAGTTTAAAATCTCACGGACTTCTAAGTGAGGTAACTAAATGATAACCAATCCTACATATGAGATAACATAACGGACAAAACCCGCAGGGATTCGAATAATTATTTCATATTCGGAACAGCACGGACGGATTTAGATCAGATGGATTCTAGTGTTAGGGTGAAGCACGTTCATGAGTCCCATATGATTGGTAAAAGAGCACATCCTAAAATTGTATCTAAGTCTGATTCAGATGAAACAATATATCCTTCATAGGGGAATAAGAGCAGTAGGTCTTTCTATAAAGTGTATGTAAAAGAGAGTATATCCATGTTTTGATAGCAGTAAGGGAGCCGGCTCAGAGATATTTCACCTGTCGGACTATACAGAAAAAACCCACCAGAAATGAAGAAAACATTGATTGATGCTAGTGCATTGATAAAAACAGCCACAAAGGAATAACCTAGCCAAGAAAGGTTTCTTAAGAAAATCTCACTTAAAATAAAGATTGCATGGAGAGGGAAATCATCTGGGGAGACGTAGGCCTAGGATTTCAAGTTCACCACTACACACAGTACCAGTGGCTAGCTCAATATTACTAGAAAGGGCAATGGACCGATGTGAATTTGAGGGGCGAAGGGCATGGTATTGTTCCGAGTGTTTGGAAGGATCAGCTTTCTCCACCCCAGGGCCACAAGACCTCTTAGTTAGTCAGTCATTGTCAATGGGTCAGGATGAGGGTTCAGAGCCTTAGGGGTACAAATCTGGACAAAACATTGTTAATACTAGCCAGTAATCCCTAATCCTATTTAAACCTAGTAAGAGAAGAAATGAAATCATTCTGGTTGACTGGACATTTCCTTAGTGGTGTTAACAGTTTTACACTCGCCCTAATACTTGAGGCTTCACTCACCATTGCCTCCTTACAAAAACTGACAGAAAGAAATAGTCAAGAAGTCCAGAATTATGTTTACATGTACCTCAGCACACAGACTTTCTCACTAATGAATAGAGAATTTATTTTCAACACAAAATAGGAACCAACACTTGGCATGCACTTTAACAAATCAATGTCAACGACAACATTGGTGTCTAAATTGCAGTGGAATGTCAATTGAATAAACCTACCCTAACGAAATAATGAGATAAAAATTCCAAACACAGAGTGAAAGTGTATTACCAGAAAAGACAATACCGCTACTATTTAGCATTGTGTATTTATATACTTTTATGTTCCTGTTCGCATTTCTTGAATCTTGATTCTAAGTGGTCAAACAGGTCAAATTATCCTGTCGAAAAAAATCTTGAAGTTCTTTGAAGACCTTAATCTTGCTCTTCTAGAAAATCACTTACTCTAGTCTGTATTAATTTCATGTTTAAGTGATCCTAGCCGAGCAGTCTATCTTAATCATGTCCCTTCAGGGTATGAAGAACAAAGGGTTGCGGCCAGGTTAACTCTTGGTCAAATCTTCATACTCTAGTGTGAGTTTATCAATGCAAATATCTGACATATTCTGACAGCTACTTTCTTAACATTCACTCGACACCTGGTCAGGTAAGTCTACTCATTAAAAGAATAGGCACACCTGAGGCAAAGTCAAGACTGAAAAATCTAGGGGAGATAAACACATCAGAAGCCCAACTGAATCTAAAACTAACAAGAGACAGTTTGGGGAGAAAAAACACCCACAATGATAGCTGACAATACAAAAAAATATATATTTGTTTTTACTGAATAATGAATCACATTATTTTCCATGAATGAGATGGATTGAGAAAAGGGTAACAAGTTTGACAGAAAGGTCATACAGAACATGGTATATCAAGTTGTTACGGAACATCACCCTCACGTTATAATACTCGACAATTTTTCACACTTCCTCTTTATAATTAGGAAATTTTACAAATTGGAGGAAATATGCCCTTGTTAAACAAACTCAATAAAAAGTTTTAATTAACAATCATGGAGCAAGTCATTGACTTTTCGCACTAATTTATTCAGACTATGTCAATGTGTTACTTAACACGAAAGGTATTGCTAGATGAGAGTGTACTGGGTTAGAATGTCGTGTTGGTATTTTAATTCAAATTTTTTCTTTGAAGACAGACAAAAAGCAAACAGAGATAAATCTGTCTTTCAGTAAGATATTGTTCTTAACATCAGCGGCTGTATTTAAACTAAAGAGACGTGCATAATGGATTAGACCTCATAGTTCCATTCCCTGCCTGCTTTGCGAAGAGTTTTAATGACCTTTTAGTGTGTGATGTCACCCTATTTGAACGATCGCTGCTGACGAAATTTTATTTGACACCATCTCCTCTCCATTTAGCACCTTACACGTTTTCTCTTTGAAACCACTCTAACACATCACAATCACTTCCATGATTTACATTAGTTAGGCAACTCGAGGAGATTTGCTTCTAGACTCGCAAAAGATCAAAGACTAACACGTTTCCTTCAATAGAAAAAAAAGAGCTCTGCGTATTGATCTTTACAACAGGGAGCGCCTTGCAATAACCATTGCCGACAATTTCATTCCTCTATTAAAATAGTTCCTGCGTAAGCTCTTGTTTAATTGTGTTCCTGGCTGCATTTCAATGTTGACATTGGATAAGAGATGAAATTCAGGCATATATAGAGGCTAGTCTTATATTGGCTCTAAATTCCTTTCACTCACAGAATAAACTTTTCTTCATCCAACAGGAAAAAAGGCAAACGCTTATAAATGCCACGTGTTAAATGCATTCATTGGAGAATCCCTGCCAACCATGCCAATGAACATATCTTGTCCCGGCCATGTTCTGTGCACACGATGGACTAGATTCGATTCGATCGTGGCATGGCCCATCCCCCTTCATACAGCTTCACTCAACAATGTTGCTTTGTCTACGATGTTTTCAGTCACGTAAGCGATCGGTAAAGTCTTCTCCGAGCCTTGTCATATTGATTTTTTAGAAGGTATAAAAGACCAATGAAAAATAAGGTCTTTGAAAATCTATTTGTTTTACATTAGCGAAGAGAAAGTTAGCGAATCTCCAATGAGAAAACAAATTGGAAATTCGTGTAACAGGTATAAAAGCTTTCAGATGGTTTTGTCTGGCAGTAGGTTATGTACAAAGTTTTATAAACTGAGTGGACGTTATAAGTGTTTGAGAAAGAGACCTCCCAACCAGTCTTATTAAACCTTTACCTAAGCTAATTAAAGCTAGGGAAACTTGGGAGCATGTATGAAATTGAGGATTTATTGGAGAGATAAAGAAAAATTCATGCCGAACATATTCCTGATGATGGCTACATAGAGAAGCCAAAATAAAGAATATAGAAAAATATTCTGTTTCACAAAATCAGGTGAAAGGGAATTACCTGTGATCAACACTAATGTTAATGGTTGGAATGTTATTACAATTAATAAATTTATGACAAATTTAGTTCTCTTGAGAATACATTCATCATCCTTAACCCCTGCTCCTCTTCTATATATTTTTTAAGTGCGCTAGTTCTGAATTTCTCTTGACTGTGTTAAAATAACCACGTTAAACCCACCATTCTTGGATCCAATTGTTAAGGACATACTTGATCAAAGTAACTTTTTCTGAAATTCCACAGACTCTAAAAATATATGTTTTGAAAAATATATGCATTGAAATGTCCAAAGACAGACATGAAGCCAAAATAACCTCTGGTAATCTGTTCCAGTTAAACTCATCATTGTCTGTCCAAACAGCATGTCGTCACGCACAAAGACTGTCGGACCTAGTTCTACAAAGGCCTCATTGCTTAGATTTGCACAGAAATAAGAGGCTGGTTGTGGGAGAGTGGATCCTACATGGCCGTGTCGTCCCCAGGTCAAGTCTGTAACATTGGACAGCACTAACAGGTAGCATCAGCCTCGTTTAGCCCCTGTTATCGTGCTGGTGACCAGTTAAGGCAGAATACCTGAGCGTGTCAATTCACATAACAAAGAGATGACAACACACCTATTCCTCCTGTAACTGACTATGTATAAAGGACGCACCACAATAAGTGTGTGGACTATTTCAGTGACGTGACACTTGAGCGATAGGTCTGATTACTCATTTCTCATTCATAGTCATTTCAGGTATTCTTTGGGAATGTTTTGTTGTTTGTTTTTTTACTCCGATGGGGAAATAATGCGCAACTGCACAACAGATAGATTGATTTTAAACGTTTAACCCTCTGATTCATATAAATATGACAAACTTTTGATAGCGTAATTAAAAGGAACATATTCTCTCAAAACTTCATTAGACAAAGTCCAAGTTAAAATTAAATTTAATTTTATTGTTTAAAGAAAACTAAAAGCAAAGCAAAGTCAGCCTCTCATATTATCTCGCATTAAAGTGATAAAACCGAGGCGTTTTACCTAATTGACATTATAATGGTAGGCCAGGTAACCGTGTGTGTGGGAAATATACCTGTAAAATTAAGTCTTGATCTTGACATAAATTAACACCTTAGGGCTTTCCTATCCCTTGCGAGTCTGGTTTTAAATAACATCATCATTCAGTTCACAGCGCAATATCTTACAGCAAGTTTCATCACATTTTAACGCTGACTACTTTGTTTATTAACTAACCGCTTCAATGATCATTGTCTTAAAAGATCGTCTTATTAAGAGTGTCAGGTATCTTTTTTCAACAAACACGGGTCTACATAAATATAAAACATTTAGTGTGAAGGCCTATATATATGCCTGTGAGCAGGTTATACAATGCTATTTAATCACTATCTTTATATTCAAATGAGAACAGTTGCTCTAGAAAAGACATCTGCCTATTTTACATATATATTGTAATATAAAGACATAGTGAAAAGCAGGCTATAGTTTCTGACAGGTGATTAAGTTTTAGGAGCAGAAAAACACCACGGAATGCTGATGAACTAGTTGTTAACGACAGATCAATCTCGAAATGAAAACGTATCAAGACAGAATTAAAGAACATGATCACATGAATAGGAGAGTATAGATACTACCCAATAAAAAAAATTGAAAATAAAGTATTTAATTTTGTCCATTCTTAAACTTTTTAATTAAGTAAACAGAAATCTTTTTTATGCTTTAAACATGTACATCTCGAGGCTAGAGAGAAAAAAGCATGTCATAACAGCTCATAACTATCACAGAACCAGGAAAAGGTCTAAAAATAAAAATTAATTTAATAAGAATAAATTGAGAGACATAGTTAGAACAAAGAGCTATACAATTAATTTGCTTTTTTTCTTGCCTAGTGGTTTTAATCGTTCGATATCAAAGAGTTTAAATCGTGTTTGAGTCTATGTGAATAGTAAATTTCACAGTGGCTCATCTACATACAGGTACATCTACTTTGATGTTGGCGACAGGTGAAAGAACTTACATGGACAAAAAACATAGGTTTTAAGACAATAGTGGCTGAGTACTAAAATGACCAGAAGCTACAGACAGATTTAATGCGGCTTTAAAAAACCCACATTAACTACTCTACTCTTAATCGGTCTAAGCTGAGAAATCAGTGTTTAAAAGCTCGGCTTATATATGGCCTGGGGCTCAGTTCTTTTTCATCTTAATCATTTTAAAGAACACTTTTTAAGGAAGTGTATACAGCAAACTTGTGAGGTGTCTTCAAGACTATCTGCTTAATCTATTGGGATCTTGAAGTTCTACAGAAAGAATGTCCGCCTAGTTTGAACAAAGAACATATTGCCTAATGTTATCATATTAATGTTAGACAGATTGGAAAAGACAGCTTCTTTTGTCAGGTAGAACTGTGAAAAAAATCTCAATGGTTATCTAAGCTTCCGTACTTCATCAAATTAACACGCAGATGTGTGTGGGGCCGTCTTTTGTTCACCTGAAATTGTCCACAAAGAATCAAAACAAAGAACCTATATGACCGTTGAATGCATTTCGATGATTTTTATATTCGTCTATTTATTGTAATTTTTGTTTCAGGAAAGTGGAAATTTACAGAAACTTCTCATCTGTAAAATAAGTTTGCAGGGCACACTGATTTTGAGACTTTTGTAAGTTTATGTAATTAAGATGTAATTTCCTACAACTTGAAGCCTTGTAGCAATGCCTTTGAGAAACTGCTGACGGGCCATTTTATATGAATATAGCTTTCTACCTTTGTTTAATGATAATAACTAGGACTGCATTTCCAAAAGTGTTGTTAGGATACAAAATAAACCAAGCATAGTAAAGTATAACCTGAATGTGATATAAAATAAACAACCCATCTTTACACCTTACTCTCATTACAAATGAACCAAGTGAAGACATGACTTGTAAACTTTAAGGAGGACATTCCAACTATAGCTTCAACACACCCAGCAAGACAGGAATTTTACCTATGTATATTAATATAGTTATCAGAGAAAACACCATATGGTAGATCTCTTACTGGGCACATTTCCTACAGCCCGCCATCATAATGGGAACATGCAAACAGTCACTGGTACCAACACATGTCTTCTAAAGTGAGAAGGGAAATTCAATGCTGATAGAACCTATAGACAACTCGGAGCTTTCAGCACACGGGTGAACAACAACGCTAGATAGAGGCTTTTAAGCCCAGCACAAAACGGAACTCAATTTAGTCACTTAATTTGACCATTAACCAGTAAAACATTCCATTGAAAAGAAATTGCAAAAAATGGAATAGCATGTTCATGTGTATATATGACAGCTGTTCATGTAAACTTGTGGATAATAAATATGATCAAAATATAAAATATGCTGTTTTAGGGTAAAGGGAACTCAGATTCCCCATTATTGTATGTTCAAAACATCATATTTTATTTACACTCAAACTTGTCTCTTGGGATGTTTGTGAAGGTGTAAATGTAAGTGTTGTGGAACATGATACTGACTTGACCAGTTAACTCACAGACAAGCATGATCAGCTATTGTCTGGAATTAAATGATATCTTGCAACCATGTCGAGCCAATGGTGTTGTGCTTGTAGAACATTGTACACCCTTTATTGTGGACCTCGCTTCGACTATAAATTATACATGGCACATTTGAGCTTTGACGTGTGTTATAGATTGATGGGGCAAGTAACGCTGCTGTTTTCACCGATTAACTCCCATTGTAGAACACAGTCAAACTAAATCCCTTCAAATCCCTACTGTTCATGACCAAGTCTTTGTATACTGGACAAAAATGTCACCCGGAGAACAGGATTCAAATCATAGAATTATTTCAATTTCAACTCAACAAAAACTTCAAAGCTTTGAATGAAACCTAATAAGTACAGTGTTATCACCCAGCTGCTAATCCTTCATGCTATTTCATAGTTTCAACAGATTAGCATGAACCCTGTATTTGTCCAATATAACACCCCACCCCAGAACAGACCTGGTTGAGATGGGTAAATAAGGTTCACAGAGAAAACTAAGCTTTTATATCTGTACATAAGTTTAGTTTGTTTAACAGATATATGTGTACCTAAACCGATATTTAATTCCAAAGGTAGATTAATGCAAAGTAACAAGATTAAATCCTGATCAAAATTAATCTATGGTCACTGTATAATCCCTCAAATATACACATCTGTAAAGCAATTCAAGTTTTCAGAAGGGATATATTCAATGTATTAAGATAAATTAATTCCAAAAGTGCAGAATTGTGTAAAAATGTATTTACAGTAGCAGACAATGTGCTAATCTTTATTAAAAAGAATGAGATTAATAAGGTTGTTTTTTACATCCATAAGAAGTCAACAGAATTGATTTTTGAATTTCCTATCACAAAAAAAAAAAAAACAAGAAAAGATACAGGAAGTTGTTTAAGTGACCGGCCAGGGTTAAATATTTGTATAACCCATCCCTGGTAAAACAGAATCTCTTCAAAATAAACTTTATTCTGGAAAAACATTGTGAGTATTTCAACAAAAAATTAAAACAATGCAACAGCAAACATTTCTTTAAAAACAAAAAGAGAATAATTGACAGTTCAAAAGATTGATGTTAATTAAAACTGGACAGCAGATATTGACAAAGGAACAACTGGCATTCTCTTTATAAATATTTAGGGAATTTAAACCTTGTTTCTCACACAATGTAGTTAATCCCCTCCCACAAGTTTATCTCATACTACAGTATGCTGGACTCTTTTTTGTTTTTTACCGAATGCTAAATGAGAAGTTAAATTAAATATTGAATTTAACGAATTATTAATATTAGGTAGTTTGTTTTTACTTTTTAAGGCTAGTCTGTTATGTTGTAAAATGTATTTCCTATCAGGATAAAGCATGGCCTAACTTTTGTCATTTACACACCATATTTATTTAGGTTTCGATCCCGCGCTTACGGAAAGCTGTAAGCGTTTATCATACACTGGTCAGCTGACCCCGCAGGACTGTCCACCCTCCCTTGTCCCACTGCTGCGATGGATAAGGGGGTGGGGGGTCCACGTTGCTTTAATCTGGGACTTTGCTTTTGAATTCCCTGGCGGACTCACAAAGTACACTTTACGAGGCATCATGCCCCCCTCACCGCCATTTAGACTGAGTAACGAGAGAGTTTCGGCAAAACGTTCATTATCACCTCAAGGAAAACATGTTTGGAGTTTAGTCAGAATAAACTTCAGAAAGCCAGTGTCAACTAAGAGCTACTTTAAGATTCTTTTGTGGTTTTTAAAGCTTGATGTTAGAAGAGATTTTAAATACCAGCTCAATGATACAGACCGCTCAGGCTATTCCCTCAGCTAAAGATTTTAGATTAGTCCCTTTACAAAACTATTTCAAACTAATACCTGGTTAAATTTGTCTGTCAAAGCTTCAAATCAGCAGCCATGTTGACATGCACTACTCCACACAAACAAACACTGATTCATTCTCAGACTCAAACGTTCAACTCTCCTACGAATATTAATGCACAAAAAACTCTTTTACATTATTCATAAAAAAACATGAGATGTCTGTGAAGTGTTATCACATTTTTAATCGATACTACAAATAGGAAGCGTATTGTTACCTGAAGCTCATTGATGCATGTCGTGTGCAAAAACATTGCTCATGTTGCAACAGGCAGAATATTGTAAGTTAATTAAAACTTTTAAATACCATCGAAATCTTCACTGTAAATCTAAAATGTCTTGCAATCATTCTTTGTTGAACAGGTATTATGTAAAATTTGGGAATATTTTCAAATACTTTGTATAATATGTAATATCCACTACCATGACAGTATTAATGTATTGTTTCAAAAGCTTTCAATGTAACTTTCTTAATAAATTAATATATTATTTTATTGGCTACAATGATTATAAAAGAGGCCTAGGAAAAGCAGGTAAAAATAACAAGAGACTTCCTGTGCGTGTAATATATTGTTAGCTTTTCTAGTCGGCAATAAGCTTATTACGAACAGCTGCCAAAGTCTCGAGATTTAAACTCAAGGAAAAACAGTTTCAAAGTTGAAGGCCAATATGGCTGCGTCTCGTACACATATATGTATCCGTCCCTGCACAGGTAAATCCCCAAAACCATATATTTTGGCAACTGGACTTTTACAAAGATACATGGATTTCATTTTTAAGAAATATCCTAGTGATTTCTTAGCTACCCAAGGTCACAAATGACAGTTAAACACATAACTTTTGAGCATCTCAGACTTTAAGCCTAACCTTATTTATTTGTCTTTGATTCAAAGCACCTGTACAGTTATTTCTATGCCAAACATATGAAAGGTGCAGAAAAATGTATAAATTCTTACACTCCAAAGTAACTGGAAAGTGACAGTCAACTCGCTGCACAAATCAATTCCCTAAACTCAAACACAAATAGCCCACAATGCAAACTAACCAATTTTCTTTGAATATCAGATAGCCAAATTCTAAACAAAGCCAGAAAAACATTTAGAAAATATTCAAGAGGAGTTTGGGAGGGGACTCTTCAAAGTCACAAAAAGTAAACAAAACATCTGCTCTATTCCACAGCTCTGGCACAAATTGAAGGTCCGAAAAGTAAAAACACAGCTACTTTAGGAGGGCAGGTATTTCTTACTGGAATTCAGTGGTTTGGAGACACAATGCAAACGTGAGAAACTTACAGACACACAAATATTTCTGGCCCATTTTAAGGTTGTTTTCGTCACCACTCTACTGTCTACATGATTATCTATCATGGTTTTACAAAGATCATGACTTTTGGACTGCAGAAAAAATTAGGAGAGTTAAAACAAAAAACTGGAAGGCACCAAGCTATTTAGTTTTTTTCATATTTTATTTTTTGTGATGGTAGCAAAATAAAGCCCCAAAATATAGAGGTAAATAATGAATGAGACATTTTTCAGGCTACACATATTGTGTTTTAAGGGAAACTGAGTGATAAATAAAACTCCAGCATTTTAATGTCGTCTTTAGATTTTTACAATAAAATGCTGTACATTAAGTTTTCATCACAACCCTTGCCTACTGCATTTGAAATGAGAGAAGATAGGGAAAATATGCACAGGGAATAATATAAAAGATAAAATTTTTTTTAATAAATTGAAGAAATATTTAGGATACATTCAGAATTTGTTTAACGGTTCTGTTTAGACCAACCCCTGGATGAATATTACAAGAAGAAACATGGCCACGTTTTATATCTTAAAATATTTTTACAAAAAAAAAATAGTGCTCTGTTTTTATAGCCTGAAGTTGAAGTTTGTGCCGTGTTAGCAATGTGTGTTTGTCAAAACGCTACATCAACTATGTTCTACATAACTCTCTATATAGCCAATAACTAGACCAACTTAAGTTATGCACAACTCTGCAAGAAGTTTGTCAAATATAGCAATAATTTTGTATATGTCTATTCTAGAATGGGGAAACGGAAAAGCAAAACGAGCTCAACTCTAGCTGGTTATTTGAAGAGGGCAAGACAGGAAAGGGGACCCGATAAGCTACATTCTGCACTCCAGTGCAGTGTGGCTTTACCCAGGTGAAAACCACCATGTTAAAATAGTTATGACCACAGCAAATATGTCCACTATTACAATTCTACTTAAAATAATTTGCTAAAAACGTTTGAAATGTTAAAGTCAATCAAATAAATACAGTTTTGAATAAACATTCTCATAAATTCAGCATTAGCTAATGGAAACTTTTTAAAAAATGTTTAAAAGTTCAAAATGCTAACACACCTGTCTATTTGTCGACATGTGACAACCTGTATTATTATCAGGTACAAACAATAGGCAGATACCACTGTAATTAAAATTATCTGATTTTAGTAGGACCGGACTGGAGAAAGGCCCAAACTTCAAAGCCTTTTATTCCATGTTCTAGTCAAGAGTTTGAAGATGTGGTTGATAAGAAATGTTTTCAAGTGGACACTGGCACTGGTCAATTCAATGATAGACTTTACAGCGTGTTCACATGTCAAAGAACAAGATAAGAGATCCTACACAAAGTAGGAGGCAAAAATAACAAAATATCCAAGCGTCTCATGGTACATCAACTAACACATAAAAGAACTAGAACAAAAATCTGTGAGGAAAAAAAATTGATAAGATCACAGTAAAATGCGATAAAGATCATTAACAATGGAAGTAAATTCTTCTTTTAATTTCGGTATTGTGGGTGCCGGACACGGGTCGAATTTGTGCAAGTCTTATTGTCTGGCTTTTTGACTGGTACCATGGTGTTCACTGGTGTGAGGTGTTTTTAAATTTAAACAAATACAAACATTGAGTTAAGAATTGCGCCACGGGAGTCTGTCAATCCCACGGAAACGGACAGCGTGAGCACTTCTACTTTTGTTTTTTGCGCTTTTTATAGACGGAAGAAATTTTCAAGTTTACGTCAGGTACGAAGTATTTGAATACCTTGGAAAACAAAACAGTCATTTATACCTTTACCGGATATTAAAGCGACAAATTAAAATTTATAAGATTTTATCTCAAATGTTAGACGTATATATTAGTCTGGTAGATTTATAAATCGGTGTAGGTAAAAATTGACATCGCGTAAAATTTGTGACATATATAAACATGTCTATAACCTATACATGGACAGATGTCTATAACCTGTCATTGGAAAATTAACACTATTTATACGAATGTTTGTCACAACATTATAACTAGATGTCAAATACGTCGTCAGTTTTTTTTTAATTCGATAAAACTTTTAAAAAATACAACAACTCAATGTCATGTTATCTATTAACAAGTCAAATGTCCATGCCATATCGTATATAAATTTTAAAACAAATATGTTTCTGTCACGCAATGCGTGAACTATACTTCTGCAAGAAGTTGACTAGTTTGTTTGATTTGCCCCAAAGACGCTGTATCTAATGCAATCTGTGAAGAAATTTATGTAAGTATTAACATGAAGTTAAAGAAACAAAATAAATTCTGTTACTTACATGGGGTTAGAGGAATTCCAATGTACGGCAGGTAAACGCTTTCCACTGTCCACTACAGCTACCATTGACATAGCCAATGGCAATAATAAAAATATGTATTGTAGTAACCAAGGCATTCTTACTAAGCATCTATGCATAGTCGAACACAAACACATAATTTGAAACTTTAAGAATCCTCAATATTATCCGCTGAATGAGATGTGAAATTCTTCATTCATACCGTGTGACCATATGATATATACTGACTGAACCGTGTGAATGTATCATCTCAACACACTGTAAAGAGGCCAGTCACCTGCAGCCGAGCACAGATTTGGTTATAACAAAACTATTATCGAAGTGATATACAACTTTCCTCATTCAGGAAAAAGTTATCAAAATCTATGTCCACATTCTCCTCGAATGAGCTAGTCAATGGCTCCAATTAGTATTGGTCATTAAGATGTACTGTAGACTGATAAAGGTAGAAGCAAATGAAAGGCCGCGTGTCTTCGGGCAGTGTCTATGGTCTGCCTGACTGATAGCTCTCTCTCCCCAGCTCACTGACTGGCTTTGCACCGTACTCTGAGCTGCCTTCACTGCTACAAACACACGATCAATTCTGAAGCCATGAATAGACTGGAGACGAACAACATGAGTCAAGCAACCAATCAGCGCCGGCCATGCACGACTTGCCGTGGAGTAAGAGAGGGTACCGTGGGGGGCAAAGTCGGAGGTTTGAGGTTTACTCCACATAAGAAAACTCCCCTGGGGTCCAAATCTACGGCAGACAGGAAAGCACAAAGGCTTGGGAGGATACCCTTTAGGTTCTTAGTGTCGTCTTCACTTGTCAGTATCGGAAATGTGAACTATTCGACCAGCCCTATCTTACTAGTATAGCGGGCACCTGCCAAGCCATTGCCGCGGGCCAAACTTAGGACAAACCATCTAATCTAATTAGATTCTGTGCACAGTCAAACTATGCATATCGTTTGCATTGCATCCATAAATTAAACATCACATATATATAAACACTTATATACCATACAATGAGTACAAATATATCTATATAGAATGTACAAATGAATTTTGATATTGTAAAACTTAGATGTGATATGAAGCCAATATTTTCACTCGATGCCCCCTACGCGTGTAAATAAAATTTACACTTAATTTACACCTGTCCCAGGTGGCTGATTAAGGTATGTTCTAACTTCGTGAAATCTCTCACTTGCCACACGTCTACATTACAGCTTAATGTGACAACTCCACGTAAATCTAATATTGACAATTAAAATGAACCCATTCGCCTTGAAAACATTCAGTTGTGGAGGATGACGATTCCCTAGATCATTGCAATTGATTGATACAGTTTAAATGTAAAGTCAAAGGTTGAAAGACAAAAATAAGAGGGGAAAAAAATCAGGAAAAATCTGTCATGCATATATCCGCGGATGACCATATAGCCACTTCAAAGGTTCACCGATATGTTTATGCAAATCACTTGCTATACACACACTTATTTATTTACGTTCAAGTCATCAATTGGTCGGACACTTCTACAAGTATACAACATTAATAGTTTGAGGTGATTTTTTGAACGGAGACACCTATAATTAAACAAGACAAAATAATGATTTTTTCTGCCAAAAAATTTAATTATAAAGTAATAACAATAAAACTATAACAAATTATGAAAACGAAATAGAACAGGATTACCCTGATGTGTTTTATTGTCACCATTTATTAGCTTAAACAAAAATTCACTAGTTTATCATATAGGTATCTCTGCCACTAGCATGTAGAACAATAACAAAGGTCATGAAATAAAACGAAAAAACTAATTTAATTAGTAGAAGTAATATAAATATTTCTATTTGTTTTACATTATGTATAAAGCATGCAATCGTGTTTTTTCATATATATATTTAAGAGATGTTTCTGTATATGCATAAATATGATATGCAAAGCCTTGTGGGTAGATTGCAGACAGTCGGTATAGTATCATATTTATATGACTATAAGGAATCTGTTTGAGTTGTAAATATAAACCAATTTAGTTAAACCTAAGGATTCATGTAAAACCTTTCTATTAGAATAACAGGGGAACAATTGTGTATTCATACATTGGATTACATGGACAATTGTTAAGTGTAATAAATTCTTAGCCTACATTAATCAATCCATTGTGTATAAACAACAGGGGCTTTAGCCTAACAATAATCATACTCCGTTATGAGCTTGGGTTACGTAAATTACTGACACTAGATTAAAGCCTGCACGTTCCATCTTGTAAATGGAGCTTTATGGCAATAGATCGAGCCGTCAAAATCCACGCCAATATTTTCTGTTCCGAACGGCTCAGAAATAACCAACTTTATACCGTTTTTCACAGCAAATAACGACTACATCGCGTGCTAGACTCCCATTCAACTCGAGTTACGACACAAGTAATACAAAAAGCTTGTTCTGTCAAAGCAATCTATATACGTGGTTGATTACGGAGACATATTCAATATCACAATATGATGAAGTGATAGCAAACATAAAACATGGTAACAGTATACATTGGTATAGGTTTGCATATTATCAAATTATACAATGAAGATAGAAGCATTGGATACAAGTGTTAATTCGGCTATTATTCTCAATTAACCTTTACCATACCGGAGTGTTAACTATATAAACGTATGCATATCGACGCTTTTTGGTCCCTAGACGTATATCGCAAATTCACCAATTGGGTCATTTTTAACGTATTTTAATATAATGCCAGTGAAGAATTCAGTTCACTGCTTAGATAATTGGTGTTTTAAACCTGTTTTTTTTTTCCCCATAGTTTTTTCACTAAAAACCAGTAAATACGAAGTTAGCTCCTAAATTAAATATTCCCTTGAGCGTACGTCATTAAACACCAGCCAATAACACAAATGTTCTATGTGATAAAAAAAGCATAACACGCTTTTCCATGTGATGGAAATGAATACACAACTTTTATTATACATGTATATCTATTTCAATACACTAGTCTTGATTATATAATTGGTGTTTTTCTCTTCCGATGATTTATAGCTACAATATATCACATGAGTAGAACATCATGTCATGCTACAGGTTTGTTTCTTTCCTCGCCCACACGGGATGTATTTGATATATGAACAATACTCGCTGCATTCCATTGCACAATGATGTATTTTCCTGGTAATTAGAAAGAAAGAGTTATCACAGGTACAGGACTGAGGGGGATGTGCCACACCCACTTTTCTGTTATTTTAACAAAGGAAAGTAAAACATTGCTCAAGCATAGAATTAAGTTAAGTGCAATATAGATCAGAAAGCATGATTGAAATGTCGAATAGAACTCAATTTAACAGAACAAGCATAAAGGAAAATTCAGCCCCATGGGGTATGGCTTGCTTGGGTTAGTTCTTTTAGCCTTAATCTTACATCCCACTGAGCCTTTTAAAATGGGGATTACTTTATAGGATATATGTTTTCACCTGTCTTCAAAACATCACTCGATGGAAGTTATATAATGTTATTGTTACGGTTAAGTAAAGAGAAAAAACAACATGTATATGATGTATTTAAAGAATTATATCAAAAGAAGATTTTTTTAAAAATGGCTCGAAAGTTTTATTAACAAATATAAGCATTTGTTCTTCTAGGTTGAGATCAAACAAGTTTCTGAAGGCAAGTTATTATCGTGTCAATATATTTTTGTGCACACAGCTTGTTGATTTTTTGGGGAGAGACAAAAATCATTGAAGAGGGGTTTTGTTAAAATTAATAAAATGTATATATTTAATATTAGTGGTAGTAATCCTTTCCCCATAATTTAGCCGGTAATGTTCGTTAGACACAACAATGAATATTTGCATGTAGATTATTAGGGGTTCTGAGCCATTTGCTCAGAAGCCCTATTTAAATTGATAGGATTATTATTGAACATATATTTTAATATTGAAAGTGTTATCCACCGGGATTCGAACCCCGGTCTCTGCTTTGACATTTAGGTACAATTATACAGAGGTCTATCCAAGGAGTCGGGTATATATTATTTATATTTTCTCAATCGGATTTCGATGGCATTTTTAAGTTTAGGGTGATATTAATATGTTATTTCCGTATATGGATGGTAATTTCCTCAGATATCCGTGGTTTCAACGCTTCAATCTCAGTCCCATTGACGTTGACAATTATCTGAAATGTTGAACCCGTGCTATGAAGCATCTAAATGTAGAGGACACTATTTTCAATATATTCCACTAACGACACTATATGTCGTATGAATTTATATCATGAATTGCGTATTCAAACATGTTTTGTTTATTCGGCTTTAAGGAATTCGCTCGTGGACCGAATCCAGTCATTGCCAGTCCTATTTTGGATAAATTTACGCTTTCTTTGTTATTACCTTAATACATATATACTCTGTCAGAAAACTTTGGGCATTGAGTAAACAACATGTTGCATAATACGAGACCGTTATTTGTCATTCCCAAGTTTCTCAGTAATTGTTAAATGTATTCTGATTTAATATGCACGAGCACCTGTTCGTCACGTGAAAGCAATCTCACGAGACTGAACAATCGAACACCGCCAAATTACCGGGAATACACACTTGCAAACTATACAGAACATGTATACATACAAATAATTTGTCAGAAAAAGTTAATAAATCCATAAAACTTTATTGCTATATAACACAAGATAGATTTGCATTGTTTATTTTAAATTTAAAAAAAATAGTCATTTATTTTTCGTTAAGTATTGCAAAGTTGTGGGATCCAATGACAAATATGCACACATGGAATTTGTGGGGGCAAAATAATTCCATATAGAGCTTACAGTTTGGGATTTTTTTCTTTGGTATTTATTAAGGGAAATTCCTTCCTAAAGCAAATGTTACTTACCGTGTGTAAAGTAAATATTGAAAAGTAAAGAATTTTGTTCTTGTATGCATGGTGGCTTATGAAATAAGGAGGAGTGGCCAGAACACAATGGAGAAAGCATGGTAGATTATACGAAAAGTGGAAACAACAACAACAATACAGGTGGAATGTTTTAATCGAACTTGTCTGTTTTGGGTGATTCGTGAATTGGGAATGCAGATTGCTGTTGACACGCGGCGACTCCAAGCCCTTCCCAAATTAAAGCCATTGAACTGTTAGGTATACAGCCTCGGGTCTTCTCTGTGTGCAATTGACTTTTTTAAGTGGACAAGAGATAAGACGAAACAAAAACAAACCTACGCAAACAGCCACAACAACAGAGACACGGGAAATACATGTCAAGGGAGAGTGTAAGTCATAACACTAACAAACGATCAAGTGAAATGACACATTGAATAAGCAACTCTGTGGGTTGTTAATGACTAATGCTGTCTTGTAGTAAGATGTCTACAAAGGAATTCTATACTTATTTATTCTAACGACAGGTGCTTGCTAGGTAAAATTTTAACACAAACAATATTTTTACATCGAGTCTTTTCAAAGCCTGGTATATATACTTGCTTAATTATTTTCATTAACTTATATTGTCATGCAGTTATCAACTGATTAAGTGATATAGTTTTTCAACCTTTTGGGTTCATAATATTATTATATGGACTGGCCGTAAGTTAATTTAGTTTTCTCGAGTTATATTCACCTCACGTAATAGCGATGATGAGAATAAATGGCGTATTGTTTCAGCTATCACGATTAGCTGGTCAGGTATTTGTTCGGGTCAATGGATTTAACCCGAAGAACAATCACAATTATGTCATTAACAAAGGGCTGTGTGGAAACACGGTATAAAACTGCTACATCTATACCGTACCTACCGCAAGATGCTGCCGAGCCATGAAGGGGAACAAAATTAGCTATTTACATTCCAGGGTCATACTAAGAATGCTGGGACATCAAGAAAGTTGCATACCAAAGTTGAAAATAAAACTCATTAAATTTATTTACTTTGCTATGATCTTGGCCCTTACACTACAATGCCCTTAAATCAAACAACTACAAGGATGTACAACGCGAAAGAAGTGTGCATTTTGCATAATGTATAGAACATTCAATTTAAAATTTGAATAATTAAGATGATTCCTTTTTGACCTATTATACAATATTGATAATAGTGACAAGAAATTTACATCATTCACCGAACGCGAAATTATTATTTTTTCTTCCAAAGCTTAGGTTATCCCTGCTCAGTGATTTCAATCACAAGTGTCACTGTCAACTAAATGACAACGTGTTTCTAAACTGATGTCAACAGCAAATAGACAAGACATGTAAATAATAACATTTCTACGGACCAGACATCCTGCTATGGCAAGTACAATAGTGCTTAATCTGGGGGCTAACGAATAAACGTTTCTAGCCTTTGGCAAAGTCTCAATACTTTAGTAGGTACGAAAGTGTATGCAAAGGAAACTTGCTAGATGAACATATCCTACATGGATTAATTAATCTCTTGCTTTATTTTCTAAAAAAGAAAGAGCTGAAAAACTTAGAGCGAAAGATAAACTTGCAATTTAAATCCCACCTAATGAACCTACAATATACGTTAAAGTTAAGATTTAAAAAGTATACGTCAGTTTTTTAAATAGAGAAGTTCGCCCTTATTGTAAGCATACCTATTTTACCGAGAAATCATAATATGTCGGCGAAACAAAAACAAAACGCATTTAAACGAATGACATTTATACAATGATGTATGACATTTACGTGAAACATTTTTTTCGCGTGACATAACGCAACCTATAGTCATACATTTCCATTATTAATAATATTTATTGTGAGAAAAAAAGAATAAAAAATGGGAATATTAATATAAAGTGCATCGACAGATATTGTAATTTAGATCATGCAAATTTTGCTGGGGCTACTCTTCAGTTAAAACAGCACTAAGTCCAACATGTCTGCCCCACTTTCGTATTACTGAACAGAACACGTGTGTTCTTCTTGAAGTGAGGGTGCTTGAGGAAGGAAAAAACGCCCTTCACAGAATAAACAATATTAATTTTTGGTGTCAAATGTCGATACTGCAATCACACACTTATATACAGTATATAGTTAGTTTACACGTAAAATCCGAGTACATCATATATCAAGTTCACAGCAAAGTGTACACAGTCTCGAATAACTGAGTTAGTCCGTCTCAGCTGTTGATTTCATATTGCACGTGGCGTCAGCTGTCCACTCGCATCATCGACTTACAAGGGTCATTTTGTATACGGTGGGCCAGCTGGGCGTATGGTGCTCTTTCCAAACGGTATCGCACGGCTGGTCGCATACAAAACCTCTTCAAATCAGAGGCTATACAAACCGATGGCCACCGACAATTAACAGGTCCGAAATGACACAAGTATCGAGCATTATTTCACACATGCAGCCCTCCCAAAACCTCACTAGAACAAAATGCACTTACACATTGGAGGGTTTCCTTTTGTCAAATCTTTGTATTAGTCTTTATACAAGCTAAGTGGTTTGTATTAGAATGTTTTTAATAAATACAAAAAGTTTGTTTGTTTGACTGGTGTTTAACGTCGTACTCAGGGGTATTTCACTTATATGACGAGGGACAAAATACAGAACAACACAAACAAATCTTCTTCCCGTTACCCTTTAGCTCTGCGAACACCAGGGCAACATAAAGCAACCTCTTTTCTTGCCTCTTTCGATCGACGGAGGAAGCCCAGGGAGTATTCTGCCAGACCAGGCGCGGGGG
>JARFOD010000001.1:1421453-1468495 GCA_031763545.1 Mopalia muscosa | reverse complement strand
GCATATACAACCCATCCAAAAAATTAACACAGCAGACATATACATTGATTTTTTTTTTGGATTTTATTAACCTCCAGCACAGACACACCATGCAGGCTGATCTAATGATAACAAAAATTGTAATAAAATAAAATAAAAAAAAGACCAGAAAAAGACCAAAAGATAATTGATGCAAAACACTGCATGCTATATAAAATTATAATACAAAAAAAAAAATAATAAAGATTCCCGTTTAAATGACCGTCTTTTTTTAAATAAGTATATACAGAATGTATAATGGCAGCAAGACATTTGTAGAATTTGGTGCAACAAAAACCCTGAATATTCGGACATTTATTTATGACAAATACAGACTTATGATAACTTATGGTGAATAAACAAATTAAAAAACAAACATTCTATGCGAATGAATATAACCATGGGGGGTCACTTTAAACCACGTCCCAAGTCCCATACATTTTCACCAATATGCTAAAGGTTTAATGATGATATTTCTGATATTTTTAGATATTTTTAGAAAGTGAAGAACAGTATTTTCGTAATTTCTATTTTGTATGGGGCAAGTGGCTGATTCAGTGCCTAACTCTGAGGGTCGTGGGTTTTTACCTGCAAAACTGTCTGAATTAGAATCGTTTCAAACTTAGAAAGTGTTATCACAAAGTAACGAAACTCCTGTTAAAGGTTTAAATTTGCAGAATTATAATGCAGACAATCATAAACCTTTCGAAATTTTAAAATAAGGTAACTTTATGTATATTTCTTTCCTGTACATTTTTAAATACAGTATGATATGCTGTTAGCTAGAGCGCCCAAACACTTCCCCAAGCACTGTCCAAACATTGCCATAGCCGAAATATTGTCCTAAAACCTGCTCCAAACATAACTCTACCAGAGTACAATATATTTCAGAGTATTTCTTACCATAGTCTAAGCGATTTCCTACTTTTAAACCCCTTACAATCAAGGTTTGAAGACCTAACTATATCTGTATAAGGCTTTACATTATACAGTTTTATTCACATGTCATGGAAGTGAAGAGCTTAATAGATAATTAAACTCAGAGATCTTGCAAAGGTTGATTAGTTTTTTGTATTGTACTATTTTACTATAGAAACCAATCCATATATTAAAGATCTAGGATTTTGACAATCATGAACGCTTTAAGCTATCAACCCCATATAAATAAACACTAATTAAAGTTTTACTGAGTTTAAACGCAAAAGGCTGCAAAAAAAAAAAATTATTAACAAAATAATAACCCTAACATCTTAAATTGGTTGCAGCAAAGGCCCTCCTCGTCCTTTTATAATTGCCCCGTCCCCCACGCCCCTGGGCTGTCTAACAAACGAACAAGAACGTTATGAATCTCTTGTCATAGCTTTGCAGAAGTACTTTTAAAACAAGTTTATTATCATCTAGACACGTGACCGTTGGTCTCTGTTTTGTGATCTACAGCCGAATAATTATCTAGTCAATAGATTAATGGTATTTTTAGTTTTATAAATTGACTCGTCCTGACTGTATTAATGGTGAAATGGTTCGGAATGATATAGAGACGTTTAGTGGTTGTTGTTCTCGTCTAGTGGCCAAAGAATATGTTAAGGAGTTTAAACATTGCACCATGTGGTGGAATTGTCTCCCCTGACAATTGGGCTTTTTTAAAGTTGTAGTTCCCTTTCAATACAACGCTCATTGTTTCTACTTTATAGTTTTCAATCACAAAAACATCTTCAAGTGTTTAGGTCTAGAAAAGAGAAGAGATATTGATAGTTGAAAGGGAGGTGGGCAATAAAAATGACAGATCGAGCGTGTGTTATAAATGGCCAAATGACCAGTCCAGTTTGTGTGTATGACAGATATTGTGGTTGAAGCCTGATCGATGATTGATCACTTGACCACTGACCAACTGGCTTTACTACCGATCCCCTTTAAGAACTTGTCTAGCTCTTGTTGTGGCACGTGCCTGTCGGGTCATTACGCACCTTAAACCTCAGACTTCTCACTGGGTTCATGTGCGGGAGGTGGCTACAAATTTCCCATGCCTTATTCATTACTGAGAATTTTGGAGATCTAAGAAAATAGGAAAGCAAAAAAAAATATAAAACCTCGGCCTGTAAAGCCGGCTACTGATTCCTGACAGTGATGATGGGCTGACATTTTTATTAAGCGGAGTTTTGATTCAGGTGGAGAGGGTCAGCCGTTAACAACAGCCACAAAATAGCGCGGCACAAAGACCTTTATGAGAAAAAAGCTTTAAAGTGAGAGGGGATTTATGAACTAAACAAAACAGACCAAGTAGCTGTATGTTTTCACTGTCATTAAAACGCAGCTCATAAAGCATAAGCCTTCTTATGATCAGTCATATGTTGAAAAAATATCAAACTTCACACGGGACTGAGAATATATTTGTTCCAATATCCGGTATGAATTTCCATCTGTCCGGCAATTCTCCGCCGATAAACCTGCAGACTGTGGCGCACACAGCCCCATCACGAATAAACGGTATGCGTGTATACCAGGGTTATTAGATTATGCATATTTTCAGCCTCAAAGTACATCGACAATAAAGCTGTGTTTGAAGCGTGATCTGATATTATTAACTGATTAATAAAGTTGAAATCTGATGATCATAAAACTACACTGTGTTTTAATTTTATTAGTTTAAATGAGAATGCGGACAAATTCTACTTTCGTGACCTGTCATATAAACTTTTTAAGAGAATAATTTAATACAAATTTGCACATATATAATTTTAATGTAGCCATAAATCTCCGTCAGAGGTCCTTGTTTGTCTCCCTCAGTATAGCAATGAAAACCTCATTTCTCTTCAGCAGTTGCTGGGTATCTACATCTGTCATGTTGAACAAGTATTGCCTGAAATTCCGGACGTACCTTATCGACAAAACCAATTATGTCACCCAACAAAAGAATATAGTACAATTTTCTAAAATTCTAAATGCCGGACAGCCTTTTACTCTTTATTCAACATCAATGTTGCGATAGTGTTCTGATGTGCTTGTTTAAATGTTTAGATTTGAGTGTTAAACAAACACATCATAACACTAGTTTGCTTGAAGCTTTCGTGAATAAGTCAAGAAGAAAGGAAAATAAAACTTTGTAATTATTAGAATGCTATAAAGGTTTCATGTTTTAAATTCTTATAATTGCAGCCCGATCGTTAGTCTGACAGAGACTAATTTCAGTATTCTTTAAAAAGCCCTTATAGGTCGCCAGTATCATTGTCACATGTGTTCTTGTTACAAAGCGGTTTGCTCATGGAACCGCAAATGGCGATCATTCAACTGTAGTTACTTTTCAGAACGGGACAATATTTCTTATTTGGGTTATTAGTTTTCATATCTTGCCACTTTTGGCCACAGAGACGTGTAGTCTATCCAATTCAACATTCAGGCCTGGTTTTGTACACGCTAACTGGGCAATACTTCTCTAAGTCCCTGAAAATCGTTTATTCATCCGGCACTAGGCGTATTACTGAATTAGCCGGTTGATTTCAAGAAGGCAGACCATGTAACAGCTGTTTGTGTAATAAGACTGCGTTTCGTGATTTTATCCGAATTCCGGCCACTTCTCCCCGCGTTATTCTCCCCATTCCATGTAATCACGTCCTATTGCCGATCGATTAATACAATAAACACTTATAGGTTTTATAAAGAACCCGCCACAGTATGTGAGCTATTCGCCAGATAGTATAGGAGATTAAAACTATATACATAATACACGCATCAAATTTATACACATTAATATGAGGAGGACTTTGTTGAAATAAAAATTCTTGACTTAAAGCTATAATCTATATAGAACTGCTTCTATCTTCAGTATATTCGAAATCTTACAGAATCACTATATCGGATCTCGATTTACATTAAATGCAGTTCAGAATTATTCTCCGAGTTTAATTTATGCATGGTGTTAAAATTGACTTAAATACTGCATGCCTATACCAGATTTATGACAATGCCCAAAGTGTATTTTTTGTGTAAAGTATATAATATGAACCTCTCTGTTACAATAGTGTGTTTTAAACTGCCTTAATTATAGCCATTTTTGGATAATGGTAATTTTTTTTATAATAATAAAGTATATTCCAGACAATATTTGATTATTTATAAGATTTGGCCCAGAGCTGTATTGTGTACAGACTGCTCATCTCCGGCACACGCTCGTGAAGTTTAAAAACAGTTATTGTATTCTCAAATGTATTAAAGGTCATGCTGGACCCCGTGGTCGATTTTCAAAACACCCATAGTATATAGTCTCTTATGCAAAAGAATATAATTCTGTACTATATATATGTATATATTTTTGGAAATCTTGCATACTCAGAATTGCATGTATGTGTATGTGGTGAAAATCCAATTATTATTGCTAAAAATATTGCAAAACGAGTAAACATCAACAAAAAAAAGGGTGCATTTTTCAAGGTTTATTTCTCTAAGTGCAATAACGATAAGACTCAATAAGTTAGTTAACCAAGTAGAATAGCCCTTGAACTAGTAAACTGTGCCTCATTTTTAACAAATGTTGATTAGAACGATCCCAGCGGTTTTTTTTGTCTATCCCACCTTTGAAAGTCTCATAAAAATGTAAAATAAAACTTTCAGAATTTTGTTTTAAAAAATCAAGGAGGAACTTCTAAAAAGTGAGGCACCGTTTACCAGGTCGCATTGTGCTCTTTACAATGGTACAAATTTGAGTAGTTTTCGGTGTAAAAATGAAGTGCCAGCAATTAAAGTGTTGCGACTGGATATATGGTGATGGATAAACTCAATTATAGGCTCCAATTCAACTGTTTCTAATTAGAATTTCGAATAATTTTTTTTCACATTTAATGTAAGCGATAGGAAAAATATGGTCCATTTTCAGCTCAAGGGCCCCAGCAAGACCGTAATGTACTCTAACCAATTTTCAATAAATCAATAAAATCAAGAAATCAAGAAATCAACCAATCAATCAATCAGCCAATCAATTAATCAATCAATCAGTCAATCAACCAACCAACCAACCAATCAATCAATCAATCAATCAATCAATCAACCAATCAATCAATCAACCAATCAATCAACCAATCGATCAATCAATCGATCAATCAATCAATCAAAAAAACAATCAATCAATCAATCAATCATTCAACCAATCAATCAATAAATAAATAATGACTGTGTATACGTTAACTTAGAATGTATCGAACTTTATGCTTTACAATAAATATTTCTAAAAGCAATCACACTGGCACAGTATATATTTCTAAAAGCAATCACACTGGCACACAATAAATATCGTATATACAGAACTTTTATCCCAATTTTTATTTAAAGGTTATCGATTTGTCCCGGATCCTATACATTTCAAACAACCAATTTCAGCATGTGGCGCTAATATAGATTTTACATGAACATAAATATATAGTGAATGCATGTGTCACTTTGCCACGCGTAATAAAGCATATCGATTCCTAATCATAATACACTTAAACCTTATACACTTAATTTTATATGTAATAAAGCTTGAAGTAAATATGAGTTGTGGCACTTTGAACTTTTATATGTATATCACACATGGTGTTTTACGTTTATGAATTCATCCAGGCGATATGTCTATTGACATCCACTGATAAGTCTTTCAATACACATATGTTGTTGTTTAATGAGTTAGACGGCTGTTGTATACTAGAGACCTTCTCTCACGCCATTAAGGTGCATAATTGACAAATTATCATTAATTCTAGGAAAAACACCACGTGACGTTAAAGATAATACGCCGAATGACCTCTATACATAAAAAGTAACGCGAGATAGTGCGTGAAAAGTTAACACTACCACGGCTCGTTAATAGTTGTTAAAAACGCACTCGTTTCTTCCTCATAACCATCCTGGCTCAAAATTTACTGACTTCTCTGTCTTTCTTATATGTATATAAATATGGTTCTATATTGTCACTTCCTTATTCAGACTCAAGTTACCGAACTGCCTCGAAATATTGTAAGTTTACATCAATATATGATCCTGTAAAGTGCATCTTGGTATGTCGTTTCAATTTCGCTGATCGATTAGAATTTTTTAATTTTATTTTTATTTAACAATCTCACAGAATATAGGTATATAGTAATGTATTTTTCCTTCTTTTTATTAAATTCAAGATATTATAAGGTATTTATTTTGCAATTACATTAATATCTCTTGATTTTACATTTTTCGAATTTAAAATATAAAATCTTTTACATTTCTACTCGAGTTGATTATCTGAATTTGAGTTGAAATAATCTATATATGATGGTGATTTAAAAAGAAAATGAAATTAAAGCTGCAAAAAATAACGAAGATATATTTTTGGAGTTATATTTTCTTTTGTTTCAGTATAGTATTTATTTTTGTTCTGTTTTGTCAGCCCCAATACAGGTTTATCCATATAGTATTTCATTTAGATTTATACCGATATGTCCCCGAATACAGGTGTATCCATATAGTATATAGTATTGTACTGATTTGTCCCTCAATACAGGTGTATCTAAATTGTATTTAGTTTTTTAACTGATTTGTCCCCAAATACTGCTATATTCGTATAGTATTTAATTTAGTTTTGTACCGATTTGTTCCCCAATGCAGGTGTATCTGTATAGTATTTAGTTTTGTATTGATTTGTCCCCCAATACAGGTGTATCCATATAGTATTTAGTTTTTTAAACTGATTTGTCCCCCAATACAGGTGTATCCATATAGTATTTAGTTTTGTACTGATTTGTCCCTCCATACAGGTGTATCCATATAGTATTTAGTTTTGTACTGATTTGTCCCTCCATACAGATGTATCCAGATAGTATTTATTTTTGTACTGATTTTTTCCCTCCATACAGGTGTATCCAGATAGTATTTAGTTTTGTACTGATTTATCCCTCCATACAGGTGTATCCATATAGTATTTAGTTTTGTACTGATTTGTCTCTCCATACAGATGTATCCAGATAGTATTTAGTTTTTTTAAACTGATTTGTCCCCCAATACAGGTGTATCCGTATAGTATTTAGTTTTTTTAAACTGATTTGTCCCCCAATACAGGTGTATCCGTATAGTATTTAGTTTTGTACTGATTTGTCCCAAATACAGGTGTATCCGTTTAGTATTTAGTTTACCCCGATACATGTGTATCCATATATTATTTAGCTTTGTACTGATTTGTCCCTCAATACAGGTTTATCCATATAGCATTTATTTTTATTTAACTGATTTGTCCCCCAATACAGGTGTATCCGTTTAGTATTTAGTTTTTTTAACTGATTTGTCCCCCAAGACAGGTGTATCCATATAGTATTTATTTTTTTTTAACTGATTTGTCCCCCAATACAGGTGTATCCGTATAGTATTTAGTTTTGTACTGATTTGTCCCCCAATACAGGTGTATCCGGATAGTGTTCAGTTTTGTACTGATTTGTCCCTCCATACAGATGTATGCGGATAATATTCAGTTTTGTATTGATTTGTCCCCCAATACAGGTGTATCCGGATAGTATATAGTTCTGTATTGATTTGTCCCCGATACAGGTGTATCCGGATAGTATATAGTTTTGTACTGATTTGTCCCTCCATACAGGTGTATCCCGATAGGATTTAGTTTTGAACTGATTTGTCCCTCCATACAGGTGTATCCGGATAGTGTTCAGTTTTGTACTGATTTGTCCCTCCATACAGATGTATCCGGATAATATTCAGTTTTGTATTGATTTGTCCCCCAATACAGGTGTATCCGGATAGTATATAGTTTTGTATTGATTTGTCTCCCAATACAGGTGTATCCCGATAGGATTTAGTTTTGTACTGATTTGTCCCCCGATACAGGACCTGTATCCGGATAGTATTCAGTTTTGTACTAACTTCTCCCTCCATACAGGTGTATCCATTTAGTTTTTCGTTTTGTATTGATTTGTCCCCCAATACAGGTGTATCCGGATAGTATTTAGTTTTGTACTGATTTGTCCCCCAATACAGGTGTATCCAGATAGTATTTAGTTTTGTATTGATTTTTCCCTCCATACAGGTGTATAAAGATAGTATTTAGTTTTGTACTGATTTGTCCCTCCATACAGGTGTATCCAGATAGTGTTCAGTTTTGTACTGATTTGTCCCTCCATACAGATGTATCCATATAGTATTTAGTTTTGTACTGATTTGTCCCTCCATACAGATGTATCCAGATAGTATTTAGTTTTGCACTGATTTGTCCCTCAATACAGGTGTATCCATATAGTATTTAGTTTTGTACTGATTTTTTCCCTCCATACAGATGTATCCAGATAGTATTTAGTTTTGTACTGATTTGTCCCTCAATACAGGTGTATCCATATAGTATTTAGTTTTGTACTGATTTGTCCCCAATACAGGTGTATCCGTTTTGTATTTAGTTTACCCCGATACATGTGTATCCATATATTATTTAGTTTTGTACTGATTTGTCCCTCAATACAGATGTATCCAGATAGTATTTAGTTTTGTACTGATTTGTCCCTCCGTACAGGTGTATCCATATAGTATGTAGTTTTGTACTGAGTTGTCCCCAATACAGGTGTATCCGTTTTGTATTAGGTTTACCCCGATACATGTGTATCCATATATTATTCAGTTTTGTACTGATTTGTCCCTCAATACAGGTGTATCTAAATTGTATTTAGTTTATTTACTGATTTGTCCCCCAATACAGGTGTATCCGGATAGTATTTAGTTTTGTATTGATTTGTCCCCGATACAGGTGTATCCATATATTATTTAGTTTTGTACTGATTTGTCCCTCAATACAGGTGTATCTAAATTGTATTTAGTTTTTTAACTGATTTGTCCCCCAATGCGGCTGTATTCGTATAGTATTTAATTTAGTTTTGTAACGATTTGTCCCCCAATATAGGTGTATCCGTAAAGTATTTAGTTTTGTACTGATTTGTCCCCTTATACAGGTGTATCCGTAAAGTATTTAGATTTGTATTGATGTGTCCCCGTATACAGGTGTATCCGTATAGTAGATAGTTTTGTAACGATTTGTCCCCCAATACAGGTGTATCCGTAAAGTATTTAGTTATGTATTAATTTTCCCTTATACCGGTGTATCTATATAGTATTCAGTTTTGTACTGATTTGTACCCAGATACAGGTGTATCCGAATTGTATTCAGTTTTGTACTTGTTTGTCTCTCCATACAGGTGTATCCGAATTGTATTCAGTTTTGTACTTATTTGTCCCCCAATACAGGTGTATTCGTATTGTATTCAGTTTTGTACTTATTTGTCTCTCCATACAGGTGTATCCGAATTGTATTCAGTGTTGTACTGATTTGTCCCCCAATACAAGTGTATCCGAATTGTATCCAGTTTTGTACTGATTTGTCCCCCGATACAGGTGTACCCGGATAATATTCAGTTTGTACTGATTTGTCCCCCAATACAGGTGTATCCGGATAATATTCAGTTTTGTACTGATTTGTCCCCCAATACAGGTGTATCCGGATAATATTCAGTTTTGTACTGATTTGTCCCCCAATACAGATGTATCCGGATAATATTCAGTTTTGTATTGATTTGTCCTCCAATACAGGTGTATTCGTATTGTATTCAGTTTTGTACTGATTTGTACCCAGATACAGGTGTATCCGAATTGTATTCAGTTTTATACTTATTTGTCCCTCCATACAGGTGTATCCGAATTTAATCAGTTTTGTACTTATTTGTCCCCCGATACAGGTGTATTCGTATTGTATTCAGTTTTGTACTTATTTGTCCCCCAATACAAGTGTATCCGAATAGTATTTAGTTTTGTATTGATTTGTCCCCCGATACAGGTGTATCTGTATATTATTTAGTGTTGTACTGATTTGTCCCCCAATACAGGTGTATCCAGATAGTATTTAGTTTTGTACTGATTTGTCCCTCAATACAGATGTATCCGAATAGTATTTAGTTTTGTATTGATTTGTCCCCCGATACAGGTGTATCTGTATAGTATTTAGTTTTGTATTGATTTGTCCCCCAATACAGGTGTATCCGTATAGTATTCAGTTTTGTACTGATTTGTCCCCCAATACAGGTGTATCGTATAGTATTTAGTTTTGTACTGATTTGTCCCCCAATACAGGTGTATCGTATAGTATTTAGTTTTGTATTGATTTGTCCCCCAATACAAGTGTATCCGGATAGTATTTAGTTTTGTATTGATTTGTCCCCGATACAGGTGTATCCGGATAGTATTTAGTTTTGTATTGATTTGTCCCCCGATACAAGTGTATCCGGATAGTATTTAGTTTTGTACTGATTTGTCTCCCAATACAAGTGTATCCGGATAGTATTTAGTTTTGTATTGATTTGTCCCCGATACAAGTGTATCCAGATAGTATTTAGTTTTGTACTGATTTAGCTCCGTTCTTTTTTTCTTGCCCAAAACTAGTTCCTTATTGTACAACTTGCATATTTTAGCATTCTTATAAACGATGAATGTTGCTATTTTGAATTTCTTTCTCTGTTTTTATTTCTTCCATTATATGAGATCTCATATTAATTTTTTTTCTGTTTTTAATATCTTCCATTATATGTGGTGCACGTATAATGTTTTCCGTTTTTTATTTTTTCAATAATTCATCTATCAAGTTTATCTGTTTTTAATTTCTTTCTTTCAATTTGATCCCATATTAAGTTTTTTTTCTATTTTTCATTTCTTCCATTATATGTGATAACGTATAAAATTTTCTGTTTTTAATTTCTTCCGTTATTTGTGATCCAATATTAATTTTCCCCCGTTTTTAATATCTTCCATTATATGTGGTCACGCATCATGTTTTCAGTTTTTAATTTTTTCAATAATTCATGTATGAATTGTTTATAATTTCTTCCGTTATATTTGATCCCATATTAAGCTTTTTTTCTGTTTTTCATTTCTTCCAATATATGTAGTCAAGTATATAGATTTTCTGTTTTTAATTTTACCCATTATTCTTGTATCAAGCGTTTCTGTTTTTAATTTCTTCCATTATATGTGATTCAAAGTACTGTGTTTTCTGGTTTTAATTTCTTCCATTATGTGGTCATGTATAAAGTTTTTCTGTTTAAAATTTCTTCCATTATATGTTACCCCGTATAAAAAAAATTCTGTTCACCCGTTATTCTTGAATAAAGCTTTTCTGTTTTTAATTTTCTCCCATTTAATGTTTTCTCGACTGATAATCTTATATAGCTTAACTTTATGTTTTTTCATTCTTTCGTTTTTACATTTTTACAAATTGTTGCAAATTTAAATACAGAAGTTTACAGATATATATATAAAGATAAGTTTCCTATAGTTTATTATCGTGTATTAAGAGATAAATATCAGAGTTTCTACATAAATATAAGATTCTGGCTGGACTGACATTTTTAACATGCACACTATACAAAGAACCTCCAGAGTTATCCTACTTGAAACTAAAACAACCTACATCTTTAGTTAACTGGCTGTGAATATAAGCACGGCTCACTTTTATACACCTTTAATAATTTGACAATAATTATGTCTTGAACTTATTTGTTTTAAAATAGAAAATGGCAATATTATGATATATAAACAAAACTCACCCCGTATCCAAAACCAAATCCATTTAGTAAACACCTGTACGTTACAACTAAGTCCACTGACAAAAACGAAAATAGAATCTTTACGCTACAAAGATTTTGTTCTTATTTTTTGTCACCCCAATACTTGTGCTATTTGTATTCGTTTGCTTTGTTTCTTTGAGTATTTTCACTTTCTTTAAGGAACTAAATATTGCAGTAGTTGCCTTGTATATTTTCAATTTTTTTTTTCAAAATTGATAAGTGTTCTCATACAGAGCTCGATTTTGTAGTTTTACTCATTGGTAAAAAAGGGAACAGCTTTTAAAATAAATATAATTAGTGAAGCCTTTTGATCTTCAAATATTATGATGAAACGAGGCGAGAAGGGGAACTATATAAATAAATTATGTAACAAAACGAATGTGTGTTTTTTGAGCGCCTTTGATCTGTATACTTGTTTTGTATCACTGATTGATATCTATCCTTTCGCCTAGAACCTTACATTATTTTCTCTGTTTTGTTTAACCGTGTACTGTTTATCAATATGATGTGTTTTAAACTTTTCAAGTGAACACTGGAGTATTTACATCGAGCTAATACCTTTATCAGATCCGCCTGGGCCTTTGCATGGACCTACACCTCTGTTTGATCATTTCTCTTATTAACATCTATGGCGTTAGCTAAAAGATAGGAACCTTTTCATGTCATCTTATCTACGATGTGCTATCTTTTAATATAATATTTGGTGGCGATTTTTTTTTTTTTTTTTTTTCTCTTTGTGTTTTACACCACGAGGTTTTACATATGTCTGTATATAAAGTTAAAGTCATAGAGTATTAAACATAACTTTTGGTAGAAGCTGATACAGTATCTTGAGTCACTTTGGGACATACTTGGCTCGTTGCCCGCTATACATGATCGAGTCAATGGCCGTATATAGACAGGGACTTTATCTGCACACGTGGATATAATGGTTAATACAGTATACAAACCTGGCACACTGACAATGGGAGAGATAATTAGAAAGTTGTGTATTTGTGTAGAACTCAAGGTCTGTGGTTTTATTTCAGGTGCTGTTTGCCGACCACATTCGTATTATGGTCTAACCGAAGAGGGCCGAACCGCGTCACGTAAATAACCCCATTGATGTGGACCTAGGGGGTAGCGTGTGGCAAGTCTTGTGCCAACTCCTTATCGACATCATCAAACCAGCTTTAATCAGCACACTTAACTTTCTTTTCAACAGCTATTTGTTGCCTATTATCTTACGGGCCCTAAAGTATAGAGGGTTTATGGATTTATAAGGATGAGGCAAATGTAGGCTAGAGACAGGTGGGGATTTTCTCCTGACACCCGTCGCTTCCAGGGAGTGGGTGTGTAATACCCGGCAACAAGTGACGAGCCTCGGATACAGACTTACATACCCTTAAGCAAACATAGACAATAAGCCATTTGCCATGAAATATTTACTTGCTTTGTTTTTTATTGGCTGAATGAACAGGCAAAAATCTCGTTAATTTTATTCGGGCATTTTAGTAGCATGGGTAAATTGCCTATAAAACTAATTGATGCTAGCGGTTAATCCGATCTGACCAGTGTTCCCTTGTGAGATGTTTACCTGATAAATGTTACAGGCATGTCAACTGGTCGTTAACGAGGCGTCCACAAACAAAGAACACGCTGGCTGCTTATCATTGTTTTAGTTCCAAGAACAAAACTGTCATGTGCGTGTCTTGATACACGTGGCGGATGATCTGGATCGTACAGACACGAGTATCGAGCAATAACAGGAGATATATGGCGCTATATAGATACAGTGTATCAACGCCATTATAATATATATATTCCCTTTAGGGACATACTAATAATTAAAATAAAGGTCTAATAAAACGGTAGCTCTATTAACGTCTATGTTACAAGTGCAACATACGTTTATGATATACAGCAATTGACTGACTCCAGCAAAATGTTAAATAAAGTCAAAATTAATCCCACTCCTGTAAATCAAGTGAACGTTTTGTTTGTTAATAATATATGTCCCTAAAGCTCTCGTATTAACTGTATATTCGTTATTTTGGTATTACACTTCTTTTTTTTTTAACAAATTCTACCTCAGGAAATTTTTTAGTTTTTTGATTTAGAATTTGTTTAAAAAACTGAGAAGGTATTATCCCAAAATAAGGAAAGTAATTGAAACGTATATGACCGGTCAGTCATTGAAACAAGAAAGCCTAACTATCGTATGCAAGTATCACGTATGACCAGTCAGTAGGACCATCCTGGGCAAGTATCACACGTGACCGGTCAGTAATTGAAACAAGGTAGCTTATATATCGTGGGACCGGTCAGTAATTAAAACTTCAAGGCCTATCTTGGGCGAGTATCACGTGTGACCGGTCAGTAATTGAAACAAGGTAGCCTATATATCGTGGACAAGTACCACAAATCACAGGTGAGTAATTGAAACTAGGAAGCCTATTTATCGTGGGCAATTATCACGTATGATCAGTCAGTAATTGAAACTAGAAGGCCTATCATAGCTGGGCGAGTATCACGGGCGACTGGTCAGTAACTGAAACAAGGTAGTCTATATGTCGTGGGCACTATCACGTATGACCGGTCAATAATTGAAAATAGAAATGCTATAATATATCGTGGGCAATTAAGTATCCCGTACGACCGGTCAGTAATTGAAATAAGGAAACCTATAGGCCTATATCGTGAGCAAGTATCCCGTATGACCGGTCATCAATTGATATAACGTAGCTATTCGTGAACAATTACCACTATTCAAAACTCTACATATCAACCGAAGAAGTAAGAAAATAGAAATGCGTGAATGTTATATACCTCTACATACGGAACTTGGCTTGTAGGGAGACGGTATAGGATGCCCCTAACTATACCGTAGTCACCTGGGCTCTAGTCGGCTTTATAGGTTAATAAAGTAACATATTATAGCCCGTGAATAGTTTGTCAAAACTTATCTAAAGGCTTAACAAATAAACCGCTGGAAGGTGAATATATTTGATAAGTCGTCAGTGACCCGTGGACGACTTTCCACACCTACAGTTCAAGTACTTTACTTTCCTTCTTATAAAGGCGATCTGTCAACTTTGGGCGAACAGTGTCTCTATGTAATTCAGCCATTTGACCCTCTTGAACCTCGCTCTCCAAACATCACATCATAAAAAAGATAGGAAATCTCATTAAAACATCCACTGACAGTTATGGACATAAAATCACACCGTGTATCTATGAGGCTATTAAAGGGGCATATACAATGATGCATTTGACGATTTGAAGCTTTTAAGCTTATATTATACTGCATCTAAAACACAGCGAGAGAGAAATGTCTTGTCAGTAGCTCTACCAATCATACGACTGTCAACACTGCCGACAGGGAAGTTTATATATTAAGTACATTAAAAAGTAAAATCCAATAGAAAAGAAAAACATATTCTTAACATCGATTAATTCTCTGAAGAAGGAAATTGACGACCTGATATCTCCCATTTAGGGTCATCGCTGACCGTGTAACACACTATAATATGATGGCCTTTTGTACTCGGGTATAAATATTTAATGTATACCATGTTATAAATCAGATTAGATGTTGTCATCGAAGCGGACGGGTCATGGAGTGGACACAACATTAGATGGACACGGCTGGGAAAACCAACAGACACGCCTTTTATTACACATTATTTATGGTAAACTGTGTTAAAAAACATCGTTTCAAATTATTTTTTGTCTGAAATAATGTTACAGAAATGACCAAGGTGCTAAATCAGATGAACATCAAGACGATATTTATGTGGAGTTAAGAGAAAGATATGAGGGGTTGACGCAGCTGGGAATCGGGCTACAATACCGGCTCAACCTCCGCTTCTACGCGTCCTAACAATAGCAATTTAGTTCCTCATTATACCGCAGGAAGTTGACATAATTGTGGCGAGCGTGCGCAGAGCTCTCCACGAATGGCGGTAAAAACGAAAAACTTTAGCAGCCATTCCCTCACTTGATTGACTTTGGGAAAGTTATTTAGAGTTGTGGAAGCTGTTAGTTTTTATCAAAATCGAGCTGAAATAATTTTCAGCGTTAATGGCTTGTGTGAGAGAGAAGCATTGGTTGAGACATTGTATAACACAGTGCAGTACGAAATCGGTTGGCTTATAAATGCTAGTAGAGGGGTGGCCTGATAAAAAGTTTGAAAAGATATTCTGTGATAAGTTCTCTGGTGAAAGCAAGACTGTATGGGGTTAAAAGACAGCTTCCCTGTCGAATTAGATCTTTTATTAAGCTGATGTGACGGTTGTGACCACAGGGTCTCAGATAACTGTCTTGACGACAAGAGAAAACTAACAGCGCCGTTACTTTTTTCTTCGCTTGATATTCTTTTCGGACTGTGCACACTGCTGTCTTTATTCGCCAGGCTACCTGCCTGAATGCTTGATGACATTATGACGGGCATAATATTTTAGACATAATGTTCTTTATGGGTTCCAAAGGCAGCTGCTCGTCTGAACAGCACTATCAATGGCGCACCTCTCCAAGCCTGCAAAATGTTTAACTTAAGACGAACTTTTGTGCGGTTAAACGCGCCATAGCAGCTGCTAGTCATAAATGAAACTTCCAAAAATAGATAAATAATCACTCTTACGGCTTATTATGAATAAAATGGCAGAAGGTTTAGAGAAGAAACTACTTTCCCATCGGAATAACAATGTGGGTGGAAGTCTTGAACGTGTGCACCTCTTGGTGTCACCTTCATCTCATTACAAAAACCAATCGTATTAAACGGACTTTAATTACAACAAGCATACTCAATTGTCATGCAAAATCAAATTTTCTTTATGAGAAATAAAATGAAAAACGGGACTGTTGAATGACTGCTAGACGTAACGGCAGATTTGGTGAATTCTGTTTGCAGGTGCTTGCCAGACCAGCAAGCAGCTTTCCTCTTCAGTTCATTAGAGAAAATTAGAGACCCTATATTTTTCTTTATAATGCATTAATCACACCGATACCTTTTTAAAATAAATCTTTTCTTTAAAAAAAAAAGTTTAAAAAAGTTTAAAAAGAAAGTTTTTTTGCAGCCTGCTGTGAGGCAAGGCGAAACTACCGTTACAATAAAAAGTCCGTTATTCCTCCATGCTGCTTCTGGTTGGCGACTGAACTTTATGGGGGGAAACTTCCAGGGCCACGTATAAGTGATTAAAAAATTAGTTTAAAGTAAAATGATAGTGTTTAAGAACCAGGTAGACAATACATCTGTCACAGTTTGCTTAGAAAATCACACATAATCTGGGCCCACAGTACGTGGGTTCGGCCACATTCGGAGACTTTACAAAACTTTTTAACAACCCTCTGCGCCTTCGTCAAACTTCCACATCGAAGTTTTAATAGTTCTTTGTAATAAGCCTGTGTAAGTTTGTCATACAGCGATTGTAATTCACCCATCGCATTGCCTGCTGCACACAAAGTAAATATTGCGGTCATATATTGTTAGATAAGCGTTGTATAGTTATTGGTATAGACAGGGAATGGGCGATAAACCTCATGTCATTCTACTCTTTTCCGTCAATAACTCTACACAACCGGTATAAACTTAATGAATTCTTTTCACAAAATAAGGTGTCTAACCAATATTGATTTTCTTTATAATACGAATCATGCATATTTCACTATCAGTCAAAATGAGGATCAATCACTGATGCAGCTTTCTATGAACGCTGTAAAACAATACAACTTTGGAGCCTCTTAAAGCCACCTCCTCTATAAACACTAACAAAATGCAGAAATATAGAAACGTTATGTGAAGTACAGATGCAATTACTTAAACATCAAATAAACTAAATTACATTTTACAGAAATGTTATAAAAAAAATTAAAAAAATTAATTAAACCTTTCGGAAACCATTGAGGAGAAACTTAAGAAAAAAGCACATTGTCGTCTTTAAATACAACACATTTGAAATCTCTGTCGGGAACAGTTTTCTAGAAATAAGGAAGTTCTGATATAATCTACCAAAATGTGAAGCGACTGAAGTGTGCATTTTAAGATGGGCTATTAATTCTGTCAGCATGGGAGTGACCTTGCTAACAGGTGAATTGGGATGTAATAAACATTATTTATTTGATCACTGTTGCATATGAACAGATTACATATATAAACACTAAATTACGGATTGAAATGAAATATTTTAAATCATCTTTTCCCTAGGGTAGAAGCAGGGATGCTGAAAACAAGCACCTGTCAGCATGGGTCAATTGGGCTGGTTCGAATAGCAAGTGCACAGTGCACTACGTAACATGTCGTGTGACATGCTGTTCTTTCTCTGCCCCTCCCCCTTACCCTTACCCACCACTTAATCTCTACATTTACATTCATTGGAAAGTTATTAAAGCATGAGTAGTTTAACTGGACCGGTAACTATCAAGCCATTTTGATAACAGCCTAGATAACAGCTGCTAGTTTATCTATATTTAAGTCATGTTTTGATGAATGTTTTAGATCTGCATTGTGTTCTGGTATATGTGAATAGATTCCTCGCGCATCATATTTAACATGTTGTTCAGGTATGAATGTAATTGAAAGATCATACCTGCACAGATTGCCTGCTGACATTACCTCAGATTCTATGACTTTTTAAAGGGTATGGAGCAGCTTTTGGTATAACATTTATACCGTCTATTCGTCCAAGAAATAAAGCCCAATATACAATTAAGACAGTCTATGGAAGGCATATGTATAGATTACAAAGGATAAATGGAAGTATTTTCCTTGTCATAAATTCCTCATCATTAGACAAGTTGTAGTTGTAAGCGAATTTTCATTCTAGTCCAATGACGGGACAATTATATATGCCATGCACGTCAACCAATCGTTTGATCGATAAGGCCTTGTAGGACCACTGCTTCGATTTGTTGGAAAATAAGTTTTCTTATACCATTGCCAGGATAAATATATTCAAACACTTTGTATGGATATATTTTCGAAAATCTCCGGCTTACAAATAAGAAAAAATTAATAAATAGCCAGATATTATTGTTAAACCTTTTAAATTACTAGAAATAGTAAAATTTTTGGTTGTTTATTTGTCATAGTTTAATTTTGTACAAAGCCAACAGAATTAGAATATCTCTTGAACCGAATAAAGTCATTTGGATATTCTGCTTAAGGCGAATTCAGTGGAAATTAAAACACAGAATATAGATATTTTTATAAAATCCAAGGACAAACATTAACAAATGAGATTCTATTCTAATGTTCATACCGTCGTCTTTAAAATGCAACAGGTCGAAAGTCTTTACGACGCACAGTTTTCGAAAAATAAGCGAAATTCGTTGTCGAATCTCTCGAAATCTCGAATGTGGGAATGGCATGTAATGAATCAGTCTACATGTGATTTAACAGGGGGGACCAGGTCTGCAAATAAATCTATTACTGACATTTATAGATTAGGGTGTTATACTCATTGCTTCAGTGATAACTAAACTATACATTAACATATAGAAAAGTGAAACCCCGTAACACCTCCAACATCTTGTCAACACTTAGTTTACTCACTAAAAAAATACTAATTGACTGAAATGTAACTATTTGCAATCGGAGTTTTGATTTAATTCTTTTTCGCATGCATAAATTGAAAGGTGCGTGATATTCTTCATCTTCAGGATAAGAATTCCACTTACTTGTCTTACCAACAACATCGGATTGCAAAAACTCAACTTAGCAACGAAGGTCAATTAAAAAGACAAACATAAAAATAATCCATATTTACAAAGCTTGTATAAGTGCGGAGAAATTGATCAACTTCAACCTGGACACACGCATATTTTAACATTCTCTATTCATTGTTTATCAATAAACAAAGCAGAGGTTATTGGATCTGTGATTAAAGCTTATAACCTTCAACAGGTTGTCGTCGTTTTGGATTCTCGAACTATTGACAACAAAAATGACACAATGGGTTTCCCAAATTGAATTCTGATTTAATAATTACTAATTTGGACTTAACCTATGTATCGCTTTGAATGCTTTGTTATGCTCTGGAAAATATACCTTTACAGAAATCTTTCGAAAAATGTTTCCAAGGCCTTTCCGCTAAAATGTAGTCTTATATCATACATATGTCGGGCCATCAAGTTGTGTTTTTATTTGTATAGTCAGATGGTCGCTGCAAATAATGTCGTATTTGTATACTGAAGCTGTGTACACGGATTTGGACCAACAATTACGTCGTTAGGCAGTGCCATAAACAACAGAGACACGACCCTGTTTGTGCGGTCTAGACTTCCATAGACGTCTGGCTTGTCACACATACAATGGTGGTACTAACCATTCAGAATTAACTCCGTTTAATCTTGATAATCCAGAGGAGGTTGTTTTGGTAAGTCGGGCCTATGTACTGGCCATCGGAATACCACCATCTTTATGTCTATATTAATGTCTGTCTGCAGTCGGTTAAGTTTATTTACAGGTGGTGCCTTGCTGTTCATCAGTTACCTGTGAGCCTATAGCATCAGTGACAATATACCCGCTTCTCGCTTACACCAACACAGCTTGTCCTTACCGCCCAAGGCCAAACACCGCGACATTGATACTTTTACGTCAGGCGACAATGACCACCAGGCTAGGCGACAATGACTATCGGGATAGGCGACAACGCCAACTGTCTGCAGACACCCCTTAAATATAGACTGTCATCATATCCACAACAAATGGGAGTATCTCATATGGGTACCGCTATTTTTTTTATTTGATCAACATTTAATTAACATATCACGTCAAATACAGTTTGATAAGTAATGCAAGCACTTCCAACTTTGCTAATTCTCTGTCTTTCATCTTTGTTTTGTTTTCTTTTTATTCATTTTGTTTTTTTGATTTCTTCACCTAGCTTTGAACTGGTTATATGGTTTATAATTGATTTGTTTGTTTGATTGATTGGGGTTTAACGCCGTACTTAAGGTTATTTCACTCACAGGACAGTTTGCCAGCCCAATCAGTGACGGAAACCTACGTCGACACCATTGGAATTAAACAAAGACAAGACAGGGCAATTACAGGACAATCACAGGATGTAATACACCACAAACAGAGTGGCTTCATGTTGCCCCTTTGCTTTTAAAGTGCCATATAAGCTAATAAAAAAACACCAACTAGAGGACACGGACTGGCATATCTGTAATCTGTGTAGGATGACACCAGGTCATATAAGATAATTAAAACACAAACAAGAGGACATGCACGGAATGGCAAGTGGCCTCACCGTTTTGCACAATCCTCGTTAAATAAATAAAGAATTAAATTAAATGAATTAATAAAAACACCAACCAGAGGACACGGAGTGGCATATCTGTTATCTGTATAGGATGACACCAGGTCTAATAAGATAATGAAAACACCAACCAGAGGACACGGAGTGGCATATCTGTTATCTGTATAGGATGACACCAGGTCGTATAAGATAATAAAAACACCAACTAGAGGGCACGGACTGATATATCTGTTATCTGTGTAGGTAAAGTCACATATATAATAAAAACACCAACTAGACGATAGGAATGAATAATTACATCAGACTTAAGTCTTTGATGATATTTTGAAAATAATTCAAAGATGAATTCGCCGACAATAAATAAAGCCACCAACAAAAAATTTTCGACAAGAATCCAACCACGATAATTCAACCACTAGAATGCACCCACACAAATCCTCCAACAAGAATGCACCCACCTAATTCCTCCGACAAGAACGCACCCACCTTATTCCTCCGACAAGAATGCACACACAAAAATCCTCCGACAAGAATGCACCCACACAAATCCTCCGACAAGAACGCACCCACACAAATCCTCTGACAAGAACGCACCCACACAAATCCTCCGACAAGAACGCACCCACCTTAATCCTCCGACAAGAATGAAAACACACAAATCCTCCGACAAGAACGCACCCACACAAATCCTCCGACAAGAACGCACCCACCTAATTCCTCCGACAAGAATGCAAACACACAAATCCTCCGACAAGAATGCAAACACACAAATCCTCCGACAAGAATGCACCCACCTACATCCTTCGAACAGAATGCACCTACAATAATCCACCGACAAGAATGCACCAAGAAGAAGTCAACGACAAAATATTCCCCAATAAGAATCCGAATTCAAAAAGAAGTTGCCCACAAAAATTAAGTGACACAAATTCCCCTAAAAATACACCGTAGAGAATCTAAGCAACAAGTCAACGTGAGAAATTCATCAAGACACCCTCCACCCCAAATCTCCTCACCACCACACCAACCCCCAAACCCCTCTCCTTCCCCTCTCTCGACAAGAATCCACGATCAAAAATCCGCCAAAAGTAATACAACTGCCCTTCTTTGAAATTGAAAATTGCATAAGTTTTAAGAGAAGTTGACTTTAAGAACGCATGTTAAATATTTATTTATTGACTGATTTTTTAATTTAAATCGGCAGAATCCGGTTTGCAACGTTATCTTTATGAATACACTTGGTTTTTTAAAATAAATATGGGGCTGTTGGAGTCCATCTTTGCGATTACGATTTAATAAAAGGTTATTTATATATTTATACATTTATAGATTTTATTAGTTTAGCTTGCAGATAACTCCAGCAGTTTGCCCAATGCTTTTGTCGATTTGCAGCTATTGTTGGACGTCAGTGATATTGTATTGGTGAGTTGCCTATATAGCAGGCTCCAATGTGACATGCCAGGCCTCACATTAACCTTAATCAACAACTCCAGGGAGAGCTTTATGTCATGGATTATGATGTGGATTTGTCGGCACCTAGTTTTGAAAGATTTTTTTATGTTCTCATTGCCTTATTTAGTGGAAAAGAAAAACGAATATGTATTGAACAGAAAACTTTGCCTGGTGAATAGCCATAACAGCACCGCATTTCAATTGCCACAGGAAAGTGCACGTTTTGGCGATACTGCATGTGAATTTATCGGAATGTCAAATCGTTGGCTGAATATGGTCTTGCTGGCATGTTATGTCATTAGCTGTTAAAATATGGGAAAAGTTACATATTTAGACTGTGATTACTTAGAGAGCACTTTACAAAGCGTCTCACTAGCCTGACATTTTCAAAGACTTCTTAATATCTGGCCATTTATAAAGCCATCTCTCAATTTGACCATTTAGAAAGGTGATTCACTAGAGAGCCATTGACGAAGGGCGATGAAATTAATCCGCCAGGTGGCGCAGACGGGTATTCACCAATCGAGGCATCTTGTCACTTACAGGACCTCCATATCGATCATGTTCATGGTTTTAGGGCAGTTATTAGCGGGCTAAGAACTGAGAGGATTGCCTCTATGTCGCTTTGCCGTCCAAACGAGGGAAATCTGCTGACAACTCCAAGATACGTGTCGGCTTTCCGGGCCATTGTTCATCAGCTGATGCTATAGTTAAGGCTAAAGAAATTCACTGTTCGTAGCTAGTAACATGTTGTTTCTTTCCTCCTGAGAGTTCATTTATCAGTTATTCTCATCCCGTAATGAGATTTATTGCCTGTATAAATACCACATCCACGAGAGGCACTCTATTGTACACCTTACATAAACAGCAGGTAAAGAGTGTTGACAAGACAGTAATAGTTACAAAGCTAACCTAGTGCGAAACATGTTAATTACATTTAAATAAATGTATGCAACTTCTTTCAAAAATATATCAATTACATTTAAATATAATGTATATAACTTGTTTCTCAGAAAAGCGACGTCGTGTTAAAGCTTAACAACTGTTAACTTTGACGGTTCTCTTCTGTGAACGTATTTCAGCAGGAGAAAACTACATTCCAAATGATATCTCTGCGCAAAATAAAACAGTGGTTTATCCTGTGGAATGTCTATTTATGTTATTTACTAAGCTGATATTAGATTAACAGGATAAAATCTGATTGGTCGGTATTGTTGTACACGAAATGGTGGGTAGAAACCCGAAAACCCAGAAATGCACATACGGTCCACTGCATGAGAAATTGCTCAACCACGGTCGTTTACCTGCTGATGCCAGACGATGACGGGGCTGGGGTGGGTGGCTATTGTTACCAAGAGGGTCAATTGTTGTCACAGACCACAATAGAGATACGACAATGCGCGTGCCGAACTCTTGATTTATGGTCAAAAATTACCTTAGCTGGGTCTTCGATCTTATTTTTTGGACAAGGTGTAGGGTGCGCTATGATGATCCGGAGCGTGAATTTTGACCAGTGTTGGACAGTTGTGTTTTGTTGGCTCTTAAGGGGTCATCCTGAAGGTCAATCAGACTCTCTGGCCACTGAACTATTGAATACCCACCTTTGTTATTTGAATTACAACCGTTTTGAGGAAGGAACAAACCCGTCTGCTTACAAATGGTCGCTGCCGTGAGAGGACCCTTATTCCATGCTGATTAGTTTCATACCTGTGTTCTCTATTGGGGCAAATAAAAAAGAATCACAAAAACTAAGCAAGTAATAAATGAATAAAGGCATTCAATATATTCAACGTCACAGCCTATCACTCTTTTTTAATCCATTAAATAAGTTTCTTTGACAGCTAATGGAGTAAAAGTCACACCAGCACATTTATCGTGACAATAAAGACGTGTGTATCGCTCAGAAACAGAAGTAGGCTTCCAGCCATTCTAGGAGTCTCACAGTAAAAGAGAACAGCCTCATAGTAATTAAGAACTGCCTCACAGTAATAGAGAACGGCCTCACATTAATATAGAATAGACACACAGTAATAGAGAACAGTCTCAGAGTAAAAGAGAACAACCTCACTGTAATAGAGAACAGTCTCAGACTAAAAGAAAACAACCTCACTGTAATAGAGAACAGTCTCAGAGTAAAAGAAAACATACTCACAGTAATAGAGAACAGCCTTACAGTAATAGAGAACAGTCTCACAGTAATAGAGAACAGTTTTACAGTAATAGAGAACAGTCTCACAGTAATAGAGAACAGTCTTACAGAAATAGAAAACAATCACACAGTAATATAGAACAGCCTAACTGTAATAGAGAACAGCCTCACAGTAATAGAGAACAGTCTCACAGTAATAGAAAACAGTCCCACAGTAATAGAGAACAGTCTCACAGAAATAGAGAACAGCCTTACTGTAATAAAGAACGGTCTCACAGTAATAGAGAACAGTCTCACAGTAATAGAGAACAGCCTCACAGTAATGTAAAACAGTCTCACAATAATATAAAAACCACCTCACAGTAATAGAGAACAGCCTCACAGTAATAGAGAACAACCTCACAGTTATAGAGAACATCCTCACAGTAATAGAGAACAACCTCACAGTAATAGAGAACAACCTCACAGTAATAGAGAACAGTCACACGGTTATAGAGAACAGCCTTACTGTAATAGAGAACACCCTCACAGTAATAGAGAACAGTCTCACAGTAATAGAGGACAGCCTTACTGTAATAGAGAACAGTTTCACAGTAATAGAGAACAGTCTCACAGTAATAGAGAACAGCCTCACCGTAATAGAGAACAACCTCACAGTTATAGAGAACATCCTCACAGTAACAGAGAACAACCTCATAGTAATAGAGAACAGCCTCACAGTAATATAGAACAGTCACACGGTTATAGAGAACAGCCTTACTGTAATAGAGAACAGTCTCACAGTAATAGAGAACAGTCTCACAGTAATAGAGAACAGCCTTACTGTAATAGAGAACAGTCTCACAGTAATAGAGAACGGCCTCACAGTAATAGAGAACAGTCTCACAGTAGAAGAGAACAGTCTCACAGTAATAGAGAACAACCTCACGGTAATAGAGAACAGCCTCACAGTAATAGAGAACAACCTAACTGTAATAGAGAACATCCTCACAGTAATAGAGAACAGTCTCCCAGTAATGGAGAACAACGGTAATAGAGAACAGCCTCACAGTAATAGAGAACAACCTAACTGTAATAGAGAACAGCCTCACAGTAATAGAAAACACCATCCAGTAATAGAGAACAGGCTCACAGTAATAGAGAACAACCTCACAGTAATATAGAACAACCTCACTGTAATAAAGAACAGTCTTACAGTGACAGAGAACATCCTCACAGTAATAGAGAACAGTCTCACAGCAATAGAGAACAGCCTAACAGTAATACAGAACAGCCTAACAGTAATAGAGAACATCTTCACAGTAATAGAGAACATCCTCACAGTAATAGAGAACAGCCTCACTGTAAAAAATAACAGCATCACAGTAATACAAGGAAACCACACAGTAAAAGAGAACTGTCACGCAGTTATAGAGAACAACCTCGCAGTTATAGAGAACAACCTCACAGTAATAGAGAACAACCTCACAGTAATAGAGAACAACCTAACTGTTGTAGAGAACAGCCTCACAGTAATAGAAACACCATCCAGTAATAGAGAACAGGCTCACAGTAATATAGAACAACCTCACCGTAATATAGAACAACCTCACTGTAATAGAGAACAGTCTTACAGTAACAGAGAACATCCTCACAGTAATAGAGAACAGTCTCACAGTAATAGAGAACAGCCTAACAGTAATACAGAACAGCCTAACAGTAATACAGAACAGCCTAACAGTAATAGAGAACAGCCTAACAGTAATACAGAACAGCCTAACAGTAATAGAGAACAGCATCACACTAATAGAGAACAACCTCACAGTAATAGAGAACAGGCTCACAGTAATACAGGGAAACCACACAGTAAAAGAGAACTGTCAGGCAGTTATAGAGAACAACCTCACAGTAATAGAGAACAACCTCACAGTAATAGAAAACAGCCTCCCAGTAATGGAGAACATCCTCACAGTAATAAAGAACAACCTCACCGTAATATAGAACAACCTCACTGTAATAGAGAACAGCCTAACAGTAATACAGAACAGCCTAACAGTAATAGAGAACAGCATCACAGTAATAGAGAACAGCCTCACAGTAATAGAGAACAGCCTCACAGTAATAGAGAACAGCATCACAGTAATAGAGAACAACCTCACTGTAATAGAGAGGTCCACAGTAATAGAGAACAGTCTAACGGTAATAGAGAACAGTCGAACAGTAATAGAGAATAGTCTCACAGTAATAGAGAATATAGTCTCACAATAACAGAGAGCAGCCTCACGGTAATAGGGCCTCACATTAATAGAATCATCGTAAGTGTCACTGTACAAAAATTGCACTGCAATGGAATATGTCCGTAATATTTTGTTAATATAACCAATTATCAAAATGTGCTTTTACCTCATGTTTACCCGCCAAACAGTAAAAGCTAGATTGACCAAAAGGGGACAGAATGGCGAGAGTCCAGGGGCCGTCTAGGGTCGCAATATAGGCTCATATTGGAAATATATTCTGGTAACATCGATATTGTATTATCCATAATGGTGTTTACAATTATTGTCTACAATATTTTATGAAAGGAAAGTGTCTGCTGAACCTTCCGAAATGAAAGAGAGACTGTCAAAACATCAAACATTTATATACGTATTTTATCGCGAGAAGCGTCATAACACAATGGCGACTGTTGCATCGAATAGAAGAGTCATAAATATTGATATACCAAATTCAGTAAAAGGGATTTGTAGTTTCCAGTCACATACACCAAAATTATCGCACAAAATTGTCATGCCTATTAAACTAGTATGTAGTTTCCAAAATTTCGAAAGTATTTGGAGTCACTGATTGATTGATTAATGTGTGTTTACGCCACATCCAGCGGTATTTCAGCTACGCTGTCGTGTGAACATGTTGCCAATTTATTTATACATCAATATTTTATATTTAAAGACAATTCCAATCAGTGAGTTACCAAAAAGAGAATAATTGTACTTAAAAGGACATAAGTGTTAAAAATGGAAAATATGTCCATATTTAGATTTAGCCATTGTCAATATTGTGTTTAAAACTATGTAAATAATAGTTATTTACAATCAGTCATTCAAAAAAATTCAATTTTATGGTACACATCGGTTAAAAGAGATTTGCCATCAATGTTTTCAAAATATTTCAAAAAACAGCATGTGTGTGAGTGGAGGGGGGACACAATTAAAAGGAGGAACAAATCTACAGCTGAATTATATCATAGCATAGTCCCAGTATATTTATAGACCTGCACTTTGCTTGACTACCGCACAGTTTACGCCTTTTTAGCGAATATATCACTACATTCAAAATGATCCTGGTTAATCGCAAGGCATGGAGGTATGTGGTTTATGTTGTTAATCCCGGGCTTAAATGAAATGTTATTGATCGTAATTATTTCTGCAGTGTTCCAAAAAAAAACAACAGTTTTAGGATTATTTCGTTGAAATTCATTTTTTATTCTGATGAAAGTGTCAGGTGTATTCTTTAAAATTCTACGGATTGGATACAACAGTAAACGTTCAAAAAGAAACTGGAATTAAACTTTGTAAGCACAAAGTTCTTCTTAGGAAAAACATCGTCAAATTTTATTTGTATAAAACAAGTCTAAAAGAAAAAAGGATGCCATAAAATGAGACAGTGCATTATTTAATTGTTAAGAATCCACCATTTACCATTTTCACCGCAGTTCTCGATTATCTGTGGCGAGACTGGGTTGTAATTATACCTGTAACACCTATATAGGCCTACATCCGCCTTTCAATCTGATGCTGTTTCTAGTTCATGTTATCGTGCATATATTTTTATCGTAGAGAAAGAAAAGTTTGATATAGGCCTACCTATTCACCTGACAAGTCTATGGTAGCGACAAGATGCAGTTATAGTATCCCAAAGTATAATGTCCCAAAATTGAAACATTGACCGGTGTTACTGTTAAGTCCATATATGTGAGCATAGCGGACGAGCCTCTCGAGATACCCAGGGGAGTCGGATTCCATTGTACTGACTGAATTGGGATCAAGTGTTTCCTCGTACATTGGTATTAACTGGATACTTCAACCATTGTAGACTGTTAAGTGAGTTAGAAGGGCTTAGTGAAAATATTCCAGCACTGTTCTGCTGACAGCGGTCAGTGGGATCTATGACCAAAAACTGCTTAACTTGAAGCACAATGTGATGTTAACAAAGCTTACGAGTAAAAACTCATTCGGAAGCCAGGACTGTTGTATAGGTTTTCTGCCAAAAAACACTTTCAGCTTTAACAAATTTCAATTAAAGCGTTTAAAGAATACATTATAAACATTTTTATAACCTCTTTTTAAGAATTCAACGATGTTTTATCGCCATATACCAAAGAGTTAGATTTAAAATAAAGAATATTTGTTTACTCTTTCGGAAGATCGTGCTCCCCAAAACCTCCCCATAACATAACTGGAGGGTGTGTTGTTCATTGATTGGATAACTACGATGTGTGCTCTTGTCTTTATCAACCGCCAGAAAGGCAAAACAAAATATTTTCAAAAGCTTGGCTCTAATCAAACCCAAACTATGGACGTGATATCAGACGTGTTTAGCTAACTTCATCCCAAATTTTAAGAAGTTTAATTCTTCATATCATCTATAAATTTCATTTTAAGGGATTGCTAAGTATGTGGGTTTTTTTTACCGAAGTGACATCTCCTCACTAAGCCATTGTCCCCCATTAAGTTGCTACCTGAGGTCTACTTGTTGAGGCAGACAGTGTGTAGGTTTGTTTTGTATCATGATATGTAACGATTTAGCAGGAAAAAATTAAAAGAATTATTTGATTCATTATTTTTACACACCTGCACATACTACTTTTTTATACATAGAGAGAGTTTACCTATGGTATAAGATTCCCTGCTAAAATCGACTTCAGTGAATCAAACTAACCGTGTTCCCTTTGTCTTCTAGATGAGTACAACGTTCGGGGAATATCCACCTACAAAGCATGCCAACTGCAGTAGCGGAATATTCAATTCCAACATCTGGGATGCGTCAGAATCGTATGGAGAAAACATGGGTAAAATTAAATTGTTGTTTGTTCGGTTATGATGTATGGCTCTAAATGACGTCAAAAACGTTTTCTTTTGTCAAATTATCGAGACAACGCTGTTTATGAAATTACAGTTTTGGTTTCTGTGAGAGGTAACAGTAAATAGAGAATTCCAATGATCTCTCGAGCTAAATAAACACGTGTTTATGACAACTTACTAAATCACACATCTTATCTCATAGACGGGAAGGTCAAGGAGGATGCTTTCGAGATTGAATATCTACATTTGTGTTTGTCAAAACAGAACATCAAGATGAGCAAAGGAAGAGGCAATATTTGATTATCTGTACTGGATAAACTGAACAACCATTACAAATACAGACCAATTATTTAAAGATGTCTTCCAAGTCCTGCTGCTAACTCAAAATTGGAAACATCAATTTAATCGAGAGGCTACAACAGGTCTTGTTTTGTCTTTATCAAATACAAAGTTTGTATTCTGTTATCTGGAAATTCATTAAGTTGTCCTTAATTTAACTGCCCCCTCTCCCCTCCCTCCCACCCCCCACATAGATAGAATATTTATACAGAGAATGTTGATGAGAGACAGGATAAACCACCCGCATGTTAAACACCATCATTTGTCTTAACAACCCGCCTTTTACATATAACCCTAAGTAATGCCATTTCAGCACATATTTTTGTTCTTGTTTTTGTTTTGTTTTTATAGAAAACAACTGACAAATTAAATTAAAAAAGAAATAAGCTTAATCCAATCACGCAAATGTAAAACTGAATGTGAAATCAGTTGAGTGTTTCGAGTCAAGCTATCGAATCCTTGATGCTGTGCCAAGTCCGTTAGAAATGTTCCCTAATCTAGAAGCTAGTTGGAGGCCAAGTCTCCGTTTCACCGCGTGTTTTTGACAGTCCAGAGTGGCTAACACCCCAGGAACTGCTTTGAGTGCTTGCTCGCCATTAAAGGAAGCCAGGAACTAGTGAGGAGCGACCTTCCCTGGCTTTAGCTCACCGCCTCTAGACACTATTCATAATGGGAATCTGTGTGTATTAATGATGACGATATGGCGGTCATAAAAACACATTATGGTGCTGGAATTAACAAGTGAAGGAAGCACATCTGAGGGTGACAGCCCATTTTCATCAAGAGAAAATTAATTAAAAACTGACATGAAAGTTAAAGCTGATCTTATTCTTCCACAGTTACGTATTTAACCTTATTATTTTTTGTCTGGCTATGCTAGTGGATTAAAACTAATCCGCGGACTTAAATCCAGTGGAGTGATCTAGACACAGTGTCTAACGTCATTAGGATTTAGTGAAGTGCCGATTGAGATTATGTTAAATAGGTTGTAACAATCCCGCCTACTCTACATCAACAGCTACACGACGAATCGGTGGTTAGCATCGGCGATGGGGCGTTACAGGAAGACCCTTGATGGGGAGTGGTGAATGGGCGAGACGCAGCCCGCCTAACCAGCTCTCCTCGACCGCCCAGCCAGCGGAACATCGCGGTGCTTACTGTCCCCTTTAGATCAATATATATCCGCGTTAAAGACTCATGACTGGGCTATGATTTTTATGGGTTCATCCAATGAGCAAACGCAGACATTGTTACCTTAATGGTATAAACTAACCAGTCATAGGATTTGTCTATCAGTGTCGATGATAAGCTAGTTAGAGAGGCAATAACCCGCTCATTTCAACAATTCCTCAGCAACTGGACAGCACCATGAAAACTATCAATACTTAATTCAAATTAACCGGATACGATTTATTTTACTCCTAACTTCTATAGAAGGCGGATATATTCATCTATCTAATGTGGAAAAGAGTTAAATAATTAGATAACAGTTGAACACTTTTGGAGAGTAAAGCCATGAATATGTTTCCTAACATACTAACCCCGTCACCTTTGTATCAGAGTATGTTCCGGACAGGCTCCTTAGGGCAGTCGCCAAACACCGCTTCCACATCGTTTTTGGTAGAGAATCTATTACGCGACCGTTCTTCCAGTCTGGTGGCTCGACCCATCCCAGCCACCGCCGCCGTTGTTTCCAGTTCTTTGTCGCACCGGGCCACAGACAACCCTCCAGTACACGCCAGTACAGCCGCAACCACCCCATACCTGAAGTTTGGTATGAACGCTATTCTTTCACCAGATACGCCATCTAAAACCGGTAAGTCAATCTGTCATATGTTTTTAATTTTATTTACATCTGCATCAAACATACGTATAATGTCTTATACAGAAGATGTCCACAAAAAAGCCACAATTTAAAAATCGATGGAATGACATAATGTAAATAACCTGTAAAGACAAATTAAAAAATCTGTCAAATTTATGTCACACCGTCAATGATAAGACAAAAAATATCGATTTGTGAAGATTAGCCAGAGAGAAGTCACGTAAAAGTAAAAAAAAATCCAATACGTCGATATCTGAAGTTTTGATTTGTTCAATATGTACAGTTGTCTTGCATAATTAGGAAAATAGATTGATATACTGATTTGTGTTAAGTTGTTATATAGATCACTCAATCAATCAAATATTCAATATGTTCAGTTTTTTTTTATAAGTTAGGAAAATTGATCGATAGCTTGATTTGTGTTCAATTGTTTTATAGATCAGTTCATTTTCCCAGAATTATTGGGGAACCGTAAAATGTTTGCCTATAAAAAGAGAATAGTCTTGAAGGTTACAATTCTGCCAGTTCACGTGAGATGTTTGAAGCGGGAAATAAACTTTGTTAATAGCAAAACTCTTCTCAAATAAAAGGTCACGTGTTTAAGTTATCATCCTTTATATATCATATTTGTCTTTCGTCAAATTGCATTAGCGTGGGGAACATTTTTTAGTTCAACATCTTCTTTCCTTTTTCTTTCAGGTATAACTTTCAACAGTTCATCGGCCATATCATACGGCCAGTCAATAGCAAGTCTAAGTGGAGTCTGTGGGAGTAAGGCTTGTGGAAATCTATCTCCCCACGGGCTCCACTGTCTATCCTGCACACCCCGACCCCACGGGTTCTATGATGGGACGCTCCCAACCATCGTCCGGCACCCGTATTTCTCTGGTTAGTATCTTACGACATACTTAGCTTCGTTGCATTTTAAAATAACTGATCAACTGCACAAAAACACTTTTTACTGCTCTTCTTTAGGTATTTTGTCTTTTTGTCGGTAGATTTTTATTAATTAAATTGAGAACAGCTTTATGTTCATCATTTCGCGTCGTGACATCAGACTTGATGATAATGATGAGACTTATTCCGCTTATTTAATTTGAGTCCATCCATTGCATTGTAGCGAAGCTTATAAAAATCGAATCTTTGGTCATTTGTGGATTCTCCCAACAGACACAAAGTTTAATTCTCGGTGTAAGTCATCCCGTTTTAAAATCGTATTGCTGTTCACCTCGTCAAGGGTTACTCGCCTCAACACGAGGCATATTTGTCCTTACATGGGATTTGAAATATGGTTTATTTTCATTTATCCGCTGATATAATAAGAGAGGTATGAATCCCCCCACCCCTCCGGTTATTATTATGAGGATCTCTGCAATATTATCTAATTGTATTCAGTTTAGCTTTTTGTTTATAAACTTAACAAACTGTGAACGTGTGATGGCTGAGGGTCGCTTTGAACAACGTCTGACCCAGGTATATACACCAGATATTGTTTTGTTAGAGCTCGTACAGTCTGTGTTTGAGCACTGATAGGGACACTAATTGTGCTAGACCAGCTGTGTGTGACAACTTTCAACAATTATGGGCATGGGCCTCTCCCTAGTCCACACACAACCCTATCATATATTCATAGCTGACAACAGTTGGTTATGAATATAATATCGAAATTCAATTAGTTTATGTTTCACTGGCACACAAAAAAACCCAGCCTAACAGCCGACGTGATTTGGCTATGTTAGTCAGGATATATATACACAAATATCTCATAACTTTCAGTGGATTATCGATTAACTAAAACTTGTCACCACGCAGTTATTCGATAATATATATAGTAATTGTACCCATAACAGGCATTGCAAATGTCGACGTATGTAATATTATACTATAACATAACATAGCAATAGAACAAACATGAAATTTGAACATGTGTTCAATTGTGTAAGCCATAATATTATGTGGCATGATTTTTTATGAAATAGTCAAAGAATAGTGAAAATGGTCAAGATGTCCCGATGAAGCAGTTCAGTTGAAACCTTGGTCTAATCTTGTCCATACCTTTACAATTGTCCAAAAGTAGGCCTACTTCTTAAACGAAATGTTTAACGGACAATTCTATAATTTTACTGAATGGGCAAAATCGGCTAATCTGGTTATATTCACCCACAGTAAAGATTCTCGGGGCGTCTGTGGACAGTTTGTAGAATGGTGCCCTTTTTATTTCCCCGCTGGGCAACAGGTTTGTTTAAGATATATGTGAATGGGTGAAATGTGCGGCCAGAGGTGGCCGGGTCTGTGAAAGCAGCTGTCGTGAGACAAAGCCACCTCTCCATACATACATTGACATCAATAGAAGATAAAGAAAATCTCTCTCACAACCGCATTAATTTTTCTCTATAATCTACAAAATTCTTTAATATACTGTGTGCTTAATCTTTTATAATGCTTATATATTAATGGGATAATTTTGGTGATATTGAGTGTGTCATTCTTGTCGCTTGACCGGCTTGTTTCTCTCTGACAGCCTTAACGACTTAAGACCGGACGTCAGCCGTGCAATGACGGCTCAATACTACACTCCGTCACCTGTAGCATTTGAAATTGATATAGAAGCGTGTTAAAAAGACTCTACATTCGAATGAGCTACAATAGAGGGAACTCAGTAATTCAAACCAATCACATGTCCACTGACATTTTAATAGGAGAATCAGTTATCGGATAAACTGGCGAGGGTAAAATCACAGGCTAATTGCGCTTAAGACCAGATGCCACCAAATGCATCACCAAACCCCTAACATTGCTGAAGGCCTATAGTGATTGGCATTTCACAATCTCGAGGATTTCGCGGAAAATATACACCAGTAAGTGTATGATGCGAGTACATCAGTGATAGGAACACTATTGTGTGTGTATGTGTAATAAAATGATGTAGATAATTTGAGAGATATTGCTAAAAGCTTATAACCTCAAAGGTTCTTGTATCGGTATATCACCAATACACCTTACAGGACAAAGGGTACGAAAAAATGAATGACACTTAACTTTAGGTGCAGTAAAAAATTTCAAATCTCGAGTAGTATTCTGTTAATATTTTAGCTTTTTTATTTCGCATTTAGGATTTTTCGATAAAACTAATTATCTAAAATTCAGATGATTTATCCGGAGAGAAAGATCAAATCTCTCAATAGATTGTCTACCATTAAAATATAGCCCGTATCTTCTTCACCTACTGGGTATTCCGCTTTGTTCATATAATTATCACTTAATTCAGATCACTCAAGCCCATGCATGTAAGGATGTATCGCGATGATACAAAAGTGTATAAATAAAGACATTTTTGTTGGAGACAATTTAAACGTTGTTTAATTAATATTATAAACAACAACAAAATGAAAAAGAGCTCTATAGGTAATCACCTGGGTAATCTCGCATTAAAAGCTGAAACGTTCTTCCCATCCTCGAACACGGACTATACCATTTGAGTCAAACTCCACTCTGATTCAACATCTGAGCTCTACTTGCAATATGTATTTAGGCCTTCATCGAATTTTGTTACGGAGGTCTTTTACTTTTTTGTATCTTGCAAACAATTGGGGAACAATGTTTAATAGATTTACAAGTGAATAGTCACATTTTAAATAACGATATCTTTATTTCTCTCTTTTTTCGATTTTATTTTCTTTTATTTTGAACCATGTTAACTTTTCAAACTATGCTCCCTTTATTGATGAATAAAGAAACAAACAAACAAACAAAGCTGGACTATTCCGTGATATGTTTTCCCTATGTCTGCAGTTCACTATTCCCCAGATTAATTTACAAACTGATTTGAATGATTCCTCTAGCAGGCTCTTGTGGTTTTGATGGTAAACAGGTCGTCTACTAGTTTGTCACATTCCCCTAAGTTTAAGGCCATAGGTGATTGATAAAATTCAAAATCACACATTCTGGGGTGAAAAGGTCAATGCTATAATATACGACTGTGAGTCAATTCAGACAGGTTATTATAACTCTGAATGGGTACATTCTTTTACAAAATATATCTTTACAGCACTCTTAGAAAATATATGGCTCAATGGAACCCTTTAAGGTTCTTCAATCATAGTTCTGGCGAAAACCTTTTTATAGTTCTGTTTGGAACCCTTACAGCAACTGTTCCAAGTATTTATCCATCTGTTTTATATCAAAGAACCGTTTTGTCGTAATGGTTCCATATAGAACAATTCTATTCTCTAAAGAACCCTCAAAGAACCATTATTTCTAGGAGTGCAGCAGCTCGTATCAATTGTAATTCGTTGTCTTCTAATTATATTAGTCGTGTCTCTTTTGTTGAAAGAAGCTTTCCTGGGGGTACAGATTGTAGTAAGGGCTCTTTTTTAACGATAACCGTTTTTTCTTCGGTCTAGTCTATTGAAGACTTAGACATACATACATATATGCATTTTCAATTTTTTTAAGATGTTGCACACTGAACACCGTGAAACTAGTCAATAATCTGGCAGGGAGACAGGTAAATTTAATCGAACTGCCTTGTTTTCTTGCAGCGTCCTCACTTCTCCCATTACCGAATGCGTTTTCCTTTCTGAATAATATGCGAGGAAAGCCGAGGAGAGGTATGCTAAGGCGGGCTGTTTTCTCGGATGCACAGAGGAAAGGACTGGAAAAAATGTTTCAGAAACAGAAATATATCAGTAAACCCGACCGGAAGAAACTGGCAGCAAAACTAGGGCTTAAAGATTCCCAGGTAAGCCATGCTATATTTACCTGCTTTGATGGATTAAAATCACCAGTTCTGCCCGATGAAACATCCATGTTTCATTTTATTATCAACACTCGTGTAAATATTATAATAATGGAATTTTGTAATACAGCTTTGTGCAGCACAGCTGTAGAGCAAAAGTAATTAAAAATTCCGTTTAAAATTCATATTTCGGAGATTTGCCAATAGCACATGGAGTTAGTCATTATTCTATATCTGACTGATTTCGGATTGAATTCACGGCTGAAGGCGTTTGTGATGGATAGAGAGATTTCATAACCAATTTCATGAATTAAAGAAAAAAAAAACAAAACGATAAAAAGCGATTACACGAGAATTAAGTAATTATCGTGTAAAATTATCGAGAAGATGTAAGGAAAGTTGGTGACAGCGGTTTGATCGGATGAGCACATCCACACGGGAGATGCGTGTCGTGTCCCATATCACGGGAGACAACAGAGTAGTGACTGTAAATAACACTTGTTGTTCTGTCACAGATTGTCTAATACTTATGCCGGTAGGTGGCAGACATACTAGAACCTGCCCCCAGATAACAGGCACATCCTCAAATGGTCTTGAGTGTATTTTTGGTTGTTTTGGTAGAGACACACCGGGGAGAATCCCTCATAAAAACAAACAATCTGTTATGAGGGACTGATAACAGCTATCTTACAGACGACTTGCAGGCTAACAACTCACGCAAATATTGTTTTAATCACATAAAAGGGATCGTAACAAAACAGACGAAGATTCGGAGACGTGCTCAAAAATAATACCATCCCGCTTGCTTTTGTTTACATAAAAAACTAACATATTTAGAATATCACATTGACAATTTTTTTTACAGATATCTTCCATTTTTTAAATCATTACTGGTTATCAACAAAGGCGCCCCAGAAGAAAAGGTGTACAAAATACCTCTTTTCTTCTGTAATATCAACTTATACGCGACATATACGCTCATGCTCTTCATCCAGTTTTCAACTGAAGTAGATTTTATTTTTATCTCAAAGATTGCATCAAAATCTGTTACGAGAAAAATAACTTTGCCGACACCACAAATCAATCAATCATTCTCCAAATTACACACAGATTGAGCAACAGTCTGATTTTCATAAAATACCGACTTTATAGCTTTTTTTGTTATGTAAGCTTTATTGCTATGGGTGCTGTGAGCATTAATGCTCATAATGCTTTATCACAATATATATATTTTTAGAGTTTTTTGTTTGGTCCCAAATTCCTCTTTTTCCACACATTACTGTATATGCCTATCAACTTTTGTTCCTAATTTATTTTGTCCAATATAGATCAGTACATTGGTCTTTGTGTTTATTTTTGCATACATGAAATAAGCGTTTGGGGCTTATCGTTCGCCACAAAAGTTGACATTAACATGCACAAACAAAATTTTCCAATGGACGCTGAAGAACAAACGGAACGAGGTCTTTTTATAAACCCCCATTCAACAAAAGCTAGGTGCGTTCAGTTTATAGTTGCTTAACAGTTTCTAAAATTCTGTCCTACCCATGTATATAATTTATATCACTGATTAATTCGATTCAATATGTTTTGTGCTTGGATTGTCATTTTGTTTTTATTTTCTTTTGTAGGTAAAAATTTGGTTTCAAAACAGACGGATGAAATGGCGGAACTCGAAAGAGCGCGAACTTCTATCATCAGGTGGATCACGTGAGTCAACTCTTCCCAATAAGAGCAATCCAAATCCTGATTTAAGTGACGTCAGTGATGATCAAAAAGATGTTGGCGATGACACGTCTGAATACGTCACAGACGCGGATCGTGGTGACGGGGAAATGTTGCCAAATGAAAGACTGTCTGAGAGAGAAGAGGGGGAAATGGATGTTCAACGGATATTATCAGACAGCGAGGACGAGGAAATAAGTGTTTCTTGAAAGTGTTTATAAAAAGTGTTATGACATTCTTCCTGAAAAACAGTTTGGAAAAAACACCGGAACACTGGTTAGGAAAATACAACGTATCGGCACAATTTAATTTATGAGTTATTAACTTGTATGTATTTTACATATATATGGCTCCGATGAAGTGAACAGTTTCTGTGGCTCTCTTGTTATTCAAGCAGCCAATCAGAGTAAAAGGAGAATAGGACAGTGCATGTGATGAAACATTAATGAATCGCAAGAGTATTGTGGAACTCATTGTATATTATATAACATGCAACGATTGAGAAGTTAAGGGACGAATTGACGAATGAGTAATAGAATGGATAATTATGGGAGCGAGTGACAAGGTAGCAATTATAAAAGCTGCCGACAAATAAACAACTTATAGAAATGAGTGTCTAAGTAATGTAATGAGTTCCAAAATGGGTATGAGCAGGGGAAGGAGTGAATAATAATCTGTAGATGAATCAACGAGTGACAAGTTGGTAAGGAGGGACGAATGGGCTGCAAGGTGAACGAATGATAAATTATCGGAGCGCGTGACGATGCGAAAGTATGGTTTCACGACGAGCAATACAAGAAGCGACTGTATGGGTAATGCTCAATACGTGAATCAAACAACAAAAGAGTTTGTCAGAAAAAAGGACTGAATAAAGAGAAAATAAAAATATGATTTAGTGCTAATAATATTAATGAACGCCAAACTTCGGACTTCCATTTCACTTCAAACTTGTTGACCTATTTATTTATGGCTAGTCATAATAAGTTTTAGAGTATTCTAACAAATGATATAGTCTTCCTCCATGTATTGTTACGGCCAGAATGAAATGTTTTCTATAATGTATCAAGAGTATTATTAGGAATTATCTATACCACATAAACACTTTATTCTAAGAAGTAATGATCATTTTGTGGCTACTATATACACCATGGCTTTCTTGATGTGGAAGTAAATAAGGTATATGCAAGATGTTTAATACAAACACTATATCAAATCAAATATACCGGAAGGTTATGAAGCCATATGCAACTAACGCCGGTGCGTCCCTCCTATAGTGTATTCCAATCGGGTTTGTTCTGTCTTTGTACATTATCAGCTTCAGTCGAATTTATTTTGTTGTTTTTTTTTGTCACTGAAAAAAACTGTTTAATATAATTGAATACAAAATATGTAATAAAAACAATTGATTGTTAAATAGTTGTGATGTTTTCTTTTATATCAGTATAAGAGGACATATATTGAAATTTAAAAAAAAAATAATTTTAAAGTCGTTTGTGATTTCAATGTAACGCATCTAACATTATATTGTACTTCAAAACAGAAGAAAAAAAGCCCCGGGGAACTCGCCTTGAGTTTCTGTATTTATACGCTATTTAACACGGTAGTCTAGCCTGTACAATCAGTGATGTCATCGATTTTGACCATTAGATTCTTAATATATATCGTACAGCCTACAACAACTGTATAACCCAAAGGTTGAAACCATGAATCGCACCCACAACCCTCAGAGCAAGAAACCGAATAGTACACTTCGGCCGACTAGACGACTCAGTCGCCATGACTTCTGATGCTCTGGTGGCGATTCGTTGCCTAACCCTTGAGGGTCATTGGTTCGATTCCTTTTTTTCAGCCTACATCGTTTTCTGAACTAGAATCTGTTCTAACTTAGAACGTGTTATCCAAAACTAACAAAAACACTGTTTATATTCACTTTCTAAAAGACAAAAAAGTCATTCGCGATTTGTTTTTTTAACACATGGCAAACAGCCAAGATCTATGAGGACTCCTGTTATATCATTCTAAAACAGAATCGATTCTACTTCTTACGCCGAGACATTGACTCTAAGACACACCGGAACCATCTTGATTTGCACTACTTTTATCTGATGGTTTTGCGCATACGATCTTCTCAAATGTTGGTGGAAATTAATGCGTGATGGCTCGGTATAGCGTACGAGAGTTGTCTTAGTCTCGTCCACTATAGAAGCTATCGCGAGAATACGATTGCTGTGATATTGGTCCCAGCACTATTTCGTCTGCACAAAAACATTCACTTGTATAGAGAGCAATTCCCAATGATTGTTCTGTCTACTTTTCGATTTAACTTCCGTTTACGTTTAGCAAATAACTACAATATTAATCCTGCTGGTTACTTCAATCCTCCGGGTTTGTTTCCCTACGATTAGGTTTTGTTTTTAAAAGGGACGATTTTCAGCAACGCAAATAGTCTATTAAGCTTATAAATTTTCAGATTTGTCTCTTTTAATTCGTTAAATAATTCAGTTGGCTTTCATGGACAACCTATATATATATATATATCTTCTTGCCGTACACAGCCCCGCGTCCACATTTCCCACCAACCATTACCATAATTCAAACGGACGTCATCATACAGTTTAAATAAAAGTAGACGGTGCTTGTTGGTTACAACTGTAAAAGGCCAGATTATTGTATTTCCAACGTGCCAATTTTGAGATATAACATGACTTTTATTGACGACGGTATATATTAAAAGATAGGGGTACGGGATACTGGCCTTGTGGTACAACACCAAACACACCCTATCTTAAGTCATATGAATTCAAGTTTTCAAGCGATGAGTTCTGGCGATGTAGTCGTATCGGTGGACCGTCGTGTGTTCCCCGCCCGAGCGGCATGGAATTGTGTTCGTAAGCTATGTTTTCTCGCTTCAAGTCATTTCGCCTGCCAGTTATGAATCAATGTGGCTTAAAAAATAACTGTATGTATAAGTTATACCAGAATTCGGGATAACCAAATAACAGAGGATGCCATCAGTTACTACCATACTATAATCAAAACCTCATCGATTTCTGTTGTATTGTTTATGTTAAACCTTGTTAGCCAAACATGTGGTTACCAGCTAATTAGTAATTACTCAACTGTAATGTAGACAGTAAGGAGTAGACGGGATTTGAATATTTTGTTTCATTAGATTATTGGCGCAGTCCAGTTTGACCAATACTGTACACCTCTGACGCAGCTGCTATATATGCAATTAAATAACACACTAAACGAAACGTATACCGGTAGCTATAAATAGCAGGAATCCGCGAAGATACGACAATTCTTTTTTTAAAGTTATTATTGTTCTCTATTGGACTATTTTGTAAAAAATAAATTTCTTGAAAACTGATTTAAATAACCTAGAAGCAAAATGGAGACCTAAGGGCTAAGACGAAGGAATTATTCCTATACATTGTGCTGAAGCGGCGGAAATCCAGAACTTGCCATTTAAAGTACTCTTAAAAACTACAAATAATTCTGGTGTAATCACAGATTGTCTCCCTTGTAAAGTTAGTTATTTTTGCATTTTTCCAAGATAACGCGGAAGATCGTTGTATAGAACTTATGAAAGGATATAGGCCCTAATGGTTTTATTTATGCCCTTGCCTCGGGGAGATATTTGACCAGAAAATCGTTGACGTGTTTTTTTTTTTTAGCTTACCGTAGTTTTCGTAGCTGTCTCGTTCGCCTAGAGCTACGAAAACCGGCTAAACTTACTTATCTGATAAGCTTTTTTCGAAAATATTTCAAGCATAACGCGACGGAAAACCTAGTCCGGTATATTTATAATAACAAATCGATTAAATGATTGATTGGTCGATTGATTAATTGATTGATCGGAGCAAAGTTTGTATAATTGGTCCGTCACTTTACAAAACAATCTAATATTTATAATAACTAATATTGAACCTAACCCTAAACCTAAACCTAACCCTTAGACTAACCCTAAAACTTACATAACTAACCTTGTGGTCGTCCGTTGCAAAGGTATGTTAAGTGGTCGTGGACCAATTAGACCAATACGGTATTGGGAACTACAGGCCTTGGTTAACATTTAGGGCTAGGCCTTGGTGGGGTAAAACATGCAAATTTAGATTCCAAATTATCCCCCCGACCCTGTAAAACTTCTGTTATCCATACAAGTGTAATTTTTGTATACAACATACAAAACTTTTAAATGAATTTGAAGGAAGAAATGGCACATGAAAGGTGAATTAAAGTGATGACGTAAATATTTCCTGGTTTGGTTGAGGACATAGATCGAAAAATCAAGGAGCCACGATATTTGCCATATTTCAATTAATAAGTCAATATCAGAAAAGTACATTACCTATTAGTCTACATTATTGACTATAATAATAAACAAAAAACGCCTAGTTTAGCAGATGAAATAATTGACGGGATCTTGAAAAGACAATTGAAAAAATCTGCCCTGTTACCTTGTTATTTTTTCTCTATCCGCATGAACAGTCAAGGGGAGGTAATCCGCACTAAGTCCATTTACAATATCTATCAGACGGCCACAGATGACAACATGACACGAAGCCGGCGTGCGCTTTTCGTTTTCATTCTCGTTTTACAGGCTGGGAATGTTGCCTATGGCTTCATCGAAGGACTCTATTGTGGCAAAGAAAACTGTTACGAAAGTAAGTGATCGGTAATCTGTATCTCCTTTCAGCTTCTCAATATGTTAAATTTGTATTTGATGTTTCTTATTTCTAGATGAGTAAACGTGGAAACGATGTTGTTGTTGTTGTAATATCGGTACTGTCAAAAAGTAACTGTTGAGTATTCGTCATTAAATTAATCAGTTAATTACTTTCTTAAGATATTATTTACGCAAATCTAAATACGCGAGTATGTTCCTTTGTTGGATTACAAAATAAAAATGCTGTGTTTCTACGGCCTGAAAAATTTGTTTTACTTTTTTGTTTTTTAACTTTTTTTTTACTTTATATACGTAGGGATCGTTATTATTTGGTTTACAATTGTAAATTACATGTATGTATCTTATTGCAATTGTATAAAAACAATTAGACTGCAGAAAACCTAGAATTTCTGTTAACTATTCAGTATGTGCCAGCTGAACAGTTTTTATTTAAACAGCATTAAAACTGCAAAAGAAATAGTATTTTTTTGGAATGACCATATCTGCCACAACCATATAGTTAGACCGGAATTGAAATCCTATTCAAATGCATACTCATTAGTCTTTTTGCAGACTGTTGTAGAAATGACTTTCATTTCCTAAATATAACCATCACAACAAGGTGATATTTGAGCTGTAACATCTGTTATGATAATGTGAACTTGAAATTGAGAAGAAATGAAGAAAAATACACCTGGTTTACACATTCAACCTAAATTCTGTAATCATTCATCACTTCACTGTCACAGTCCCACAGCTGTGGTTTAATTTTTAAAGTGTCTGCCTACTTATCCCACTTCGATGTACCGTTCACATGCTCTAGTCTGTCTATCAACCATCAGGGGTCCACGGTCATTGCTTTGTGGTTAGTAATCCCACTTCGATTTACTGTTCATGTGCTCTTGTCTGCCTATCAACCATCAGGGGCCCACCGTCATGGCTTTGTGGTTACTTGTATGTTTAGTAATCCAACTTCGATTTACCGTTCAAGTCACAAGATGTAGGTCCTGCAATTGCAATTGTGGTTTTTACTAGGTTTTCTCCCAGTTTTCCACCATAATTAGACAAGGAGCAATGTGAAGTGGACAATCCTTCATTTAAGTGAAATACCCTTGAGTACAACCCTTGAGTTTGAAAAAGTTTACAACTAATTAACCATCAGGTAATATGAGTGAGTGACACGATGTGGGTATGACAATGGTGTGGGTGGTTTTTATGAGGTTTCCTCCTGGTTTTTTTAAAGGCAAGGAAGAGTGTTAAGTGGACAATCCCTCATATATGTGAAATACCCTTGAGTATGATGTTAAACCCCAATCAATCCAACAAATAAACAGTTCTGCTTCATCACTTTACACTAGCAACATGCAAGCATTATTTTGAAATGCTTGAATAAAGGTTGTGATTGACATCTGTCATTTTTATGTCAATGTATGTGTAATTATGTTATCTGTTCTCTAATATCATGATGTCTATAAACCCAGAGTCTGAAATAAAGTATAATAATAATAATACTAATAAAAGGCTATTCGTTTATTTTAAGGCTAGCCTGTAAAACGTATATATGCCGTTGCATTACAGACTTCAATTTGCCTACAAAAACACATCTTCCCATATCCTTTTGCGTACTATATTACTGTAACTGTTGTTAACTTGATTATTTTATATTGATCAAAATTGTTTAATTCTGTTGTCTGTCTTTTTTTAATTGATTATGTTTTAGAATATATGAATTCACTGTTGCTAAGGAGATATAATTAGAATATATACATTTTTCTTTTTTAGTTCTTGGAGTAACAAGAGACTCTAATAAGGTGAGGAAGAAATTAAACTTTGAATTCATTATATTTTTAAATTAACCTGTTCTAAGTTGAACGGATTTCCATTGTTTTTGACAGAACAATAGCTTTCTCCGCTTTTAACACTGTTTCCTTGTTTACAATCTGTTATCTTTCTGGTTTATCAAAGTGTGTGCTGACACAGGTATGTTAAACATTCTTCTGTACATTCGTTATGTGGAAATTATTATTGTAACAAACTGAGTCATCTATTAACAGATAACACATTAATCAGCATGTGTTAGGGGAAATTACATCGGGCAGTTAACCCTATTAAATCAGTTAAATAATGGATTACATAAATTTCCTTGATTTCAGAATGAATTATCTAAGGCTTACAGACAGCTTGCTAAAAAGTGGCATCCAGATAGACACAGGGGAAAGGTAAGATGCTGTGATACTACTTTTTGGTTTATTTTCTAGGGTTGCTTATTTTCGTGGATATAAGCTATCTGTTTTTAAATTTTCACTGAAATCATTATAATTGCTTCACGGGAACATGTATATGACTATAAGACAAAAAATTTACATAAATGTATATATAGATTTTCCTACCTTCTGATATATCACACAGGTACGTTTTAATTATGGATCTGTTTGGTTGGTTTAGTTCTGGTCCAGTGCACTTTAATTATCAGAAGTAGGGTTGACATGCTATATACAAGAAATAGATTTAAATACCGGAACTAGAATTTGTAGCTTTTGTTTTAAGTTATTTTCTGACACCTGCATTTTATATAATTAATTCTAACATTTATATTAATTCTTAAATGATGTAATGTTGGAAAACTGATATGATATACTCAAGGACTACCTTATAATCTGTGGGAAGATCTTGTAGATAAACCAGGAAGTTCATGTATAACAGTTTAAGTCCTGTATCTCTGAAGATATAATTATTTATACAGAACAAGGCTATGGAGTATTTTGTGAAAGATTAATTAAAATATGAATTTCATATCAAGTTGATTTGGGATGGGACTGACAAAACAAACTTTAAAACACCTGTGATTTTTTTCCCCACATTAGCCTGTGTTCAATTTGTTGTTGAGTAAACATGGTGTTCTATTCCTTGTGGCACGATTGCAATGTTATGTTTTGTTGTGGCATTAGTGTGTGTTCTGTTTTGTTGTAGTGTGAGCATCGTGTTATGTTTTGAAGTGGCATGACTGCAGTGTTCTGTTTTGTTGTGTTATGTACTCGGGTGTGACTGTTGTGTTATGTTTTGTTGTGGCAAGAGCACTGTGTTCTATTTTGTTGTGGCATGACTGTTGTAACTTGTGTTATGTACTATGGTGTGACTGCTGAGTTGTGTTTTGTGTGGCAAGATCACTGTGTTCTATTTTGTTGTGGCATGACTGTTGTAACTTGTGTTATGTCCTATAGTGTGACTACTGAGTTATGTTTTATTGTGGCAAGAGCACTGTTTTCTGGTGGCGTGACCACTGTGCTATGTTGTGTCAGTATGGTGGCATGAGTGTTGTGTTATTTTTTGTTGTGGTGAGAGCGCTGTGTTCTGTTTTGTTGTGGCGTGACTGTTGCGTAATGTATTGTGGTGTGACCAGGCCTTATTTTTTCAAAAATTTGCGTTACCGATCTACTGTTTGCATGAACTAAAACCTACGTAACCTATGGTTCGGTTACGTGAAAATAAATTGCGCGAATGGTCATTCTCGTATATAGCAATATAGGTTACGTAAATATACAGTGTTATAACGCTTTAATGTACCACGATATACAACATAAACGGTAATTAACGGTTATAACTGGTACCAATCCTTGTTTTCTGATTTTATTCAAATATGGTAGGCCAACCAGGTCACAGCTAACACAGCCTTAGGTTTTCTATTTCACGCTGTTTATCGATCTCTGTTTTATTTTTAAGTTAATAAATTAATTGGGGTTTTTTCCTCAAATTTACTTCATAAGTGAAGCAAGAAACAGTTCATACTTAAATAAACTTAGATTATGGTCAGACTATCATAAAAAATATTTCTGACAGCGTATGAAAATCCTTTTCTGGCTATCTTGTGTAGAACTTGTACATAACCTGTACACATCCGATGTACATGATCTTAGTTTGCGTGAACGGTGACAGTTCGCGTGAATTTTTGTTTGCATAACCTCCACGTAACCTGAACGACCGTTCGCGTGAAAAAATAAGGCCTATGTGACAACTGTGCTATGTCTTGTGGTGGCTTGAGCTCTGTGTTCTGTTTTGATGTGGCATGACCGTTGTGTTATGTATTGTGGTGTGACTGCTGAGTTATGTTTAATTGTGGCATGAGCACTGTTTTCTGGTGTCGTGACCACTGTGCTATGTCATGTCAATGTGGTGGCATGAGTGCTGTGTTATTTTTTGTTGTGGTGAGACCGCTGTT
>JARFOD010000001.1:1409808-1421353 GCA_031763545.1 Mopalia muscosa | reverse complement strand
TACCACTTACTGGTTTGAACCCCAACTAATGTACCACTTACTGGTTTGAACCCCAACTAATGTACCACTTACTGGTTTGAACCTTAACTAATGTACCACTTACTGGTTTGAACCCCAACTAATGTACCACTTACTGGTTAGAACCCTAACTAATGTACCACTTACTGGTTTGAACCCAACTAATGTACCACTTACTGGTTTGAACCCCTACTAATGTACCACTTACTGGTTAGATCCTAACTTATGTACCATTTACTGGTTGAACCCCAACTTATGTACCACTTACTGGTTTGGAACCCTACTAATGTACCACTTACTGGTTAGAGCCGTAACTAATGTACCACTTACTGGTTTGAACCCCAACTAATGTACCACTTACTGGTTTGAACCCCAACTAATGTACCACTTACTGGTTGGAACCCTCACTAATGTACCACTTACTGGTTTGAACCCTTACTAATGTACCATTTACTGGTTTGAACCCTCACTAATGTACCACTAACTGGTTTGAACCCTCACTAATGTACTACTTACTGGTTTGAACCCTCACTAATGTACCATTTACTGGTTTGAACCCTCACTAATGTCACACTTACAGGTTTAAACTCTAGATTATGTCACAATATATAGTTTGAAACCGAAATAATGACCCCTTACTCATTTGAACCCTCTTTGATGCTCAATTAACTGGTTTGAACCCTGGGATACACAATAACAAAAAAAAAAAAAAACAATAAAAAAATAATTTAAAAACGAGCGGAACCCCTCATTATCTCTAATCTTTGATTCAGAACAGAATAAAAAAACCGTTTTGGTTGATAGCTACAAATATTTGTAACCACACTACAATTTGCTTATTGTCTCAGATAATTGCAGCTACGTTACCATTTTTTGATCACGTCTATTTGTGATCAAGCTATCATTTGTTAATTTCCACAAATATTTTACATCACGCTACCATTTGTTGATTGCCACAAGTATGTGTGACAACACGACCATTTCTTGATTTCCTCAGATATTTATAAGCCGGCTATTATTTGTTGATTGCCACAAATATTTGTTATTATGCTACCATATTGATTGCCACAGATGTTTAGGACCCCGCTACCATCTCTATACATCAGACCACCCTAACATTTGTTGATTGCCACATATATTTGTGACCACGCTGCCATTTGACGATTGTGACAAATATGTGTGACAACGATACCATTTGTTGATTACCACATATATTTGTAACCACGTTGTCAAATGATGATTGCCAATTGTATCTACGCTACTATTTGTCGATTGCCTTAGATATTTGCGATCAAGCTACCATTTGTTGATTGCTACAGATTTTTTTAAACTACACTACTATTTGTTGATTCTCACAGATATTTGTGACCACGTGACCATTTGTTGATTGCCACAAATATTTAAGACCACACTACCATTTGTTGATTTCCCCATATATTTTAGAACACACTACCATTTGTTGATTGTGACATATATTTGTGACCACGCTACCAATTTTTGATTAACACAGCTTTTTGTGACAACGTTACTATTTGTTGATTGCCACATAAATTTTAGATCATGATATCATTTGTTAATTGCCAAAGATATTTGTGACCACCCTAATATACATGTATATTGTTCTCACAGATAGCTGCGACCATGCTACCATTTGTTGATTGCCACAGCTATTTGTGACCACTCTACTATTTGTCGATTGCCCCATAACTATTTTAGACCACGATACCATTTGTTGATTGCCACAAGTATTCGTGACCACGTTGCCATTTGTTGATTGCTAGATATATGGTAGAACACGCTGCCATTTGTTGATTGCCACATATCTTTATGGCCACCTCATAGTTTGTTGATTGCCACATATCTTTATGGCCACCTCATAGTTTGTTGATTAGCACATATATTTTAAACCCCGCTAACATTTGTTGACCCTTAAAACAGATCGTATATGAACGATTCAGGATTTTGCCCAACATACGACTTTTCTACGGAACTTTTATAATTTAATAAATTTTTGCAGAATTTCTATGCGAAAACGGCCTGCAAATAAACAAATTATGAGCGACTTATATGACTATCTGCAAACCGAAGGCTAATATGCGACTCATATAAATGTCTGCAAACTGGCAAATAGTATACGACACATATGTTGACCTGCAAACCGACAGATAATATGCGACTCCTATGACTGTCTGCAAACCGATATATGAAAAAAGATATGCGAGAATAACAACACTAATAATAGTAATTTAAAATTTATTTAAACGCACACACGGGCATCATAATCAGCCAAAATCCTTTTCTACGCACCTATGGACTATAACATCAACAACGAGTAACATTACAATAAAATACATATGTAAGATAACATAATATTACCGTGTGCATACATGTGGTATATTAATAGCCAATTGTAACGATAGATTTGTTTTTAATATATATATTATTTAAATTTGATTTTTATAAACATATGTTTTAAATATATAAATAAACAACGACATCATATGAAGATATGATTGAATCTAATGAAGGAAACTAAGTAATTAGCACATGTATAAAACGGATAAAGGTCGGCAGCGGCAGCGCTATTATAAATCGTAGAAGAACCTGTGTCGTAAACGAGTTATTCCAAATGGAATGCTCTAAGGGAATTAATACGATATTCTACCACCTGCGCATCATAAGATTCATTCCCGTATACATACTATCTTCTTATACGATGCCAACAACGCTGAACATAGCACAAGGGTCATTTGGTCAAAGAGAGCGATCACTATACACATGTATGGGCTAATTGAAGCTACTTTTTTTAACGGGTTAAAGCACCATAGAGATGCGTGGTGAAGTTGTGTATTTGTTGTTGTTATGTTGAATAACAACAGTTACTTGTGAACAATTAACGCACAGCTCAAGGTCTTAATACACCTGCCGACTTATGGAATGGCGGTGTGTTCCGTCATCTGTACCTGTCCTAACAAAGTGTCTTGTAATCGAAAAAAGTAAGCGAAATTCATTCTTATTTCAGAAAACAATTTTTAATATAATTCTCGCTCAATAATTCTACCGTTTTAAGTTAAGTAAAGAACCATATGAACAATTGACAATTATTCTCTTTCTCTTCTGTCTGTTCTCCGGCCAAGACTGGGAGAATAAATTGATGTACAGCAAGAACTTTTCTATGAGGGTTTGAACGGGCTTATTTCTCCGGGGTAACGGGCTAATTAGTCTGTTTGACTTCAGGGGCTAATTTCGGCTCTTCACACTATAGATTGACGAGCCGCTAAAACGTCTGGACGTCAAACCATATACAACCATGCATGTTCTCTTCAGGAGATATTTCACTCACAATCTTAACGAGTGGTGTATGCTTCGACTATAGCTACTAGGTAAAGCGGGGACAATAGACGGAAGACCAGTTTTTACCGATGACGGTCCTTCCTTAAGTGGTGAGCAGGGATTACCGGTAGCTGGTGACAATGAAGCGTTTTAGTTTGATCAAACTTGACACTGAATCGATGAGGATTAGAGAGTTAACCCGTTCTCTGGCCATCGGCTTTCCAACACTGTCTCCCCGATCTTCCCTCAACACTTCTCACTCCGCTCGCAGAATTTACTATCACCAAAATCAAATCACTATTTTATCATCCATCCGGTCTGGAATTGTTTCAGCGGAATTCAATTTAGTAAATGGGCCCTCTGGATGAGCGCCTTGTTGCGTTAACAGTGTTTCGATGAGCGCTTGTCTCCCGCGGGGTTACACATCTTCCATGCCTCGCTTCCAACAGCCGCTCACTCATTGGTCGGAATCGATTACACAGGAAACACGCATACATTTTTTAACAGTGTCTGTATCGAATATTTCTATAACGGAGTCAAGAAGTCAGAATATAATCCCTCAACTGTATATTGTACATTTTCGTGTAGGACATGGCTATGCATTGTTAGAGCGTGGGTGATTGGAGAAAAGGTATAGTGGTCTACCTGCCCAGATACCATTCCCTACTGTCAGGGGGAGGCCCTTGTGGATTGACTCGCATTCCCTATGCCAGCTTGATCAAATTATTTGAACTATACCTGGAATCATGGCTTTAGGGAAACTGGAAATATTAAAAGGCAAAGTTCTTCTACCTTCAATGGAAGCTGCAAGCAATGCTAAATCCAACATCAAGAGGTGAGTCATTTTGCTCCAGAGAAACCCGTGACTGGCCCTATGTTTTTTTCATTTAAATGTAATATAAATCATTTAGTGATGTTAATATTTGTTGTGTATATGATGTTGTTAAAATAAGGTTACGTCTGTTTGTTACGCACCTATGCTATGACTGACGAAGGTTTTTAGCACAATGTATCAAATACGTCATACGTTAAATAAACTTTAACAATTAAACATTGGCATTAAGATTACAATAGATTATGTTTTATTTTGTATTAATCTTGCCTTTCTGGTAAAGGTGGACTGCAATAAAGCATATAAATATATGAACACGAAACATTTCTCTCAGTGAGGTCAAAGAACTGTCAAAGATATAAATAATTAACACATGCAAGTAAAATAAAACACAATCAAATAAAAAACTAAATAAAAAGAACTCACCCAGAAATTAATCAAGCCCCGGAAATCGAAAACGAGTTGAATCAGAGAGGGAGAGAGAGAGAGAGAGGGAAAATATGGACTCAGAAAAAAGAAAGAGAGAATGTTAGCTGTAGCAAGCCAGAAATCAAGTACAAAGTGTGACAGCTTAGACAAACACTGGCAAATGGACACAGTGTCCCATTAAATGTGCCAAATGGGATCTAGTTTAACATGCCTGGGATTGCCGTTGTTTTTAAGTTGGCTGTTACGCTCGCGCGTTTTAATCGCTGTCCCAATAGACGGTAATAATATCAGATGACATACTGTTGAATTATTTACGAATGACGCCATGTTAATCTACTGGGGATATAGATTTCGATTAATTCGGGCTCAGTGGGAATAAATAACCGTTTGATGCTTGGATAACTGATATTATGCGGAAAAGGAATACAATTATCAGGCCTGGAAGCTGTTGGTAATGGGGACATCCACTTGGAATTTTACCAGTGTGCATGATTAATGCTAATTATCAAAGCATATTAAGCGAAATTACTAGCATTTGCATTCTAAGTCTAAAGTTACCCAGTTCTTTCCATATATCAAACACACTCAACTGTCAGTATGTATGTTTGAAACCCCTAAATAGGGTTTTTTAACATCCAGTTTCGACAGAAAAATTGTGAAGTGGTCCACAGAAATCTACATTCGGGATTTTATATTATTACTTCCTATAACCAACATCTCTTTTCAAATCCGACAATGCATCTATGGGCATTTATGTTTCTAAAGGTGAAATAATGTCGTCTTGATGAAGAGAGAACTGTCTTTGTATTTGACGTCTTTTTCGCAATGCACATGAGCAGACACAGCCATATTACTACCCACAGTCCATAACAATCTGTTATTCACCTGCTATTTTAAATATAATTCTAAGATATTCACGTCCGAAACATAGCTCTAACCAACTCCTTGTTTGTTTCAGTCTAACTACAATGTGTGTACTTGTTTGCAAGCAAAGTAATTTTTTAGTTGATAAATATTGAAAAATCAACGAGTCCTAATCACGTTATTATAGTAATACAGAACTGCTCTACCAAATAATTTTTTTAAAAATAACATTTATGTAATTTTAGCAGACATAGTTCTCGCTACAGCTAAAAACGAAGAATTTATTTGATTTGAAATTGCAGCAAAATATTCTTATATTTCACTTTATTAAACATGTTAAATCAGCACAAGTTTTTTGTATAGGAAGTTATATGAGCCAACGTAAAATCAATGCTCGCGGGTAACTTATTCCCTAATAGCAAAATAAAAAAAAGCAAAAAGGAAATGGTATGAACCGCAGCTAGAATACATTTTCAATGTATGACAATACGAACCCTTTTGAAAATACGCCAGGGCGATTACAATCGCATTTCAACTAATAACCCCATGACATTCAATTTTCATAGAATGTATCAGACGTGACATATTAATATTTGATCACTTTATATGATATTATTATCCTACATCGGCTGGTTCTTGAGATGTTGTGATTTTGGAATCCTTCCGGAATTCCACGTTTTTTTAAATCATATATTTGGTCATCATTTTGTTCCGCAAAGATGCATATTATTTCCTTGTTTCATAATCTCATCAATGCAGGATTTTTCTTTCCTGTCATGTGGTGATACAAATGATGTTTTGTCCTTTGATTTATATACTGAACTCAGTGATATTTTATTAATTTTCTCTGTATTATCTATATAAAACACGGCAGTCTGATCGACTGATGGATCGGGTGCGTGCGCCAGCGCATGCGAGCGGAGACTGTACTGAGTGCATGCTGTAAATAATTTATTTATTACTTGCAATTGTTCATCAAAGGTGGCTCATTTCGTTAGAAATGAGAAACCCAATCCGTTCGAGGATATACAAGTCTGTGAAAGACAAATTAATATAATCTAAATCCGATATACCGTGTTCAAAAGTCAACTAATATATATATATATAGTTGGATTATATCAGCGCTATCTTCACAACAAACACTATTTATAAATATGATACTATGTCAAACTTTTCTCTTTTAGTTAACTTTTCCTTATTTAGCATCTATGTGATAATGGTCTAAACTTGTCTTCCACTGTGCACGATGAAAATTAATGTAAGATTGATTTAATACTAGTTTGAAATTGGTTTATAACTATTATTATGAATTGGTTTCTTAATAGTTTTGAATTGGTTTCTACTTAGTTAGGAATTTGTTTTCAACTAGTAAGACGTTGGTTTATTACTAGTTTATTACTAGTTATAAAACCAGTTCCTAATATAATAATAATAGCTGATTAGGAATGGTTTGTAAAGAGATTGTACTTACAGAAAAGGATTTTTTTTTTATTTTTGACATCCTACAGGATAATAATAAGATGATAACGCATTTTGAAAATCCTATTGGATCGTATAGAAAAATTCTAAAGGATTTTGTGCAAGTAGAACTGTTCTACACTTAAAGGCACTGAGTAATATACAACAGAAATCATTTAGCTAAAATTGAAAACCTCTCACCATATTTAGCGCTTGTTTGATCTGGGATTTGTATACAAACTACTCCCAGGTTTGATTATGCGACGACTTTAGTATTTGTCCATTGTTTATCGCCCGTTATTCTATTTAATATCAGAATAGAGTTATCGTGAGCAGTTTCTGGAGAGAAGACATGTTTCCTCAACGATATAGTTATCGTGATCAGTTTATAGTAAGAAGACAAGTTTCTTCAATGATAGGGTTAGCTTTATCAGTGTATAGTGAGAAGACATATTTTTCTCTCCGATAGTGTTATCCTGCTAACTTTTTTTGTAGAAGACGTGTTTTCTCATCGAGTTATCCTGGTCAAAATATGAGAATATGAGAATACATATTTCCTCACCGATAGTGCTATCCTGGTCAGTTTATAATAAGAAGACGTGTTTCCTCACTGATATAGTTACCCTTGTCAGTTTAAAGTAAGAAGACGTGTTTTCTCAAGGATAAAGTTATCGTGGTCAGCTTATAGGGAGAAGAAATGTTTTCTCAAAGATAAAGTTAACGTGGTCAGCTTATACGGAGAAGACGTGTTTTCTCAAGGGTAAAGTTAACGTGGTCAGCTTATAGGGAGAAGACGTGTTTTCTCAAGGATAAAGTTATCGTGGTCTGCTTATAGGAAGAAGAAATGTTTCCTCAAGGATATACTTATCCTGGTCAGCTTATAGTAAGGATATGTGTTTCCTAAGTGATAGACTTATCATGGTCAGCTTATAGGGAGAAGACATGTTTCCTCAAGGATAAAGTTTTCGTGGTCAGCTTATAGGGAGAAGAAATGTTTCCTCAAGGATAAAGTTTTCGTGGTCAGCTTATAGGGAGAAGACGTGTTTTCTCAAGGGTAGAGTTATCCTGGTCAGTTTATAGTGAGAGGACGTGTTTCCTCAGTGATATAATTACTCTGGTCAGTTTATAGTGAAAAGATGTGTTTTCCCAAGGATAGAGTTATCCGGGTCAGCTTATAGTGAGGATATATGTTTCCTTAAGGATAGAGTTATCCGGGTCAGCTTATAGTGAGGATACATGTTTCCTTAAGGATAGAGTTATCCTGGTCAGCTTATAGTGAGGATACATGTTTCCTGAAGGATAAAGTTATCCAGGTCAGTTTATAGTGAGGATACAGGTTTCCTTAAGGATAGAGTTATCCGGGTCAGCTTATAGCGAGGATACATGTTTCCTTAAGGATAGAGTTATCCTGGTCAGCTTATAGTGAGGATACATGTTTCCTGAAGGATAGAGTTATCCGGGTCAGCTTGTAGTGAGGATACATGTTTCCTTAAGGATAGAGTTATCCGGGTCAGCTTATAGTGAGGATACATGTTTCCTGAAGGATAGAGTTATCCGGGTCAGCTTATAGTGAGAAGACGTGTTTCCTGAAGGATATGATTAGCCTGGTCAGTTTATTGAGAAAAGACCTGTGATCTCAGAGTTTGGATGATCACATGTACGAGTCACCAGTTACACTGACCACGTGTGAGATGTCACTGTGAATCAAACACACACATAACTTGCTCGTCTGGTGATAAGCTACACCACTGCTATTCCCATGACGAATCTATCAAATCAGCTTATCGCAGTCATTGATTATTTGGTCCACATTGGCACATGCAAATGTGCGTGTACTGTCTAACACATCTCGTCCGAAAATAATTCCGACAATAATAAGATCTGCTCTTGTATGTTTGACCCGCTCGCCTTCACTGAGACTATGAATCATGAGTATGGTACATTGTATACGGTCTACCCGCATGAATAACTTAATTCCCTTTACTGTTTGGACAATTCTATATTTCTTGTTGAATTATTCTATTTTTCTGGTTGAATCGTTTAATTTTGTGAGTGCAATAATTACATTTACAGCTTCTATGTTGTTAAATTTCTCCTCAACGATATCAGTGGCTAAATCAAGACTTTTCTACATATAAATGTAAAATGCATAAATAATATTCAAATTTCAACCTTGTTAAAAACTGTTTCCCAATTGAGAGGTTGTGAATAAGTTTGATGCAATCAGGTAGTTGGTACAAATAAATAAGTTATGACAGTGGTTTTTTTTATTAGTGCTGCCTTACACTCTTAGAAAACTAGGGATCTAATGGAACCCTTAAAGGTTCTCCAGACATGGCTCCAGTGGAACCCTTGTTGATTGTGTATGGTATCCTCGATGTAACTGTTCCATGTAATTTCTCCCTATCTTATTATGTCAAAGAAACGTCTTTGACGTAATGGTTCCATACAGAACCATCATCTTTTCTGAACAACCCTTAAAAACCCATTATTTCTAAGAGTGTAGCGGATTAAACAGCGATGCTAATTCACCTAAAATAAATCAAAATATAGACGTATACACGATATATTGTGTGTTTGAAACAAATCCGGAGACCATTTTGGACGAACGCTTACGTGTTTCCTACAGAACAGGTACATTGCCGGCTCACCTATACGGTACTGAAACGTATTTCCAACAGAACCGAGACATTGCCGACTCACCTATACGGTACTGAAACCTGTCTCCTACAAGTAGGGGAAATTGCCGGCTCACCTTTATGGTACTGAAACCTCTCTCCTACAGAGCCGGGACATTGCCGGCTGACCTATAACGTACTGAAACCTCTCTCCTACATAAACGGGGCATTACCGTCTCATCCACATGGTACTGAGACCCTGCTTGTGTAAAATATACAAACACATCCCTAGCTTACATGAATAACTAGACGACACCAATGTTTGAAGAAACGGTAGGTTGACATGAGGTCTCCGCCAAGAAGACAACATCTCTGAGGATGAGTCAATGATGAATGGCGGATCGACTTGACTTGATGGCGACGCTGGTCTCCCCGCAAAAACCAAGTCACATGAACAGCTCCATTTCACAGTCTGTAGTTTGGAAGTGTTGTAGCGTGCTCCTCGCGTCAGCCAGAATGATTAAACTTTGATTTTCTACCTTTGACTGACTTTCTCGCCGAACTGTTTTGACACTTTCAGGCCGCCAATCTGGTCGAGTGGTCGGATTCTCCAATTGTATCACGGTCGCTTTAAGTCTCTCAATTGAATCTCCAGTAACCGACAATAATGGGAAAATGAGAAAATCAAGTATTCAAGTCGCACCAGAAGACCATTTATTTTCTTTTTCTATTTCCTAAATGTCATTAGGTCTGGTGATACTTGTGCATCTGGATAAGCGAATGAGACACACAACAAGACATTATACCTTATAGCCTGTCAATTGAAATCACCTTGATAGATGATTGACCTAAATAACACTGGTAATACTTTCTGAATTGTCTGAGTGTCAAACCTTACCAAATCGTTTTATTCTTACAAGAAAATTGTTGAAATTTTGGAAAGGAAATATGTCAATTCTTAATATATGCACGCGCATGCAGCTCGTATACACCGGTATAGAAACTTATGCATTTACTTACTGTTATTCTTATAATTTGAATGCAGTCTTGTTGAGTAAACAAATGTACTTCCCAATTAAATGTTGTTGTTTGCATAAACATTATAAACGTTGTATTTATGATTAGCATGGACATAGTCAAAATGTATATCTTAAATATTAATATGTTAAAAATGCCATTTAAATTTAATCCAGCATTACAAAACCTTTCAAAATTTATCACACATTAAGGTAAAAATTAAACGAATCATTTAGATATCATCATTATAATAAATACCACTAGAATTATGAAAATGCCATTCAACACCATTTGTTTATTATTCAAGACCCGTTTCACGGGATTTCGAGAAGATGAGTTTACTGGTTATGAATATATTTACCTACGCCTTACACGCTACCTTGTGTCTCTCCCACGATTTAGTTTTTTTGTGACACAAATACTGATGTTTGCTTGACGTACGAAATGGATAGAGATTATTCCAAGTTTTATGTCTATCAGCCTTTTGACCCTTTCATTTGTAAATATATTGGTTGCTGTATAGACTCAATTCTTCTATTCGGGATATATAAACCTAAAGTTCATGCGTAGATATTACGGGATGCTAGGGTCTTTATATTCTACGGCAGAGTGTTTTGTCTTTTCCCAGCTATAAATTGGAATCTAATATCTCCATATATTACATTCAGTTTCCTTCATCGCTTAATGGGATTAACGGACCAACCTAATTCCCTATGGTTTCATATTATGGCACTTTTTTTTATGTACATCTATCTTCTAAATGACGTTTGATAAACTTCGGAAATTGCCCACTGAATAATGTATAAGGTGGAAATAGCTATGTCTGTTTGAGGAGTAGAGATGTCAGAGCCGCATCACACCACCTCTCAAGCGAATCGATGGACGGTTGTGATAAAATACCACGTGACTGTCCTGTGATCAGCAAATAAAAACAAAACAGCTTTATAACAGATACATTTGAATGGTTGGGCCATTG
>JARFOD010000001.1:1372416-1400605 GCA_031763545.1 Mopalia muscosa | reverse complement strand
AATGACCCACGTTTCTACTGATGTTAAGTCTGTTGATAGAATCAGGATAGAAACTGAAGACCCACATTTTTACTGATTTATAAAGTCATTTGATAGAATCGTTGAAGAATGACCCACGTTTCTACTGATGTTAAGTCTGTTGATAGAATCAGGATAGAAACTGAAGACCCACATTTTTACTGATATAAAGTCTGTGTTGTTCCAACTACCAATCATTTTGTTCTGGATTACACAGTTTCTGTCAATACCCTGAAACAATAGTTATGATACAGAATGGAGAATTGTATAGTAAATAAGATGTCAGCCCTGTTATGTGAAAGTGTTCTCTAGTAAAGCAGAGACCAACTGAGTTCCATAGATGGATATACATTGGGGTTCAATGTTGTATATTTCACTCACACAATTGTATGCCAGCCCAATAGGTGAAGGAAACCATCCCCCGATACCAGCGCCAACAAACTCTAAGGCGAAATACAGGACTATACTGGACAAATGGCTGAACAATACAGACACTAACATATCAGCTTCCTGTTCCTCTTTAGTTCAGAACGCACCAGAGCATCAGGAAGCTCCCTCCAACCCCCAGCTAGATGGATATAAACTAATTCTGTCTGCTGATGCTCCATTATCAAGCCTGCTGTATTGGAATAATATATTCAACATTGTAGTCATTTTGACACAATTAATGCTTACATGAAAGCTTAAATATGGATTAAAATTTTGACAAAGTTAACATTAAAATCATTCTTCTAATGGCCAATTACTTCCTACTTTAAGTAGTAATATAACCTGATAAATGTTACATGGTGTTACAAAATCTCAACTTTTAAATGTTCAAAATAAATACATGTACTTCATTAAGGGTCAAAGATTACAATTGTAATTTGTCAAATAAATTCCAATTTCACAATATCTTTATTCTTTCCTAGACAACTTTAAATTGTTTAAAGTCCAAGCACATTTCTTTCAAAAATTTACAACAGAATACTTTTAACATATATTTCTTAGAAAAAGGAATTCTATATATACATGGATGCCATTTGTGGCTTTTGTTTTTATTTTGTTGTGACTGAAGGGCACTTTCCAGTGTATGGAATCCACAGCTTTCTATTTTGCTGTTTTAAAACTAAATTTATGGCATTTTGAGATGGCTAAATGTAATTGCCGTGTAACCTCTATTCCATTATAGGTCAAACAGACAACAATATTAACATGCTTGTGATCTTTTTTATCTGGTGAGTATGTTAGATGAAAATAAAAACATCTAGACACTTAAATCATTTCCATAATTTAATTTTTAAATTAAAAAAAGTTTCAAAATTGACTGTCAGAGAAAAAAGCATTAGAACCTTTTTAAAATTTCATCCAACTTCCAAGCTTCATTCCTTCATAAAGTTTTATTAAGCAGTAAATCACCTCACTTTCATCCATGACAAATCCTAGTATTTTTTAGCTTGTTGTGCCAATATTACAGCATGGAATCTAACAAATTTATGTTTTCAGACAAATGTTGATGCTTTTCAATTTAAAAAAATCATCTTCTGCCTCTTTAGAAATGAAGTATAATATGACTACATTACATGTTGAAACTATTTGACAAACTGCACTGACAACTCCATTCAATCCGAAAGCGTTGTTTTTAGAATCTTTTTGCTGACAGAGAAAAAAAAAGTGTTAACTATTTTAAATTTTATCAGAATTTGAAGTTTTATTCCTTCTTACAATTTTATCGAGGTTTATTTAATGAAGTAAGATTTTACACACATGATTGACCATTCCATTCAAGAGTTGTTGATAATGGTGTTGTAATTCACAAATGATACATAATGGAAAAGTAAATATGTTTGTTTGATTGGGGATTAAGGCTATTTCACTCAAAAGATGACACACCAACCCAATAGGGGAAGGATTCTCCCCTTCGATGCCACTGGCAAGAATCCAACCCAAAACAATCTGTGTTTAGTGGAAATCACCACTAGTAAATCCACTTTTACATCTTTAATTAAAAATATCGGCTAAAATGAAACATATTATATCAGTCATCCACAATTTATGCCAAGGAAATGTCTAGATTAAAATTTAGAACTTTAATTAAAAAACTTACTTATTAAATTATTCCTCAATTTAGAGAGCATATCTGGCTTCAAATTTTGTCGAGCACTTCAGCAAACCTTCAACAAATATCTTTCTGTGTTCCAAGTTATTTCATCACAGAGACACAGGAAATATTCTCAACAAGTTCTTTACAAAGGTTAACAAAAATTGACGTATTAAAGTTTCCAATCTTCCGGTATTAAGTGCAAATCGGGTAAAAATTATTATCAAGTCAGTTTGACAGTAATTTAATCGGCACTGGTTGGCGTCATTTCTTAAACCTCTGCTCCACTCACCATCCAAATTGTGATAATCTTATAGAATGATGTTGGCCACTGTCATGGCAGGTCAGGACTTGAATAAATTATCATCAAGTTCGTATTTGCAGATGTTGATTATTTTTCATTGTTACATGAAATGTTGACAGAGCGGCTGGGAATCGAGGAAACTGAATTGTCGCTGCATCACCAAAGATTCCTCTCAGTTTTCTTATAGAACAGGTGACATTTGGTGACACTGTCAGCCAACGAACAGCTGAGGACACCCAGACCGCCTTGCTCAATGACTAAACAAATAATGCTGTGTAGAAAGACCTGGCTGCCAGAAAACAGTAACAGTGCAGCTGTAAGCAAATGGTTGAAATAAGGAAAGAGAGAAGGAGACAACAAAACAAACTCTGCATTTTACAGCTCATATAGTTTTATTCAAAAGGTTTATCCAAATGAATTTTAACGTAAACATTGTTACCTCTTAATTCAAAGAAGTTGTTGAAAATAATATGTAGACAACAATGTGATTTATTCCAAACAGAAAGTTTAAAATGATAATTCACAGATGCTCTGAAAAATGATATTTATACATGTAAATGTTCACTACAAATACATCTATTACTCTCCTATTTATGTTTGTGAACAGACATATTGTACTTTCATTCTATCTATTTCTTGCTACATATAGTTTAGCTACTTCTCTGTTGTTTATCAAATACAGGTGAAACTTAACTTACATGTATAAGTTTATAGAGGGAATATTATATCAGCAGTCAGAAATTATTAAGAAGTGTAAGAATGTGGAAGATTGATTTATGATTAAAATTGTGTACTTATTTAATTGTATTTCATGAACAAGACCAAGCAAAACTAAAAATGTTTTTTGTTACAAAACTATAAAATCTCTTGTCAGGATTCATAAATTTCGTATTAAGTTACAATTTACAGCGTAAACCATTCTAGGATGCGCCTGACATTGCATTATGAGTTATGTTATCCTAGATTGCAGCCTACAAGCATGCCATTGCGATCAGATCATCAATACGCCGTAATGAGCACACATAGAACTACTAGTAATTATGACGGATTAGGCGGCTTGCAGGACTGACGTAACTTTATTCATAGAACAATAACAATGGATTGGGAAATTTCGACACGCAATTTTCTCTAGCATAAACAAATGCGGATGTTTATCGCAGCTAAACCACAGGGTGGAATTCTTGTGGTGAGGATCAGCAACAATTCACCAATTTACCACAGACATGATCCATCAATAAACTCAAACACAATATCATGAAATTACCAAGACAGTTTGCGTCGAAACAGTTAGCCTCCTGTCTAAGGGTGTTATTAAAAACGTGCTTGTGTCTATGAAATCCTCTAGTTCATCTAGGTATTAGGCTTGAAAGAAGTGAGAGGAGTTCACCGGATTCATGACCAGAAATAACAAGAGTAAGTTATCTCAGAGATGGGAAATGTTTATTATAGTTTTGGAAAGACTGGATGAAAGCTGTTGCTACGAGATTCAAGAGTGGGGTGGTGGGTGCTGATCTCATACTAAAAACTGACCCAAGAAAATCATCAATTAAGAAAAGCAGGGGATCAATTTCATCTTGTTTCAAATACACATTTCCTCAATGAGCTCTCTGCGCAATTATGTTTTTTAACAATTACATAATGTGTACTTGGCAGGCTGTCAGAAGTGGATTGGAAGCGTAACGAGGTGTGAAGCAGACATAACACTGACACAGCTTAAAATTGTCTCCACACAATACATGCCAGAACACTTGAACCTGCTTCCCACGTGCTCCTGATCGCCGAACACAGTGTCACATCTCAATAACCACCGTGACTCAGAGCACAAACGTTATAAATGCCAAAATTGGATGAATTACTGTTTTCATAGGTAATGGATATGAGAAAAGCACAGGTCTGTTTTGAGCCAAGCCACGTAATGATGGTGGTCAAAGTTTGAGCTACTGAAATTTTCTACAGAATATAAGACAAATTGGCTCGCTGCGGTCCATTCTGAGAAACCTTTTGTTAAAACTTGCCATTTCCAAAAGGTTGAACACCCATTTATCGTATCGAACCTCTGGGCCAGTAAATCTATCTATTGATCAGAATTTTGAGTAATAGCTAAGCAGAGCTTGAATCAGACCCAATTGTTTCACAAGTGTAGTCATATGTCTGTGGGCATATCGGCTCGCCATTCTGCCCTTCTTCGCAGTATTGATCAGCTTGAGGAAAAGACGTGGTAACAGCCTGGCAAAAATAGCAACCCCAATCGAGGCCAGAGTGGGGTTACTGCTATATCCCTACAAACCCCAACCCTCCATTCACAACATGGAGGAGGGAAATCCAATAAATTTGTTGGCAGTTATTGGTTTTAATCCGTGATCTGTTCCCCACCAACAGGACATCCCTCTATCTAGACATTGACAGTAATGGTTTTTGTCATGTACCATGCCTTACTGAACAAACTAAATCATATTGGTTTGTCATGACCAATTTCGCAGTTTCTTCCTCTCTGCCATCGCGAAGACAGGCTGAGGCAGTCTCATCATCAGAAGAATCAGTAGTGTTAAGATAAAAAGTAACAAACAGAAACTTTTTTATTTTTTAATTGAATCTATGTACACATGGACATGTTACAAAAGTTTTCTAAAAAATACTCCAAACACGATTCTTTCACAATTTGAGTGTTATCCTGTTTGCATCGCGTAAATGTGTTTATGGTGAACAAACTGTTAATAATCAGATAAGATGTGCGCAAAGATCAACAGAATTACAGTGGCGATATCTTTACTTGGTTATTACTGCATCCCTGACCGCTCAATGCCACAGAAATTTCATTGATTCTCTTAGCCGGGGAATCCAATTTCCACTTACCCCATGATAATTACACAATGTTGACAGGCAACATGAAGCAAGCATGTGCAGAGAGCGAGCTGACTTAATTCACTCCCCTCTTCCATTCACTGTTCACTGGGCGCTATTCCATACCCCTCACCCAACACACATGAGGCACAAACCAAGTCAAGCATTAAAATTACAATAGAGAATAACAAAGGACTTCCGTAGCCACAATCAAAACCTAATTAAGTATCACTGTTTCACACCAGGATAATTGAAAATTCAGTTTTCTGCTTTTTAATATTCAGTTGTTCCAAGTGAAGCGAGTGACATGGCGTAGGGAGATTGTTTTAATGACAAGGGGACAACGGGCTGGACATTTATTATGTCTTGGCCAGACTTTTTGTGAGATGTTGACCATGTTAATCACTTGAAATGGCCATTTCAGTGAGTGGACATGGCTGGGTCTGATAAGAGAAATAAGACCTGTTATTAGAGAGATCTTGTAGCTCCAATCTCTTCTACTATTATCCTCATGTGGCAAGCAATACGACACTTTCATAACCAGTATCTCGAATGGCTTAATGGCTTTGATATGGTCTGATGTGGTCATAAAATAACCAATAGCCTCAGTTACACGATCATTACAAAACCCATTGAAATAGGAAGATTTTTTTTATGCCTGGCAAAAAACTAGCAAATTGTCGACCAAGTGAAAACAAGATAAAGAAAATGACAGAGTCAGGAGTAGAAATAAGAGTTTGTTCTCTATTTAGGAGACAGATAAAAAGTATAAAGGAAACAAGTGAAACACCTGGGTCACCTCCAACCAGCCAACTTCAGCCATGTTTGCACATTCTTCAATGGATTTAACAAACCAAAACACCTGCTTAACCTTCCCATTCATTGGCTATTCTACCCATTATACTTCAAAATCTCTTCAGTTTTCACACTTCATTGGGCCAGCAAAATACAGTAGTCAAAGAAAGGTTTTGTTAAAATCTGTTCAATGGTTCGAAACTACACAAGAATAAAGGCTTAAAGAGACTTGAAGAGGGATGATCAGGAACAGAGCAAATGGCTTACAAACTACAGTGACAGTTTGGCAAATAGTGACTGTGGGGGCTGCCTGGAGAACCTGTATGTATGACCACAGGTTACACTGAGGGTAACAGCAGGGGACCTCCACTCTCAGCTCACACACAAACACCACCTACAATACATTTGCTCACAAATCACCACAGGTACAATACATAGAGAAGATGAACAGAGGAAATCTTGCATATTGTGACAGTAGATTAGGAATAATGACTAATGTAGAGGTCATTGTTGATTGGCTGCCTTCACAGTGACGAGGTTTACTCTGCCATTGGGCCTGCTGCTGGAGTAGTGAGAGTATTATTAGCAGTGGAGGCCATGTGACAAGACTGGCTGGCTAACTGGCAGGCATACGGACTGGCAGCAGAAAGCTTTCCACTCAGTTTATCTCTTCCCCACAGACACATGGTCTTGTTCTCAGCAGCTAGGCTCTGTCTGTCAATTCACTCTCTCGACTAGCAACCGCCAAGCAAAACAGTCTGACAACAATCTGCCTCCCTGAGCAGTGAACATATCACCAAGGCAGAGAAATCTGCCATCAGCGTCTTTGGCCATTGTAGAACTCTAAGAAGACAGTTGATGTTGTTGATCTAATCAAGAGAGTTTGGTTGATTTGACATTAGCTTTGGGGGTATACTAATTTCCCCATGGCTGCATTTGCACGTGAGGTGTGGTGCTAGCCCGGACACTCCCATATCTGTTTGGAGCTCTTTATCCATGGATTTACTGGCTCTCCCTGTGATAGTGGCAGCAATTTGCTTCCAGTGCACTTGGCAAGAGGTGTCCTCTTGGGTGGATCATGACAGTTGGAACTACCTCTCTTGTAAGTATCCTTGTGCAGTGTCTGAAATGGTGTTGTCCAACGTTACCAGAACGTGACAACATGTGATCAATCTATCAACAATTCAACTCTCAGCGATTAAAATTGCCTCCATGTTTTATCAATCTTCTCCCCAAATTAACCTAGCAGTTCGCCCATCTGTTCCTGATGGAGCTATCAACAGATAATACTTTTATGGTGTCATTCAAATTAACAATCCCATTATCACTCCATATAAATTGGGCACATATTCATAAAAGCTGTATGTTTGTGATTATATTGAGAGCCTCTGTTGGACACTATGAATAAGACAAACGTTACATATTTGTACATACATATTAATGAATGAAGAGTGAGAAAAATTAATTTTGCCTGTCTATTTTTTTGGACAAGAGAGGCTTTTGAAATGTGCCATTGCGATAAATCTTCAGAAATATATATATGCAAATTACAAGGTGGTGCAACAATATTAGATCAACGAAAATGGAATAAATGCAGAATAATTTCAGTGTTATTAAAAAATTTGCTAACTGCAGACTATATCCCTTTTTAAGCAACGAACTAAATAGACATGTATCATGTAAAATTAAGTTATTAATCCCAACAAATTACAACAGTGATATTCAAAATTCTGTCTGTGTTGCAAAGGGATATTAAAGTATACAGTTAGAAAAAAATGTATACAGCAAAAAAAAAAAAAAAATCCATTAGTCTTATTGGACTAAAAAAAGTTTTGAATCATAGGAGGATAAAGTAAATTTAATCCCACCTGAAAAAAAAATCAGGTAAATCTACAACACAATTTGTCACCAGTAGCATTTTAATATGCCCGAATAAACAATCGACAGATTCAGACATCTGTATGTAAACAAAGGAAAATAATTCCAGGAACTATGATTATTACAAAGATTAGATTAATATGTAAGCAAAAACATTTTAACTAGATTTCTCATGAGAATTTAACAAGGGAGGTAATCCATCAAGGAACGCATGAGTAAACATCCATCCAGGTGTTACTGAGGTGTAAATTGAGTAATTACCAGATTGTATCTTTTTAAAGTCTCAATGCTGGTCATCAATTATTTCCAAGCACCCGGTAACACCCCTTTCTGTAATTGCCCAACTAACCACTACAAAGACCATTCAGCAGTGGGCACAATTTTAAGCAGAGCAGTTTAATTAGTCTCCTAGAATGAGCCTTTTAAAAAAATAAATAAATTAACAAAATATTACAGGTATTAAATGTAACATATATTCAATGTGTTCTTTGGTAAGACTAGGCTTATAGGAAATTAAAGTTAAAAGAACACAAGAGAACAAAATTAATCTTTGTGAGAATTAAAGAAGTTATAAAATGTTTGAAAAAAGAGGAGATTTGAAATTAAAAAGTCTTCAAAAGCCAACCTGTTCAATTCAAACAGTACTTTAGGACACCACAATTAAATCCATTACCTCCATGTCATTAGATATATTTTTAAATGTATATTTAATATGCATTAATTAATTAATTAATTAATAAAAGAAAATACTGTTAAAATTAAAAAAAACATATGCAAATACCATATAAGATTACACTACCCATACATGTACATATGCCAAAGTTTGTTCAATAATGAGACTACATGTATAAGCTTATTGGTCAATGCAAGGAAACTTAAATACTTGAAATAGTATATGAAAAGTAATATTGTATTGACTCGTTATACAAAGTGGTCAAATAGAGAAATGCTTAAGAGTGGATCAATAACCCTGTCTGAGAAATACAGGACGATAGATTAATATACATACTAATAGCTTTACAGAGATAATAGATACCAGATATTTTAGAAGGTTTTGGAGTCTGAGGCATCAGCTTTTGTAATCACTCTCTTAAAGGAAACTATGCTGTCTCGTATCTTGTATTCCCCAGTCCAATGATGGAGTATTAAAGGCTTCCTCTGAAAGCTCCAAATATATTTCCAAACAGAACAATTGATATTTTTTTATATATATATTATTTACTCTCGTAAAGGAATCTTTTGTTTTCAAAAAAAAAATCCTAGCTAAGAAAAATAACAAAAAGTTAACTCCACCAGACAACCACATTTATATTATACCAAAAATACAATCTCATCATTCATATACCTTTTGGAAGTAAACTTAAATCTTATGTACATGTAAACAAAGGTAACATTAATATTGTTGAAAATCTGGTGTTTCCGTTCAAACAGGATAATTAACCTTTTGGAAATAAAATTCTAATCTGATGTAACAAAACCAGAGGTAACATTTATATTGGTGAAAATCTTGCGACCTTGTCAAACCATTCCACTGGGCACATGTAAGTGAACTTGAGTATGGATGGAGACAAATGCAGGTGAAACTGCAAAATAATAGACCTATGTTCTCAATTTGATGATATATTTTTAAAAAATAGGCAGACTTTTGTACTTTAATAGACAAATAGTGATATTTGTTTGTATACATTGATCAGGCTGGATAATCTTTTCTCATCTTCCTCAACTTTAATGACTTTGGTGTGATTTTAGTTTATTACAAAGCATTGAGAAATTGGAATGGGCAGTAAGAATGTACAATGTAGTGCACAGCCATCAGAGAAGTCTCAAGAGAACAAACAGATAAGTCCAAGACAACAAACAGTGATGGTACTGGAATGTTAATATCATTTAGCAAAATACACAACATTACAACATCAACTTTATGTCACAATGAGGAAAATTATAAATGTTATGACACCTCTTGTTTATGACTTATTTTTTTAGGACCATGGTTTGTATCATAACGAGTGTCATGTATCAAACAATCCCACTATGCAGGTGTCAATTTAAACAAAATTTATCAAGCACAGTACATGTACTGTATAGGATAAATTCACTAGTGTCTTTACTAAACATTAATTATCAGCGGTGTGGTGTAAGGATTGTATGAATTTCATAATGAGTGTCATATATCAAACAATCCGACTATGCAGGAGTCAATTTAAACAAGACTCATTAAACACATACTAATGATTCTTTCTTCCGATAGATCAGAAGGTAAATGATATAGTCCATCATTTAGTCACTTTTGATGATGCTTCCACAAAACCATCCGTATGACAGTTCATAATTACAATAGTGAGGGGAGGAGCTTGCCACCCATCATCTCCTTATTCACTGAATAATGACACACTGTGTCTTATTGATCAGACATAGAATGTACATTGTTTGGGTTTGTCTCTTTTTATTGAAGATCCAGCTAGTGCCACAAATGCGGATTTAAACGTTGAGCTGTCTTTGGTAAAAATAATGCTACTTAATAATCGATCCCAAACAACAGAACTGTACACAAAATTACCAAATGTAACATATGGTAGAGACTAGAATGCTTATTATTAAGTTAACTGTGTATTATATATCATATTTCTGGCCTAAACTTTATTATCTTTTTACTAAGATTGTTCATTTTAACAATCGTCTTAAACATTTAAATATCTCCAAATATCCAGGTCGTAACAAAACTATTAAGGAGATTTGCACAAATTACAAAAGTTAACCAGATAGATGAAGGGTAGTGTTTGTTTAGCTTCTTGTCCTGCAGACATGATCTGATCAGTGGAAACAAGCTGGTCTGGTTGTCTTCCTGCCATCAAAGCAGTGTTCACTGACATCACAGGCATCTTGGTTTAATATGGCATTGAGAGGACTGGAGAGGGAAAACCCCCTGCAGCCGTTTCCCTCTATAACCAATTTATCCTGCTGAATGGAGCCTCTTCTAAAGTACTTACAGAATTAGCCAGAATAACAGGCAGGCATAGGGCCAGGTAATAAAATTTAAAGGTGAACCAAAGTTTGAGAGTAATTAGCACCAAATGTTTTCCCTTAATGTAATAATATGAAGCCACGCCCACACAGTGTATTACAGCTATTGTTGCATTTTCACAATGACAAGCACATTTCTGAATCCCACCCAATACTCTCCACTTGCCTTCCTCAAGCAAAAGCCACGAAACATGCTGAGCGAGAGCATTGTGGCCAGTAATGCTCCTCTGGTTGTCTCTATTACTGCCATCTACACTAGAAGAGATCGGCACGGTGTCGCTCTCCACTTCAATGCATGTAGCCTGTGGTGCAGCCACTTCTTCAGAAGTATTGGTCTTAAAGCAACACAAGCCAACAAACCATAGCTAATTTTTCAACCACTACAGGTCATCCTTTATGGTACTTTATCATTTACGCCTAATAAAATTTCCCTTATAAAAGCCTGACATAAAAGCTGGAGATGATGTGAATAACCGGTAATTGTTGATTTTAGTGTCTTGTAATCATAAGTTATACCACATTTGTCAACCAAGAGCAATATTCATCATTTTATAGCTATATTAAATATAACCAAAGGGAACATTTATTACACATCAAGCATATACTCAAATTGAAAGAGGTTTTGATAACCCATGCTTAAAAAAAAAATCATCAATCAGAAATTAAAAAAGGCAATTAAACAAATCTTCAGCACTATTAAAGTTAACAATGCAAATGATTTTGAAATTGGTCTATCATGTAAATGGACAATGTTGCATCAATTTCGACAGCTTTCGACACGGTATGATGACCAAAGGCAAATTCAATAATGTTTTGTGTTAATTCAGTGAAATAAATAGTGTTTATGGGAAATGGGTATAGGACTATGTCGTGACTACTAGGATTATGGTCTACTAATCCAGATAAAACACACCCTCCTGGACAAGACTATTCATGCTGGTTTCCAGACATATTCACACTTCTTCTGTTCCACGCTGCTCTGATCTTTCACATGTCACAAATTTGAGAGCTTTCATCTTTAGAAGGCTTAATTATAGCTTAGTAAGAAAGACCAGGGTACATCTGGTAATGACCACTGTCCACTCTGGAGTCCAGTGTTATGTAGAAGACCAGCATATGGTCAGCTACAAGTAGAAGGTTTACCAACCTCTGCCTATTAAACACAACATCTGTTATATATCTCCACAGACTTGCCATTCAATACTGCACAACTGTTGCCATGTATTAACCATGATAACAGTGTTCAATTTATTTTAATTTGTAAAAAATGAATAAAACACAGTTAATTTCATTTTACTTTATAAAAATGAGTAAATGGGAGTTTTAGCTATCTACTAATCCTTTGAGAGAAAAAAAAACAATTGTCAAAATACTAAAATCAATATGCTGTAAATATTAATATGGTTAAAATATCTGGATATTTTGACAAAACAAAAAAATTCAATGAACTATTCTACAGAATGAATTATAAGTAACAAAAAGTACTACTCTGCATAAAATTGAATGAGTTCAAGTTAAATGTTTCCATGGATTAGCCCAGGAGTTTATTTAATACAACCCATATATGAGTGTTAAACACAAACCATATGTTTATATGTGCTATATAAACAGTTTATCAAGTAAAAAGTGTCCATTTGACAAAACAGTAGTGATATATGTGTACAGAAGTCCTTTGTAATAACACATAGTGCGTGTGAATAGGAATATATAAGGATCAAAATAAATGACCCTAGAACGTATTTTGTACGGCTCTATTTAAAAGAAACATTCTCATTAGATGGTGCACAATGCTGTGCTCTGGAATAGTGAAACTTGCTGAAGGTTGAGCTGACCGATTTGGAGCAGTATTCTATAGTGTGACTGGTCAGAGAGAAGTCCTGCTGACTGGGTGGCTAAGCTCTTTCTGGACAACAATAGCCTGCTGGGCTGGTCAGAGAGTGGAACTGACCCAGCATTCAGCAACACAGATTACAACCCAACAGCTTTTTTAAGATGCCAATGACCTTAACGCCGACATTGCCACAAAAATTATTCGACTTTGAACGCGCTTTGCAAACATTTCTCTAAATCTCATTTCCCCATCTTATTCACAGAACATGCCTAGTCTAGAGTTAGAAGGATAAAAACATGTTCATACAAAAAAAACGGCATTGGAAATGAAAATCAAACAGCCGCTCGATCTGACTAACATTCAGATTAGAAAATCTCCATTGAGATTTCGAAGCTTCCCTAAAGGCACTAAAATTAAATTGCAATATATGATGGTTTAAGTTTTTATTTTTATTTTGTGTGATAGATTTAAAGTAGATAAACAAGTTTCAAGCACTACATCAAAATGAATGAAAGAAAAAATTAATTAAGGAAGTGAATAATTTCATTTTAACCTAATTGATATCAAATTATTATGGTCATAATGCAACACTAAAAATAAATATTTTCTTTTTATTGCAAATTTACATATGTTCAAGCACATTCGAACACTGTTACACACCATTAAGTTGACCAAAAACAGCCCGCTTAAACAAAGAGTTTTCAATATTTGACCTCCAAAATAATACCAAAATGTACCTTTTCCAAATGCTTACATATTTTGCATTTGTTATAATAGTCATCTTTATTATCCACTTTATACAAAGTTCAGCTGTTGATAACTGAACAGGTGTTTTGTGATTGGCATATTGCTCCATTTCAGACTTAATGTCTGCAGACTGCAGGTAATTCATGGCAATGGCGACTGCAGCAATAACACAGCTGATGCAGTGTGCTAGGCAAAACAATGGCAGGTAAAAACAAAATATTGCTATGAGGGCAAGTGAATGAAGCTGGCTTTAACATATACTGTATACAGGTTTACAGAGGCTCTTTGTGTGCATGTATCAATAATCTACCCTGGGGCTAAAGCTTTAATATGCACACATCCAGGTCCCCACCCTACAATAACCAATAGTACAATGTAAGAAGCATAAGCTTTTTATGTACGGCCTATTATTATAAACATCTGGCTCATGTGAAGTGTTAAAAGATACCAAAAAATGTGTATAACTTGTTTTAATACTCATTACAATTGACTGATGATAAAGTTTGTTTTCACTAGTACTTCAGTTTCAATGTTTGTGGGTTTACATAAAACGTTTAATGTAGATCATATAATATTAATAAATTCAGAGCAAAACTGTGTTTGTTGGATTGGGCCAAGAATGAAAGTGATGGCTAGCAATCAAAGTCGTTCTATAATTAATTTCCTTAATTCTCTTCATTCCATGGACATTTTAAATCTATTAGAGGACCTAAGGGTACATCAGCCTTTGGATATCTCTAGTAATACATCCATTTGGATCTATTTTATCACTTATAATTTTTTTAGAAATACATTGTCATTTTTCCACCTATGAAAATACAGATTGATTGTTAAACAATTGCTGTATTGCTGCAATAGAAAAATGTTCAAATCACTGAATAGACCGCAAAACACACATTTCTTAGAAGAGTGAGAGAGGAAGGGATAAAAATATCATGTAAAAACACTTGTTTGTCATTTTAAAATTAAAAAAAAGTGAAATTTTAAACTGAAAAATATAAATGCAAGATTATGTGAGATGTTCCATAAATGACAGCATAAAAACCAGTAAAAGCCAGTGTTCTGTTTGTGCACAACAACATGTAATACATGTACATGTCAGTTACTTTTAAAATATCAAGCGTGTGGTGGCAAATTTTGTCTAGGAATAAAATGATGTGTGGGTTGAAATTATGAACGTTTTTTATTGAAAATTAACATTTAGGTTGATTTAAGTTTTTATATAGTTATTCTAATAAATACGGCACGTAGCAATGCCAGGCTATCAAATTTGAGCAGGACAGGTTATAATGGCATTTTTTAGAAATCCAAAAGTCTGCTGAGCACGTAAAGCCATGTTGGGAAACACTAGACCAGCAGATGGCTCCTTTCAATATGAAAGAAGATTCTATATTGAATATGAAAACCCTCAGATCTATCCGACAATCCTCATGAAATTATAGACGTTGTTGGGATACATCTTGCCAACAGCATGCTCAGTTAAAGACACACAGCACTACCAATGTCCGCTATAATTTAGCCGGCAGCCATTTTAAACATATAGAGCAGCGTCACAGGAAGCGAATTTCCATAGCAACAATGCTTTTCTGTCTAATAGAGAAAAACTCTCTTTTATAATCCTCACACTGTGGATTTTTTTACCAAAGGATCTAAGAAAAACTGGTGGGTTGAATTTGTATAAATAGCAAAGTTTGATGATGCTTTTCTGCACGTATTGTGATCATGGTGAAATGGAGAATGGTGCGTTCTGATCATTCAATGTTACCACTACACTGTCAGCTTGGCTACTCTGTCAACAAAACCGTGAATTAACTGTTCACAGACCCAGATAAAAACACTCTTCACACATCATAGTTAAAGGCAATTCCACATCTTTTGAACTTGACACACAGAATTCATCACTCAATGCTTTGATTTTCTCAGATTTCAATCCAGCCAAATCCCAGTGACCTGTGATCGCCATTCCAAACACACACGGACATAATTCCAAAGAATAGGTTAGATAATAATAAACACATTTCCATCTTTCCTTGTCAGCTGCTCGAGGGCTTGATCCACAAAAAAGGAATGTGATTCTTAATGCAATTATGATACTGGTTTTAAACAATTTTTAAACAAAATAGATTGATTTTGAATTTTACTTTGAGAAATTTTTTATATATTGTGCACAGATAAATACAATTCTGGGTATTTATTTTTTTTTTTTTTGCCAATATTTAATAGTACCTTTCCATCTCATACACACTGACAGTTCAACAGAATTACATGTTAATACACTTGGTTGAATGTTGGTTAAAATAGTTTAACTTGGGGTTCATTCACCTATATGAAGGTGTGCCCGTTCAGTGAATAGCATATTTGTGTGGTTGTCTTTAACCGCATATATGAGAAAATATTTAACTTGTTGATTTTAGTTGAAGTTGTCATCCATCAGTCAATGGTATAAATCTTCAGCAAAAGATAAAAGTAATAGACTGTGTGTTTCACATACCAACAGGTGTTTCCAGTTCATCATGTAATTAAGAATGCAGGAATGTCTATGTGTTTTAAACTGATATTTCATAGCTCTCATTAACAGGTATTTCTACACAAGGCTTCTTTTAAAACCCAGCCAGAGGATTAATGGCATGTCTGAGGTGTGATGAGTTTCCCAGGAAATGGAACTCCGCCTAAGTTTATCTCTACTTGGAGAGGGTTAATTAATAGTAGACCTCTTTGTATGTAGTAGGGCAGGAGGTTAGAAAGATGGTTAGAACAGCCGGGTGGAGTATGGCACTGTTAGAGATGGGTCTATACAGGTGCTATGGCACAGCTCAGCAATATTACTTTCTGTGTGCGATGTTTGAGTCTAAAATCATTAACAGTGGAGGCATCTTCAGAAGTGAAGTGGGTTCAAGTAGGCAGCCGACAGGAGTCCTTAAGAAGGGCTACACTTTCAGACAACATGACTGCCTTTTCATTAATAAAATACTTAAGGGTAACATCTTCTGCCAGTTTAAATTGCATCTCAAGAAGGAAATAACTATAAAGAATGTATATTAATATCTCTAAAGAAGTGGGTATTTTGACTCTCCATAACAAACATTATGGCAGTTTTATAGACAAGAGAAAAGGGGAGAATTTTTTCAAAAGAAATGTATTAGATGAATGTAAATTGGATTTGACAGCAACCCATTCATCATGTTTAAAGATTAAGAAAATGGAGTTGTCTACATGTAGTTTTGACAGTAACTAGCACTGTGTGTATCCCCTGCATCTCACTCTTAGACAGATGGCTAGCAAAATACCACTTGAAATGACAGTCATAATTTGACTTTCGCAAATATGGTAAAGTTTATAAAATCAACAGAGGTTACATTTAGGACACCATTAATAAACCAATGTGTATGTTAAGAGCACTACAGATGGGATAATGTTGATCTGGCTGACACAAGAGGATATGTGTCTCATAGGAATTGATGCAGGATGAACTGTGAACATTAAAATACATGTAAGCCTTGGCAAATTATAAAACACCACAATGAACATGTATTATGTGGAACAGTAGATTATTCTAAGAGCTATACCACTGTGAACCCATTCTCTGAGCACGACTAGAGCTATACCACTGTGAACACATTCTCATAGCATAGTAATGAGATGTTGCTCACTGCACCCTGTGTGAATTTGCCACATGCCACAGAACGTCAGGTTACATCTTGCAAATTGAGACCACACCAGATTATGTATCCATGACACCACATGTACCAGAAAATCAGTTAGTCTATGTATGCATGCTGTACCAAAATAACATTTTTCCATCATCAACTCTTAAATCTAATCTCTCTTTTTTGGGTAAATGACAAGTCATCAAAATAGATAGCTCATACATATATTGTTGGTTTCAAATGAAGTCAGGTCATTGTGAAAATCTACACCACAGAACATGGATGTTACTATGGTAACATTTTTTGTGTCTGTTCAAGTAAGAAGCTCTTGGGCTCAGATGTACAGCTTTCTTCATATTAACAAAACCCATCAAATGGCTTTATTAATAAACAAAAACAGTACTCCTTACATAAATCATATATTTCAATTTTGCCTTGCCTGATTTTTTTTTTCTCTAGCTCATAAAAGTAGTTTATAAACATGTGTGTTATTTAATTTTTTCACAATAACATGCAAACACCTGGTATAAAAAAGAATATTTAACTGTCTAATTTCTTTGATGAAAAAATTCTGCTATGACCTTTATGTTAGATAAAAACTGAAAAGATCATTTCATATTTCACGAAAGGAAAAAAAAAGATCATACGTAAATGATATCCAACCCTGCAAATAACTTACCTTTATCACTATGCTATCAAATACAGTAATTTCCACCAATCTGTAGAAAACTAAATCTGGTTCCCAACATGATTTATCACCAGGCAGGTTAAGTAAACATGAATTTAAGGTTTGTTTTGCTTGTAATAATGATACGTTATGCTTAATAATCAATAAATAGGAAACAGAAAGTAATATTTAAACCAAAAAAAAATTGTAAGCTATAATTTGGTCAAATTCAATCTTCACAGATCTGTCCTTGTCCAGCTTAAAGGCTTATAACAAACATAGAACAGAAAAAAAAGGCATGGACAGGTTTTCATATAGGTAACTAAATGATGAGGGATATTGATGACATCAGACATTGCAGGATTTCTGATATTTATCACTGAAACAAAATGAATACTGTTCATATTATGTTACTGTACAGGATTTTTAACTACATTTTCTAAGTTTTGATAAATTGCGACATAAAAAAATCTATGCCATATTCATCAGACAATGATATAAGTTACAAATACAACTCTTCTGATTAGCCGAGCCAGGGTCATGTGATCAGCACAGCACTGCAGGCTGAGTACATTTCAATATGCCAGTCAATAGTCAGCTGCTGAGTAGGATTTATCTGAACAAACAACCTTATATATTTCTTTTTGTAAAAACAATTTGTAACCCCCAGAGGTACAATTTTTTTTTTAGCAGTCAACAAATTTAGCATTTACAGTTGAAGTGACATGGCTGCAGGAATGCAAAACAGATTTTGTTACATTTTCATAATTTCTCCATACAAGACTGTGCAAGATTAATATGCAGTTGATGTTTAATGTAATGGGTAAAAAATGTCTCTCCCCTTAGCCCTTATGCCTTGCTAAATATTTTACCTTTAAATCAGTATTAAAGCAATATTGATTTGCAAACTGTCTACTATAACAGTGTAGTAACTTTACATGTAACAAAAGTCTTTTAAGTTCCAACTACCAATGTATTAATCCACTAAGGTAACACATGTAACCAGTTGGTATTTGAAAAATAAAATCCATGGTAACATATGTCGCAGGGCTGGATAGATATTTTTCACTACAATAGCAGGTAGCTGTATTCCTTGAACACAATGTCTGTACATGTGTACTGTGGTCATAATCAACCAGTAGTTATTGAACAGAAATGGCCTAGATGCTGGAAGAGGCTGTCATATGTTTGCTTGAGCTATATGTGTTTGAAGCAGTATGGTTTGAGTTAGAATAACTGCCTATAGAAATGGTTTTGTTGAGATCAGTGGGCTGTCAAAGATATTTGACCTAGATGGGAGAAGAGGTATTCCCTTCACAGTCATCAAACAGACACCAGTCTTGGTCAGACTCAAATTTCTCACCAGGTCAGATCTGATGTTTACAAGACTAGCCAGCTGGTGATAGCCATTTTGTCTCAAAGCCAGTAACACCCTCTAGAGACATCTCAAAAGCATACATAAATATAGGCCTCAAGTAGTTTGTGATGCCAAGGTTAGTTGATGTAGTACTTTGTTGGATATATTATGGAGATTTGATGGCAGTCAATGCTGGATGGGTATGTGGCATGGCTTTTCTGAAAGACAATCCATATGAATCAGCCCAGACCTTTAACATTCCTTCACATTCAATCATTCAATATTTATACCATAGTATTTTAATTCAATACTCGCATACAATTACAACTCTACGCTTCTGCGTGAAAGTGTTGATTAGTGGGGGAAATAGAAGACAGGCGACAGAAAGAGAAAAGGGAAGAAAAAAAATCTCACACAAATTTCTGTTAATAGACTAAATTCCATGGAATGCAAGAGGGGACTAATCCAGTTTTGAACACAGTACTTTTAGCCATGCTTTATCCCACTATGACAATGTGATAACTGCGTCAGTAATTATAGATTTTCCTAACTCTGCTACAACAATTCTGTCACAGTTTGACGCAGTAGTTTCCCAGTGTTACCCAATGTTAATCTCATGTGTTTCTGTCTCATTGAGGCATCTTACTAGAACACCGAATTCAATCCATTCAAGACCAATTCTCACTGAAGTTGATTTGTTTAGTCCACATGGTACAAAGATGGTATCTGTTGCACAATAGCACACAAAAGCTTTAGCCTGTGCATTATCAATCTGAAAATCTCATTTCGTGCATCCAACTGGACAGTTTAATTCTCTTTTAGGAGATCTTTAATCCACCAGTGCAGGAGTTACCTAATCTATATTCGATACCAGAATCATTTATCCTGGAATAATACTGTAGAGTGTTCATTCCATTCATAACTTGCTTTTAAAAATGCCTCATTTCCCATAAGTCTTTCTGTTTCCTTTTTTAAAAAACCCTTCAATTAAATTACAGTTCTGGACAGTATATACTACCTGCATGTGCACAAGAAAACAAAAAGATACATTTAAATAAAATCTACAACAACTTATCCCTTGCTTTTGATTAAAGATTTATATTAAATACTTGAGCAATGCAAAATTTAATTTATTTGATTTCACAACAAACACATGGTTTTGATTGTCTGTTTGTCAGAGAGTTTGAGACCCTACTATGGGTTATTTCACTCATATGACAGCTTGCAGATCAATAGGTGAAGGAAACCACCCTCGCCAGGACTGGTGAAAACCTGAATATGACAAGAAAATCACAAGACACAATACAAAAACATCACAACAGATCGGTTTCTAGTTGCCCCTTAGCTCAAGGAGCACCAGGGCAACAATAAGCTCCCTTAAATACAAAATATCAATTTTTTAAAGAAACAGTATTGCAAGAAATTGATAATGTTCCTAATAGTCTCTGTTACCAATGGTTCACCTCCAAACTAAATCTGATCGCAGTCAGGCCAATTTTCAAACTGATACATCCTGTCTACCACTGATTAGAAATCTGTAAACTCTGACTGGAAATCAATCGAGGCTCATTGGAACATCTTGCCTCTCTGATAACACAGGCCATCCTGTAGACATGGTCGACCCCAGCTGCTATCTCTGGCCAATTCCTTCTAAATGTTCTCCTGCAGCTAAACCTTAAACCTGATCCATTGACATGGTCATTTATCAGACCATTTCCTTCTCATTTCCAATATCTACTCTATCATAGACTTAGCAGTAAGTCTATAGTAGCCTAACTGACAGGATCTCAGATGTAGAAGGCTGATACCGGACAGAGAGGTCCGATTGTCCACTTAATCCAACCCGCTACACATAGACCTGATTAGTGTTGTTAACAGGTGACAGACGACTTCCAGGTAGAAAACATACGATCACCATAATGCTAAATTAAGGAGTGAAATCAGAATAAACAATCAAATTATATTTCAGGAATTAACCAAAGTGGTACATTTAGGCGATACAGTCTTAAGTTACATCACTAGGTTGAATGATGAAGCATCCGATTGACAGGTTACCTTTGTCTGGCTTCATCACCTGTGTCATTGATCTCACAAATGTCTTAGCTGGAGCTCAAATTACAGAAACTCTGAGAACATTCATAATCAAACCCTGCAAGTAATTTACTTTTATCATTGTGTTATCGAATAACATAATTTTTTTACCAAAAGCCACTAAACCATGAAGTGCTAAATCTGGTTCCCAACATGAATTATCACCATTTTATTGCTATCAACCATCTCATGTGATCCCACTGGACCGGGAGAGTATAAAGGAATAAATGGGTACTACCCATCTGACAGATTTTGTGTATAATTAGTAATTAACTATGTTGCCAGTAAAGCTGTCAATGTCTTATGTAAATTTATTTGTTAATAGCGCTGTTTTCAAAGTTTCTTTCCAGTTCTGATAATGTTTACACGCATAAAAAGCGAAGGCGTACTTTTAGCTAGCATTTGTGTAACTGATATGTTGATATAAGCACAAAAGAATTTTCGCTTTGGTTTGCTTAGACTCAACTGAGTCAATATCACTTTTGTTCTACAGCTGGTGATCAGTGCAAGTAAAATTTCTACCTCTTATGTGATACAGTGGACTCATTGTGGTTGTGTCTATCTGCTTCTGTTGCCATGGTTGCATTAATAATTCAAACAGACTGGTCCACTCGAACCTTTCGATGACCATTAGTCATTACCAGTCTGTTATAATTGTCATTATTATGAGGTTTTCATTATCATTATGTCTTGTCTACAATCAGGAGATCCCATAAACAGTTCCAGTTCAGTCAAATAAAAGACTCAAAAAGCTCAACCTTTCTCAATGAGTACTATGGGTGCAGCTGCGATTGCTCTTGAAAAACACAAATGGAAGTTTTAATTTTCTTCAAATATTTACTGAGGGTGATCGATTGATGATGTGAGTAAGGCGACTTCTGAGTAAATAGAAGAAGTTCTAACTGGAAGTATTGTCCTTGGAAGAAGCCTGACTGCCACCAGAGTGTCTCCAAGATCTCACAATGGCTCAGGGACGGAAAATTACTCCCTATAATAGGAATCAATTTCACTGTTACATAATTGACACATTTGAAGAGAGAGAAAAAACGCAAACAGGGTGACTTTGGTGTGTGTCGTGTGCCAGGTGAAGAGTGTTCTCAGGTCATATGGGAAACTGCTCCTTTGTTGGCCAGCCCTCCCTAGTGATAACCCTCCAACGTTTATCACCATTGTCCACAAAATGAAATATCCTGCCTAGAAATAATGTGGAGATGGATAATAAACACAATTCCCAAGCCTCTTTGTGAAAGCTCTGAAAAAGTAAAGGCTGGCTAAAGGCTCTTATCTGGGAGTAGTTGGAGCAATCAGACTCACTCCCCCTATCCCATTCCAAGCCCATCATGATAATCACACCAAGATTTAAATAGCATTACTGCCAGTCTTTGTCATCAAGGCCACCAGAGAAATGAAAATATTCATCCAGCTTTACCCATAAGTGTAGTCAAATATTGTCCCTCAGTGTGGGTTTCCCCAACTAGTGTTAGCCTAAAGACACTGATACAGTTACTCTGACTGTTTGGACAAGTCAGAAGGTCAATTAAACTTGCAAACTTTAAACTAGAAGTACTGCCAGTGGAAACAAGATTGCAGACACATCAAGGTAGAGAAAAACCAGTATTTCTGTTCCCTTTGAAAACATGGGAATATCCCTGAGAGAGTATCAGTGTAGATCTAAGTGAGTTCTCATCAGCCATGGTCAATAGAAGGCTTTTCTTCATGCAATCCATTATATCTATTGATTTCTATTGGCAAACATTACATTAGAAGTAATGTGAGCAAAAGCAACACCTTCAAATTGATCATGAATTGGTATAAAAGATAAGTTCCAGGAATGAACTTTTTATAATCATCATAAACAAACAGAAGTGCGATGTTACTTATTGATTCAGTTTGCCTTTGCTCTATGTTGTTTACCTTTGGCTGCCATATTTGTGGGCCGACAAAAAAACAATAGTAACGTCATGACATGGTTGCAGCTGACTGAATGTGTAACAGGAAAACCCTTGGACAAAGTTCTCTTAAATGTGTCAACCTGCAGCCAGAAAGTGAAGCGACTCTGCAGTTAATGTGTTCCATAACATAGGCACACTTCCTTTCTCTGACAGATAACAATGTTGCAGTAGGAAGTGTTAAAAGTCATAGTTGGCTTCAGTGCAGCCAGATGCCAAAGCTAACGCCCACAACCCTTCACTTTTGCCACCCAGCAACAGTTCTCATTACACAGAGCACAAGTCTCCTTTGAAGCGTGTAGACCTTTGTCCTCTGTAACTTGACATGGTCTATTATTCACATCTAGCAATTAACACAACACTACTTCTAAGCACTCTAACTTTAAAACGTTTAAATGGACAAACAACAGTTTTTTTTCTTAATTATTCTATTATTTAATCTATTGAAAACAAAGTGGTCAAATTACTATTTTCTAATAATTTATTTTAGAATCGCATGATTTTTATATTTAAATCCTAAAACATGTGTTCACCTAAAAGGCAGTCATTTATTGTCAGCATTTCAATTGCCAGGAAGACAGAAGTTCATTGTGTCTTTGTGATATTGATTAAACACAAAATGGACCTGGCTGGTTAAATGTGTAATCGTTTGAACGCAGCATCAGGGGAGGATTTGTTGATGGAAGATGTACAAGTTAATGTGGTTGCATGACGACATCACATAATGAAGACAGCCCCTGATTACTGGTGACAGTGCTGTCCAGTGACGTGTCCATATTGACACAACTAGGAATGGCCTTTTCCCCAGCAAGCCCCAGAACAATGGTCATCCTTCAATTACCCAAATGCGCTTCTCAGAGTCCTTTGTGGTAGCAGCACCAACCCAAGGGATTATTAATTAAGACCTACCTAAGTGAGGCATGTCATAGCTAGCTCACATCCCGGATGGTACTCCCCCTACTTCTGTGACCAGCATCCCCTAAAGACTTCCTGTGACCATCGTCTGGTCATTGGCCATCAATCTCAGCAAAAGTAACGCGTCAAAAAGGTGCCACAAGCAGGTGGCGGATTCTTTATTTAACCCATCTCCAGACAATTCATTCATACACAATATAAAAATAATCCCCCAATGTGCTACACCAAGAACAAGACAAGTTCATTCCTGTGTGTTTTGTTCTAAAGGTTTGTCATAGTGTGTTCCATTGCTTCAAAATAATAAATGCCCTGTATTTTTTTTCCACGTTTCTGAGTAAATTAATAAAGAATTTGTCTGGAAATAGAGTAATTATTTCTGGCTGGTTAGACCGGCTGAAAGGAAGTCATGCAGTAAGTAAACAGCCCTGAAAGCACTTGGCTTCCTGGCTGTCAACCCCCATTCAGAAGCTAAAATAAATCACTCCTCTTCATACAAGCATCTATTCAATAACACTCTTACAGGTGATTTAATGACAAAAGGCTACCTGGTCAGAATATAAACTACCTTCAGATAATTACACACTTCTGCTCTCTGGGAACTTAGCTTAAATTATTGCTTTTAACCTTAACAGCCAGGTAGAATTTAAGTAGATAGTTACCTTATAAAATAACGACCACAGGTGTGGACAAAGATACATTCTCCTTGCAACCTTTGTTATTTCTTTGTGACAAATTCAATGAGACTTCTTCAACAATGCTAATACACACGTATGTAACTAATTCTGATCAGCCAGATATCTAATCTACATCTAGTTTATCACAATGCGCCCAGAATTGTCCATTGTTTCTCCAAGGTATATCAATGATGTATCAATAGTAATTTGAGAAGGATGGATGTTAATCTGTCTTCATCAAGTCAAACAATTTATAGTGGGGAGTAAATAGAGTTATTATAGAGTAAGTAGACACAGTCTAACTAGGGACATATGTTAAGAGAATAAGATAGGTCTAATGGGTCCCTTAATTGCCTGGGTGGTTCACAGCCCTAGGAAGGCTAAATGCCTCAGTGTGTCTGGGTGATAGGGGCTATATGGGGGTGTGGTGTGCGGATAACCATATGCTGGACTGTCAATTAGTTGTCAGATATAACATTTAACTATGACATAGGTCGTAACCAAATACATCTCAGATAGGTTCTGGGCACCAATTAACATTAGATGGCAAAGTACCCAGAATTCTGATCTGTGCTGAAGGTCTTGGGGGTATCACCTCCCCGATCTAAAAGAACAGCTTATTATCCTGTCTGACATTTAACTTTCTAGGATTTACGTCTACAATAGAGTCACAGATTTTAGTTCATTTCCAAATCTCACATACATCTGTCAAATTGTAACTGATGCAAGCATTCCCTAAAGCCTAGAGGCCAACAGTGAGTAAATCTGTGAGATGTTATAAAGTGTGTTTCACTCCCTTATATCAGACAGCTGTTTCTTCAGAGACTGCTTTGCCTTTCTACTAAACTGAACATTTATCTGCCTCCACAAAATAATCTAACAAATCATGTACTGGATTCAGTGACAGGAAGCCTTGTGGAATTCAGATAGTCCCTGATCAACCACTCTATATCAGGTACTAGCCTAACAATATCTCTCTATACATATAACTTCTGGTTCAAAAGCGGTTTCTTTTCTTAATTCATTTCTTCTCACAGCCAGTAATAAACTGAGTTAGCACATACAGCAGAGTAAAGTTTTTGCACTTAACCCATGCTCACATTTATTAGTGAGGTATTTACTTTGCTGGGGCAAGCTTTTCCAAAGACCAATGAAGCAATTCACACCAATAAATCTTCAAAGCAGCTCTCAGAATCTTTCAAATGTGGTTTACATGACAAGAGGCTGATGTGATGACAGATATAGCATTTGAACTAAATTGTGTTAATTTCTATATAAATCTAACTCAAGGAGTGAGAGTGTGATGGATTAAAAAAACTCAAAAAGGTTACATGTTACAGTTAGCTTTCTGTCTGGGTTCAAAATAACACTTGTCAGATCTATGTGAATGTTAACTCAGCATGACTACATAAGCAATGAGAATGTGAAACCAGTTATCAGTGTTTTCTGTGTGTAGGACCACAGCGGGGTTTACTAAATCTGTGTAATCAAGCAGCAGTATCGGGTTTGTCTAATATTTAATTTGGACGAAACGCTCTACCTTTGCTTGTCAATGACTCTGAAAAGATTGGCAGAAACCTGGGATGGTGTGCAAAGAAACCTCAGGCAATGGAACGAAATAGAGTAAACATAGAGCATGCTTAATTGGCCTATTGCCTCCTGGGTAACCATGGTCCCTGATCCAAATAGGAAGAACTAAGTCAATTATAACTGGTCAGTCTTGACCTGAGAATTTGACCCTTTACCCTTCATCTAATCAATTTTCATAATCCAACATTTTTTTGTGCTGAAGAAACAGTTTAATGATCTTTTGAACACATTGATGATTGACATCATATTGCCATTACACAGTACTGCTTACGGATTGATATATGTGTTTCTATCAAACATGAAATCCTTATGTTTTATGCACTTATTTATATGGAGAATTTAGTTATCAAATAAAATGAGAAAAAAACAACAAAAACAAACAGAAATAGCTTAACAATAACTGCACTGCTCCAATAATAGATACATTTGTCAAATGCACTTCCTAATATTATTTTGTAACCAAACAAACTTTGGAATAAAGAGGAGCTAGTGTCATCTTTTACATGTGTACACTTTGAGCTATTTGTTGAAAATTTAGAGTGGTAAAAAAAGTTAATGAAATGCAACAGTTTGTAAAAAGAAAAAATGTTTCCTATTTTATGCCTAAAGTTATAAATATGAATATGCAAATAAAGTACCGTTATGACAGTAAAATAGAGAGAAAAAACAATATGATCTTGTGGCAAGTTATCTATCATTTGTGTTGTCTGTAGGAATATATCAATGACCAATCTCTAGTCTTTTAGTTACTTGCTCCAACTGTAAACTGATAAGCATTGATTCTGGGACAATATGCCACCATCGAGACAATGAGATGTATTAACAGTAAAGCCCCTCGGCTTTGACATATGACTAGCTTGTGGCTAAAATTTCCATTATTCTCTTATCCAGCTGTATATTGCCTTGTATTGGCAAAAAAAGAGTTAAAAAAATCATTTTGCACCACTGAAGCTTAAGTTAAGAAGAATTGATCTGGTTCATCAGCACATAGAATCATTTGGCCTGGCTCAGTGGTATGATAGATGACACAATTTATAATGCATAGAGAGTTTTTAACATTGGATTTGTGAGTCATATGTTATAGAATATCACAGTAAATAACACTGCTAATAAAACTACTTTACAGCTTGTCAGCAAATTTTTGAAGAAGTCCAAATGTCTCAGGAAAATACAATTCTGTATTAAAGCTTATGAGATCAAGATATGAGAGGTACAAAAAGTTGTTTAAACTTCAAACACTGAATATTTTGGCATCTACTCGAGTTGGCAATTGAACCTGTTCAGTTAGATTTTTCCAGATTGTTGTGGTTTTACTCATACTTAAGGTAAATTCACTCATAGGGCAATGTGCCAGCCCAATAGTTGCAGGAAATATCCCTCAATGCCAAGACAAGACAGGACAATCACATGACTCAAAAACATGCTTAATATATCATCTTTGTGTAGCCATTATCACATGTGGGAACACGAGGGGCAACAGGAAGCTCCCTTAGAGTGTTATTAATCTTATATAGAATAATCAAGATAAGAACATATCTGCCCTGTAAACTTTAAATAAATTTCTGTCATGCTGGAAAAATAGTCTTGACAATTGAGCTGCCGCTGATCACGCACTTCTAGTTGTTTTAATCAATCCAATTGGCAAATTGAAGATATTAATGAAAGCATTTTTCTGAACTTCAGTTGGCTTTAAGGGATCTAGGAGAGAAATCTCCATGAAATTGATTGACCCTATGGCAAGAACATGATGTTTCACGCCCCAAATACCAGTCTGATTAACTAGC
>JARFOD010000001.1:1360713-1372316 GCA_031763545.1 Mopalia muscosa | reverse complement strand
AAAGCAACCTCTTTTCTCGCCTCTTACGATCGACCGAGGAAGCCGAGGGAGTATTCTGCAGGGCCATGACCCACCCGCTCTCTCACAAGGCTAGTACAATAGAGATCAATCACATCATTGACAGACAGGATCCAGTATGCTGATCATTGATTAGTGCTTAATATCATGCTTGATAATATTTCAATTATATATGGTGATTGACTCCAACAATAGGCCACAGTAACACAACAATAAAATTAGAGGAGTATTGATCGATTTAAAAAATCAAACAACATTTCCATGGATTCTGAGACGGACAAGAAAATAATCCATGTTTATGTGGACCTTGGACACAATAAATTCCCATCAAACCAGGTACTGATCGGCACACGTAAGTTTCCACCTGGGAATCATATACAGATATTAACAAGCTGGTACAGAGTGAAGTCAGCCAGTGCCATTAATCAGGAAGCTTCATGCTTTTTGTACCTTTGAGACAGTTAATATTAACAGTATTTTCATATTTTGGGGCAGACAGCCAGATTAATGCTGGGGATTCGGTTCCTAACTTGGGTCGGGATTAATTCCAGAAAGGTTTCAACCTGCAAAATTTTCTGAATGTAGAAAATAACCGAAGTACTGTTAATATTCTCTTTCCAAAATACAAAAAACTCTTACTCAGTTTGGGTAACTGTGGCTAGGCTTGTGTGATTCACAACTAAGAGCTTACCTTTACTTCTCTCAAAGTGTCTAAGTACTGGAGAAATAGTTTGTAAAGGGACACTTAGGTTAATGTGAGGAAATGAAGCACCGGATAACACATCTCTGAAATCACATATATTAGTTAACACATTAGTCATGTATGCTGTATTTAAGGTATAAATGCATACTTGTTTGCTATGGCATGGTAACAAAACAGAAGAACTTACAGAAAAACTGAACCAAAACTGTGTTGTTCCAATCATATCAGCAAGAACCATAAGGAAACATTTAAATTTCTGAACAAGAAAACATATTCAGAACAAACAAAACGTATTCAGAACACAAAACAAATTTGGTTCTCCCACATATGACAAGGGTTGACTACAAGGACATTTTACTTGTAATAATGCTGAAAACTCTCCAACAGTGTAAGTAATTACTGGTCAGATGTTTTCATCATCATTGTTAATCCTGATAAAACAAAAATATATAAAAGTTTTTGTCGAAAACGCTTTGTTTGTCTCTTTTCATAAGTTGAAGAACTACAAGTTTGGCATAATACTTACTTGGCATTACAGACAATCATTCCAATAAGTTCTCCTTCAGCATTTACCAGGGCACCTCCACTGGCACCAGCATGAACAGCACAAGTTGTCTGAAACCAGATGAATATGGCAGTAATTGTATTCCTTTATTTGATTTTAATAGCAGGATAGCTGGTGAATCAAAGAAATTAAAAATCAGAAGAATAAAGAATTTAAATGTATGTGTTGATGAAACTGAATCTTTTAATTGACAAAGAATATAAATATTGATAAACTAGTTTGGTCATTTTCATAAACTTGCATTTAACATGGTAACATTGTATTTACCTGAATCAATACTGGTGATTGGTTAACTAGCTTTATTTTAGAAATGACACCTGTTGTTATTGATGGGGGTAACTCGCTATCCTCGTCAAACAGGCCGTGGCCGATCACTCGAACATCATCACCTAATTACATCAAATAACAGTGAAAAACTCAGCTAACATATCAACAACAATATAAGAAATCAATCTATTTTATGTATACTGGGTAATGTCTTGTAATTAATGACCATTTCATTTAATACAATTAATTCACAACATCCTTTGCTAAAACAGTATCCTAGTGCCACAACACTCATTTATTGTTTACTCATCTGTGAATTATGAACTCCAAACAATAGAAATAATGTGCTGTTTTGTCTCAAATAATCAGAAGCCGATAAAACATTGTTCTTGTTTTATGACATATTTCAATACATACACACGTATTAACAATTACCTGTCAGTTGTCAGCAGTTGCACATGGCAGCATTAAAGAATATTTACCTAATTGAATAATTATCAACCAACAAAAATTTATGCAAAGATAGTTCTGATTGGTAAACCTTTTGGTAGATAGTATAGATCTGATTGGTCGAGACCCATCATGACTACTTTGTTGAATTCTGTGATTTATCCAGTTAAAAACTTATTGTACCTTGTTTTATTGGTTGGAGAGATATTGTAGATGATTTGAATCTGTCTGGTAACTGATGAGATATACTAAGGACAGCTATATCAAACTGATCCCCTTGGGGTGTAGAATAGAGGATGTGGGCTCTGTACCATTTACTGGAATGAGTAAACTTGACCAGAACTGCAACAAAGGGAAAATCTATGAATGGAGGATCTGATCATCTGATTGTGAGAAATGGAACCTATTACAGGGCCTGTCACCAGATAGAATTAAGACAAACCCCCTGAGCTTGGACCATAACATAAAAATCAGATTTCACATCTTTGAGGGGCTGGGTGGCTGCTTAACAATGACAATAAATAAGACACCTAGAAGGTGTAAAGTCTAAATCGATATTTACTAAGCAAGGAGCTATTGACTTGATGTTGCCCCTTAGAAAGCACAGACAGCTCTCACCTACCACCCACCATTTGCTATGCCGCAAGTCACAACAAATTCATAATTGACTTGGTGGTGCCCCTTACAGAACACAGGAAGCTCTCACCTACCACCCACCATTTGCTATGCCGCAAGTCACAACAAATTCATAATTGACTTGGTGGTGCCCCTTAGAGAGCACAGGAAGCTCTCACATACCACCCACCATTTGCTATGACACAAGTCACAACAAATTCATAATTGACTTGGTGGTGCCCCTTAGAGAGCACAGGAAGCTCTCACATACCACCCGTCATTTGCTATGCCGCAGGTCACAAAAAATTCATAATTGACTTAGTGGTGCCCCTTAGAGAACACAGGAAGCTCTCACATACCACCCACCATTTGCTATGCCGCAAGTCACAACAAATTCATAATTGACTTGGTGGTGGTGCCCCTTACAGAACACAGGAAGCTCTCACATACCACCCGCCATTTGCTATACAACAAATTCATAATTGACTCAGTCATGTCCTTTAGAAAGCACAGGAAGCTGTCACCTACCACCCATCATAAGCTATGTGACTCGCCACAACACATTCATAATTGACTTGGCGGTGCCCCTTAGAAAGCACAGTAATCTCTCACCTACCACCCACCATTTGCTATGCAACTCGCCACAACAAATTCATGATTGACTTGGTGTTGCCCCTTAGAATGCACAGGAAGATCTCACCTACCACCCACCATTTGCTATGCAACTCGCCACAACAAATTCATAATTGACTTGGGTGATGCACCACAGGAGGCTCCCACCAGTATATTAAAAGAACAAGAAGAACATTTTGGTGATTTACATACTCCATGACCATTTAATGCAAAAACAACTACTTGAAAGAATAGATTAGGAAAATGTGAGTAATCAACACTCCCATGTTCCCTTCTTTACAGCTACAGCACTCACCAAAACCTTTCCTGCTTGCCATATTGTCTGCAGCTGAAGTTTAACCAATTACAAACCAGGTGTTTTGAAAACGTGAATGAGTTATATTGCCACATACATTACGTAAATCCAATCCCTTACATAGACCAATGTCATCACCAGAGTTACATAGATTTAAAACTGCTATTAAAATACACACTTGCACCTCCTCATGCTAGGCAGGTTGAGACTAGTTCCACTTATTGAAAATGTTGGACATCTTTTATTTTTTATTGTTAAGCCACTTTGAATTCTTTTCACATTATTACGATTTGCTAACACTGTCAAGGCCAACTTTCCTGTTTCATGTTTCCAACATGGAAATTATTAATTTTAATTGTCTGTATAAATACCTGTTGGATGAACAGCCCACTTGACCACATGGCTACATGTGAGGATTATTCCTAGGTCAGAATTAACGAGAAAACCGGACCCCCAGGTAGAGCCACTCCGAACTAAACACACTGATCTACTTATAGTTGAACAACCTGTAATCATAAACATCACATACTGTTAACATTTTATGATACAGGAAAAGCTTTCTGGGCAATCCAGGAGGTTTGCAAATACACCAAAATCTTGACAAGATAAGATAAGTGATAAGATCCCTCAAAGTGTAGCTGACTACAAGACTGTTACCAACTCATAATCTTTTAACCAAACCGAATGTGTTATTTTGAGGTAATTTTTTTTTTGTCTTTGAGTGATTGAAACTATTAGGACTCATCTAAGTCAAACTATTGTATGCTTGCCTGTCACTTCAGTTTGAATCCTGGTGGACACAAGCTAAATTTTCTTGGACAATATAAAAAGAGTACACACAGTCTGAACCACCTAATGGGGTTATCCGCTGCCGTGAAAGTCCACAAGAGGGCGCTCGTGTTTTAGTGGTGGTGAAATGTAGCCTCGATTTGGATGCAGGCTAAACATGGCTTCAGATTATGGGAAGCTTACCGAATCCCCACTTAAAATTAAATTAATAGAAAGAGAAGCATCTACAAGGGGACAGCCCCATTGTCAGAACACTAATAAACTGATCCATCTTGGGTCTATGTAACTAAGCAACACTTACTGGACTCCAGTGTCAGAGCTCCTTTCTGTTTAGGATTACTTCTAATTGGCACCATGAGCGGATAAAGTATGGTCAATATTCTGTTCAACTGTTCAATGACCTCTCCAATATCACATATAACAGCCAGACCAATCCATTCATTTTTCTTCCAACACAGAGGAGATACAACTATACCCAATAGCTCTCTGAAAGATTAAAAAACAATAGATGCCAGAATAATCAATTTCTTTAACATATACGGATAGTCAGGAGATAATTCAAGTTTACAAATATAATAAATGATATTTAACTGCATTTAAATTTGCAAGTCTCAGAATACTTTTTCGGAACTTGTTTTGTTCCAGAACAGAAGTTAGCAGAAGTTAGCGATACCTGAAGTGTATCCTAGGACTTCATATAATATGGATAAGATAATTTGTGCACAATATTCTGAATTCTGCCTTTTGTCTTTTCTTTACCATATCCAATGACACCCTTTTCCCATATTGTGTCAGGCTTGACTTTGCTGGCACAGCGATGCGGGGGCACAAATGACACACTGCGTTCACAGGGCTGACATTTTGCTTAATTGGGTGTTAAAACTTGTATGTGCTAACCAGGAAAACGAAAGAAAAATAGGAGAAAAAAAATTGCCTAGCTAGCTTCCTACCCTTGTTTTTTATGAGTTCATTACCTAAAACACAGATATTTTAAGGGAACACCTAATTCAGTTTAATACAATTGTATATTGATTAATTAAACTTATAGGGCATTAATCATTCTTTACTAAGTTACCATGGTAAAAGGGATTCATTTAATACTAAGAAAATACCTTAGGAAAAGTACTGCATAACATTCAAATGTTTATTGTTTGTAGTGTAAATAAAAGCAGTACGATAATAGCAGTTATCCATTTTTAAAGGTTCATTTTATTAAAGAAACGCTGATTTACCTATTTTTATTTTTATTCAAGATGTAGACTGGCCCTCCTTCACTTCCTGGAATACATCTGGCATCAGTTAGAATTAGAGCATTATCTGGTCCAGACAAATTACTGACCACACCTCTACTGTGACTGTTCATAAACACATCAGGACTCAAGTCACCAAACGGAGTAGCAATTATTTCGACAGGGTCTCCAACATGACATTCTGTGGCTGGTACTAATTCCAAAGAAATGGGAACATTTCGAGCAATGTTCCAAGACTCCAGACCAATCAAAACAAAGCAAGACATCAACAGCTCCACTGATTGGTCAGCATCCTTTGACAAATGTTGATCAGATTCATTCTGGAATGTCCAACCAGAATCAACAGGAAGAAGACTTTCCAAACTTTGTTGAAATTTATTACTTTTAAAAACAAATAGTGCCTTTCCTTTGAGCTTTTCAGTCGTATCTATTCCACTTATTTGATTAACACCACAATTAAGCAATTCTGTGTGATAGGTTTTAGCAGAAACATTGATGGCAGTTTCACGTGATAAGGCTTTATAAGCAATATTTGTATCTCTTTGCAACAAAACGTCTACCAAAATATTCTTTGAATGTAGTTGACAAAATCCTTTTCTTTTTAAATCGTTAGATAATTCCAGACAAGACTTTAAATATGGAATGATCAGTGACCCATGTGAAATCACAAGGCCTTGTTTCTGTTCAATAAAGATACCACTCATACTGTTGATGACCTCCTCAGCATCATTTGATTGGTCACATTCATGAGATCTTGTTCCGACCACACATGGCAGATGATACTCCATATTTTCAGCTGGCACCAGTTTCTATCCGCAAGTAAAGCTGAAGCTCTCTAATGTAAATGGTGATCATGCATCCAATAAAGCTGCAAATTTCATGAATACATTACAGAGCATAAATTTCAATCATTACAAGTAAATATATGTACATATATTACTTTGTACATAAATTTTTTAATTCTTCTTTCTCTTTTGAATGTTGTTTTAACATAGAGTGGCCTATCAGGAATTTATCAACAGCCAACTTACCAGCTTGTACATGTATTGTTAAAGGGGAAATACTCTGATTAAATACAGAGCTACCAGCTCAGGAAAATATTAAACTCATCTTCTATCAGGTCCATTTGTTACCACTAGCTACTCGTTTAAAATAACAAACATGAACTGCCAGTTTTCTGGACTTGAATTCTGTGTGGAAAATGGATGAAGAAACCAACCACAAACCTCATTGGTGAGCATATACCATAACTATTGTATCCAACCAACCATGTCTTAGGACAGACCCTTTATCCCCAGAAAAGTATTGAAATAAAAAAAATAAGATTTGTATTCATAGTCTAAGTTATTATTATTATTATTATTTTATTATTTTCTCTCAAATTTGTAAAAATGTTGTGAATTTAAAGAATTGGATGTTATTTTTCACCTGTATCTTATACATTATAATTCAATTATAAATTCTATTACATTACACAAGTGTTTAAATAAATTTAATACTTTAATATTAAGTTCATGCGTGATACACCATGTATTTCCTGTGTAATATCAGTCCATTGGATAGGCCTACCATCCCTAGTTGGTTAAAATGTGGTGTATATGGTTTAGTTGGATAAACTGAAGGTTGACTGAAGAAACTCCTCCCATATCCGATGTGCACCCGATCACCCTCATGAATATGCAAGACCACCAGCATGAATATGCAAAACGCGCGCCATGCATATAAATACCACAAGAAATCAATCCGCCAGACAGCAAATCAGTTCCAAGTATTTCAGAGTCAACGTAGAGATAAACACAACGTATGTGTGTAACTTTCGGGTTCAGAAGGACTTACGGTTGTATTTACAGTCCTATATGTCTCTCGTTTGGCAAAATATCTCGTGATTCAGTGCTTGCGTCACTACAAAGTGCAACGTCTAAAATCTGTAATGGCCGTAGTGCAATGCATTCCGGAAATAACGGCTTAAAAATGTACCAGTTTCACTCTGTCGATATTTCTCACGTCATAGGTTTACCTCTAGAAGACAAACTCCATGTGTAAATATTGGTACATTGTTAACAAGAGTATTTTAATGATAACAAATCAAAGTCCGACCTAATCACACCTAAGTACATTCGCCAACCTGTCACTTGCAGATTTCAACAGACTGACGTCATCAATGAGTGTGTAGTTGAATCAAACTGAACAAACGAAAGAAATAAGTCATGTAATAGTCTTGTCATCATCTGTTTGTTGTCAAGAACCCAAGTGAGACTACTGTTTGTATCCTCCGTCCCAATAAGGCTGCCTGAGGTCAAATACGCCCAGCAATCTCAATAAAGTATACCAATGACATCACCGTGTCAAAGGTCAAACCTGCCCATTCCCCGCTAAATGTAAACCCCGAAGGCCATTGGCACGTTACATGACGGTGAGTGTTTTCTGAATATTATTTTGCTGATAAAATTTTCAGGGAAAGCGTCGGGTACTACGGCTAAATGTCTGGTATCGGCTGAAATACTATTAATTCTTTTGCAGAAACTCGTTTAAGTGTGCATACATGACGCGTGTCATTCCGTAGAGTTGATTTGCAGGCATCTTATGCACTAATGCATTGTCTACTGTCATGTCTCGATTTGGCGCTATGATGCTTTGAACTTCGCAGTTCTTCTGTCCCAGGGTAGCTTAAATTCCTAAGGTCGTTTGAATAAGAAGCTTTTCTTGTCCAACCCACAATATCTATTTTCAACTATTCTCCCCAACGATAAAGAAACAATAAACTCCGGATTCATCCATTTCTTTTTTTAAGTAATGTACAAAAATTGAAAATGTCTTATATTCTACTTATTTTGGGGCATCTTATGAGTACTCTTTACAACGTCGGGGTTAAAAAAAACAAAGTTTCTTTAGCCCAAACGATCCTTGTATTGCTCCATTTCCGCTGTGGTTTCTGCGTTTAGTTTAGAACTTATAGGCCATACAGCGCTACAAGAACACAAAACAAGTTTAAAAAGCTTAAAAACGTATCTAAATATTGTTTTACTCTGTCATTGTCGATTTCAGTTGTACACCTATTATAGGCCAGAGAATGACAAAGGAGGTGTAAAATGGCGATTAAGCGAACCGGTTGTAAATCAGACAAAGTTATCCTCCAAACATGTATTCATTCAAATACTATAAACCTGTTACTTTTAATCATGAAATCTATCATAAAAATGATAAATGTTTTGTGGGTTGGGTTGAGCTGTATGTATAGGGCCTCACATGTATGAATATGATGTAGGCCTAGGCCTACATGATTCCAACAGCTTTTTTGTGTAACTCTTTTCAAATTGTTTTATGTCATTGTGCATGTAAAATGATCAATTCATTTTGTCTACCTGTATTACAAAGGTATGGTCTGGCCTAAAATAAAATGTAATGTCATTGTCATTATATTTTAAGTAATAATTTAAACTTATTTTATGCAACCAATAAGTGTGACAACAAAACCTGCAAGTCTTAGTAAATAAAAGTTTTAATGACCTACAGCAATTCAATATCTTGTTTAATTTTATGGCTGTATGCATTTTATAATCTGATAATGACCACAAGTTACAGAGAAACAGTACAAAAAATAATTATATTTTGTACCAATTTTAAATAGTTCTTATGCCAGACACACACAAAGAAAATTGCCGCCTTCAGTTTGTGATAACTGGGCATCTGAATCTGGAAAAATTCCATAGTATTCTCTTTGTTGTAGTGTTAAGTGATTTAATTTAACTGTTAAGTCTCCAACCCAAACCAGTATGATTTTATGCACTCTGTTTTTGAAATATCAGTTTGATTGAATTTATTGCATGTACAGGTTTTTTTGCAACCATTTTGTATAGAAATATATTTACAATGCTACTGCTTTCTACATGAAAGGAATACCCATAACAAAAAGCATTTCATGGAATTGACAGGTACATAATCAGTTGAACCCATGCACTAAAACTTGTAACATCATTTGATCCATGTATAGCACAACACTAGTTCTCGTGAAAGCCTATTGATAAGTTAGGGAGAAATATTGAAAATAATGGGATTATCTGGAAGATATACTTGGTGAAGAGAGAGGAAATGCTGATCAATTATATCTCTGTGATGTATAACTGCAGAGAGAACAAAGAAAATGTTCATACCCACATCTTCAGAACTGGAATGGTTACTTGGTAATTTCATTATTTTTTTTTTTTTTTTTTTTGCTGTTTCATTTTTTAATTCAGTATTGATATCTTTATTATTGTTGTTGTATGCTGCACACAAAAACATGCCGGGGTCGATATTTTTCACCTTTTTGGCAAAAGAAAGCCCTGTGATCTGTTGAAAATAAACTCAGTTTGGTATGGTTTAAAACAACAAAAAATGATCTAATTTCCAAGAATATTATTCATAATCATAGAATTATAGTCTGAATGTGGTTTTTTATTTATCAAAAAGCTGTTTTTATTAACTTAAAAAAAAAACATTTTATATAGCATTTGACACAAGTGATGAAAATTGATCATATATTGGTATGGCCTACAGGGCCTGATCCAGCCTGATTTTGAACCCGTTATTAACGGGTTTGGGGCCTCGAATTTGGGATCCCAAACCCGGCAGTATAAAAAAAAAAAAAAATTTATTAATTTTTTTTAAGTGAAAATTTGTACACAAGTTGATAGTGAAAGTGATACCAACCCATGCTTCGTGAAGCACAAGAGACACCCCCCTCCCGGACACTCCACCAACTTGGGCACAGGTGCCTTTGGCTGAAGCTACGCTTCAGATTAATCATAACATGATGGGTGCCCAAACTTTTACCCTGGATCAGGCCCTGTTCTATGTCTGCTGGTCTCGATGGCTCCCAATATTATTCTGGAGCAGAACTCATTGATGTTAAGGCCTGTGGTTATGAAACTCTGTGCAAACATTGACTATTAATATTGATTGTGGTTGTGTTATTTTTTAGCTATTATAGATTCACCATAATGTATTTAACACACACAAAAAAAAGGTTTTTTTGTCTCTCCTATAGCTACAAGTATCACTGATTCAAACATGATGAATTTTATTTCCAGAGCAAAGTTCGAAAGTTTTAGATTTAGCTTTAAGACAATTTCTTGAGTCAACACATTCTCCACTAAATGTGGATGTGCTTTTCGCCATTATGGATTCCCTATTTAAAAAAATATATATTTAAAATGTTTTGTGTTAGTATATAAGTGTAAAGTAGGACAAAATCACACAGATAAGCAAAACTTTAAAACTAGACCCATCGCCATGGTTATGCAAACCTAATTGTTCCGTCTAAATCTAATATTGGATTTTGCTATTAATTTTTACAAATATTTGACATCCGATAATCAATGTTGATTGTATTTTAAAGCAATTTTGCTTTATTTTTCACAGAAGCACACTTATGTATTCAAAAGATCAGCAAACCACAGGGACATGCAAATGTTAGGTCACCCCACAAAATTTTAAAGGACGGATTTTAAGGTTATGCCAAAAAAAACAACAGCACAGACCTGCCTTTTAATATTGCACTAATTGCAGATGTATGTGTTTTATCTTTATTGTGTTATTTTTTTTCTATCTAGACAACCTGTGTAATGACACCATGGAAGAAAAAGAATTGGCAGATAATCCGGACAATTGACCCAACCTCATGGGTGAGTGCCTGAATGATTGATCAGAGGAACACATTATATTACCACAACTAAATTCATTTGCGTATTTTGTGGGCGGTTGGTGGGATTTTGAAAAAGTGCAATGATGATCAGGAACTCCTGTTTGCATGAGTGAAATTGATCGTCTATACCTCAAAAGGGTCCATAAAAATTTAATTCCTGACCTAGCTGGATGTTTGTACCTGATTTTCCCATGTCATCCTGCTGGATGAACAGGCCTTTCCAGGCAGTGCTCACTCAAACTGTACCCTGTTTTCACAAAGCAGGGGCAAATACAGCTTTTTTAATTTGGGCACAGTTTTTACTAACAAATCGACCGCATAGCGGGAGCCGAGCC
>JARFOD010000001.1:1329604-1360613 GCA_031763545.1 Mopalia muscosa | reverse complement strand
CTTAGATGAAAAAAAGATGGCTATGTCACTTATATGAAAAGATGATGGCTATGTCAATTATGTGAAAAGACGATGGCTATGTCACTTGTATGAAAAGACGACGGCTATGTCACTTATATGAAAAAACGATGGCTAGGTCACTTATATGAAAAGACGATGGCTAGGTCACTTATATGAAAAAACAATGGCTATGTCACTTATAGGAAAAGGCGATGGCTATGTCACTTATATGAAAAGACTATGGCTATGTCACTTATATGAAAAGACTATGGCTATGTCACCTATATGAAAAGACGACGGCTATGTCACTTATCTGAAAAAACGATGGCTATGTCCCTTTAAAGAAAAAAACTATGCATATGTCACTTATATGAAAAGACGATGGCTATATATGTCACTTATATGAAAAGACAATGGCGATGTCACTTATATGAAAAGATGATGGCTATGTCAATTATATGAAAAGACGATGGCTATGTCACTTATATGAAAAGACGATGGCTATGTCACTTATGTGAAAAGACGATGGCTATTTCACTTATATAAAAAAACGACTGCTATGTCACTTAGATGAAAAAACGACGGCTATGTCACTTACATGGAAAGACGATGGCTATGTCACTTTCATGAAAAAACGACGGCTATGTCACTGATATGAAAAAACGATATATATGTCAAGTATATGAAAAGACAATAAATATGTCACTTACATGAAAAAACAAACGACGGCTATGTAACTTAAATGAAAAGACGATATCGATGTCACTTATATGAAACGACGATATATATGTCACTTACATGAAAAAACAACGGCTATGTCACTTATATGAAAAGACGATGGCTACGTCACTTACATGAAAAGACAATATATATGTCACTTATGTGAAAAGAGAATACCTATGTCATTTACATGAAAAGACGATGGCTATGTCACATGTATGAAAATACGATGGCTACGTCACTTAAATAAAAAGACAATGGCTATGTCACTTATATGAAAAGACGATGTCTATTTCACTTTTATGAAAAGACGATGTTTTTTTCACTAATGTGAAAGGACGATGGGTACGTCCCTTATATGAAAAGACGATATTTAAATTACAAGTTTTCAAGAATATTTAACTTTGTTAAAGTGTATATTATTGCAGCTCAAGCCCTCAGTTCCTACTTGAAATGTTAGATTCTGTATATTAATATTCTAAGGATTTCAAACATGATTGGGGTAAGCGCAGAAATATAGAGGAACACAGAATGATTCAGTCGATTTGACTTTTTAAAACTTTTTTGTTGTTAATGTGAAATTTCCGATATATACTAGTTTCTATCAAGAGACTACCTATACTGGAAAATAACATTGGAATTGATCATGAAAAAGGAATACTAGTACTCGGTAATTGTCTACAATATAGTATTAAAGCACATATGAATCATAGTAAATTTTCAATATCTGAGACAGAAGACTGTTAGGACTTGTGAGCCTTCGCTCATATACGTTTAATATAACACATAAGTATGGATACACCGAAAAGCCTAATCAAAAGTACATTACAATCCAGGGGCCACTTTCACAAAACGTCGTACGACAAATAAATGCTGTACCATAAAATTACGTCATGTTAAACTATAGCGTAAAAATATCGTACCATATTTTATTGTCGTACGACATTTTGTGAAAGTGGCTCCCGGCACTTTATTTTTTCATGCGATTTTCTGACAGTAATTTTAAGGTTTTTACAATCGCTTGATCACTATATTCTCTATTGAGAAGCCTGGCTGGATATGGAATAGTTTGAAGCCTCACTATATTATAAACTGATGTCCTTAGATTAACATAGTTTTTTTCTCCCGATTTATCCTCTGATTAATTGTTAAATTGTGTGTTATTTAAGTTTACCAGAATCGTGATATGATTATTTTGGGCATATTAAACTGGATTAATGGGTACAAGGGAGGCGTGGTAGCTCTCAGTCTGCTGTAGAAAGGATTATAGGGCGTTGTCTCGTCACACATGCTCGACCTAGCAGCCTTGTCACTGTCTGTATATCCATCAAGATAGAACCGACAAGTCAGTTAACAGCAATTAGGGCGCGGATAATGCGACTGTTTAAGGCTTCTGTTAGACAGCACACGAATAGAGCTAATAGCGCCGGATTTGTGGACGAGACACAAAATAACTTACTCTGTGCATATACTTTATAAACTAGTATCTGTAATTAGTGAAGTTTATAGAATCATATGTCATGGACGATTCTTTACGTATACATGGGATGTCAGTCCTGTTGCTAGAGCAAATATTTCAACGACACAAATGGGGCCAGCCTATGAAACGCTGATATTAATATTTACTAGTAGAAAAACTAGGATATAAATTAATACACAGTGGAATAAGCTTAAGTGTTGAGAAGTCCGCAAAACCCATCATGCGGGTGCGGATTTATACCATTATCATATATTGTATGAGTGATAGTTTACACCATGCTCAGTCATATTACAGCAATATGACTTATGACTGTTCCTGGCAATTGGTGGAACACTTCATAATCTTCGGAAAGGTTCACTTTTATGTTTAGTGGATAAAGGCTGTCTCAAATCCTTAAGAATATTATATAGGAGCCGAAGAGATAATACAACTGTACAGTTGTAATTTCATAACGTATCTTAATTTTTGCAGTGGCTTAAACTGACCAAGTGTTCATGTTTGTCATGATTGACAAGCATATGTAAGTATCTTAAAGAAAGAGAAAGCCTTTGATCAACCCAAGTCAGTATCGACAGAGTGAAGCGAACAATGAATTAAAAATAGCAGCATACGTTCATAAGTTTATAACCTACTGTCGAAGGTTGACAATAAAAAGCAACACGAGGAGGCACAAATATGTATTTTATTAGCAGTTGATAATGGTAAATCTGGTAATGACATAGGTCTTATTAAATGATTGGGGTATACATTAACATTTTTAAATAGCTTGTAGGCGATCGGTTCATACGGTGTTGACAGTCAATATAGCAAGCGGCTATGGTGAGTATTGTAGAGTAGTGACGGTGTAAATGTCGATTACTCATAGATTCCCAGAAGAAAACCAGCATTGTATCTATACTCGACGTTATTGAAAGTTGTCTGTTCTTGTTTTGTTAAATTGTCACGAAATGGCACATTTTGTTTGTTTGATTGATTGGCGTGTACCATCGTACTCAATGATATTGCACTTATATGACGACGGATTGTTTTATATTGTTCCCGGCTTAAATACGGTGGAAAGCAGAAAGAAAATCTCGTGGAAAGCACTCCAGCGATTCCCAGAGCCACCTTGTTTGACCCTCTTATATACCTGATAGGCGCGAGACTCGAACTCGAGAACGGCACATCGGATGGGATTAGAAAGCATACCTTGATAGCGGGCGTAGCCACCAAGAACCATTTAGCTTCCCAACCCAGTCTATGCCGAAGCGGTGGAAGTAAAATGGCGATGGTTGTAATCATATAAAATGGCCAGCAAACAATAAACTTCAAGCTAATATAGTGGAGCTTGTTCGATACACAAATAATTCCACGAACTGGAAATTCTCCTTTTGAAAAGTAATTGCCCTTTTTCGAAAACTTTTCAAACACGACAATATATATAGAGATGGTCAATGAGATTTAACTGGCATCATATCAGATTGATTTTCAAGGTTAATTTGCTTTGAATCTACGTTTAACTGGACAAGCATTTTTGTACAACTTGGATAAGAGGTGCGTAAACTCCTAGGTCAACGCTGGGGTAAAATACTCATTCTGATGTTTGCAACTAGGATGTGTCAAGCACATTGCAGAGTAAACCTCCAGCTACAAGACTAGACTGCTATATAGGTCTGGTCAGGCGATCGCCATTTCTGAAAATACTAGGATTCCTTTATCTTTATTTCTGTCTTTCTGGCAACACATAGAAAATTAAATAGGTAACAGTCTATACTGGGCCTTATAGTATGGTAAATGTCCAGCAAAGCGTAACAGAAATAAGAAACATTTGATCTGCGGCTTGAATACCTGCAAGGGTTGCGCATGGTAATCGCCATTTTAAAGGCTTTCGATCTTCGCACAGTAAATACATTGATGACGTCGTTATTTTGGCTGAGTTGTGGAGTATCAAATGGAAATAAACGAGTTGTCCGGTCAGATTGTTACTTGAGAACGTCTGTTCATTAAACCGCCTGTTAACGTGGATTCTCACAACGCACTAATCAAATAGCCTCGACAGTAGAGTAAGCTAAAGGTCTAGGCCTATAGATAGACTTTGGGCTAAAAGTTGACATTAAAAAATCATTTATTGGGCGAGTTATTTATTTATAGTATACATTCTTATTTACTTTATAAATTGGGACAAAAGATAGTACATGTAACATTGGGCATATAATTATATTTTTCACTTAGAATATTAAAGCAGTCGATAAGGCGTTGGTGGGATTATCTCTCAAGAATTTGGGCATCCATACTGTCATTTATGTATTGCGGACTGAAAATTGCTATTTATCATTTAAATAAAATAAAGCTTTTTAATTGGATGTTTAAAAATAAACCCTATTCTAACAATCCTCGAGAAACGAACATGCTTTATTCAGGTGTTATTAAGAGGGGATTTGTATATACCATTGATAAGTGAGAGCTTTTAGGAGATTAAGGCTTCTGACACGGTCAGACAATCCAAATCCACAGTACATTTCGACAACCGTTACCCATGTAATATTAAAAACAAATTAAACATTAAGCCAATTTAAATACATGTAATATTAAGACAAATGAGGCGTATTCAACCTAAATATATGTAGCATTGAGACAAGTGAGACATTCGAACAGCCTAAAGCCATGTGACAGTAAGACATCTGAGACATTTGAACAATCTTATTCCACGGAACTTTAAGATAACTGAGCCATTCAGGCAATCTAAATCCATGGAACATAAAGACAACTGATATATTCTGACAATCTGAATGCATAGAACATAGAGTCTACTGAGATATTCGGGCAGCTTAAATCCAGGGAACATTAAGATAACTGAGGTATTCGGACAACCTAAATGCACGGAACATTCAGACAACTGAGATATTCGGACAACCTAAATCCACGGAACATTAAGGCAACTGAGATATTCGGACAACTTAACTCCAGGGACATTAAGACAAATGAGATATCGGAAAGCCTAAATCCACGGAACATTAAGGCAACTGAGATATTCGGACCACTTAAATCCACGGACATTAAGACAAATGAGATATTCGGACAACCGAAATCCACGCAACATTAAGACAAATGAGATATTTGGACAAAATCCACGGAACATTAAGACAAATTACATATTCGGACACTCTAAATCAACAGAACATTAAGACAAATGAGATATTCGGACAACCTAATCCATGGAACATTTAGACAAATGAGATATTCGGACACTCTAAATCCACGGAACATTAAGACAAATGAGATATTCGGACACTCTAAATCATCGGAACATTAGGACAACTGATATATTCGGACAACCTAAATCCACTGAACATTGAGACATCTGACATATTTGGGCAATCTAAATCCACTGAACATTGAGACAACTGACATATTCGGACAACCTAAATCCACGGAACATTGAGACAACTGACATATTCGGACAACCTAAATCCACGGAACATTGAGACAACTTGGATATTTGGGCAATCTAAATCCACAGAACATTTTTGACAACTGAGATATTCAGACACTCTAAATCCATGGAACACTAGTTGTCTACATTATCCATGGGTTCAGGTTGACGGCGGAGATATTTGGACAACCTAAATCCATTGACAACTAGTTGTCTACAGGATCCATGGATTCATATCTCAGGTGTCTTGATGTTGCACAGAAGGCTGGTGGTTGAAAACAACCAAAACTAAATGTACTAGACATGGAATAAACCAAACTAATGTCCTTTTTTAAAAGATTTAATCAGCTATTGGCGTGTCATCTTAAATCTGTTGATAGTTCTAATTGTTGGAATTCCTCAGGATAGACAGAACTTTATAAGTATGCCTACACGATCAACGTTATCAGTCAGAATGGATTGAACAGTATGAGCAATACACAACTCTGAGGAAGAGTAAGAGGATGTCGCGAAATGACCGGAATGGTCGCGCTTTCAAGTCTAAAAGCTGGTTGCATATATAAATTCTTTTTTACCATTGAAATAGATATGAAATACTGTTGGTTTGTTGCAACAGTACATAAAGACAAACTCCTTTCAATTATCACCAGTTTAATATGTAGCTGATTTTAACACAACTCAAACTCTAATACATCAGACCAGTCGCCAGCACTCCAGTCTCCAAATAATGTATTTCCGGGACATTATTCAATGGAAGTCAATTCGAACTAAATCATCTTAATTTGTCACAATTCAAGCAGAACTATACTTGTACTTCCCTGTCTGTTTTCATGTTTAGATACACATAGGTTGAATGCCACGCGGGTTTGCAATAAACAAGTACAATAAAATGGAAACTAAGACACAGGGAATCACCCTTGATATACCGATGGCTTTCTTGTAGAATCTTTAAAGCAGTGTACCCCCATTTGGTTGAAATCGTATCCGTTCTACCTACAAGGACATGTCATACTGCTTGGCCAAAAACATGGACCCTGACATGCATGATTATTTGGCAGATTATTTACATTGTGGGGTTGTCTTCCGGCAAATTACAACTGTATAAATTCACCGGGACTATATGCAATGATTGCTGTGTCGATATGTTTTAATGTTTATATACAAATCGAGCATTTGGGCTGTAATAAAACATCGGGGGTGGGCGTGGGGGGTGTTGGGGTCACTAAAAGACATGACTCCATCGTTAATTACAGAACAGCCCATGGGTGCCATTAGTCGGTTTTATTGACTTGTGCTTAACGCAATGTCCAATGGCACTTATGCGTCAAGGGTGTATATATAGCTGTCATCACATGATTTTAACTCTTTCAATCGCCAATCGTTGACTGCGATGTAGCCATCTTTGGTGAAATTTAATTTGTACTTGTCTTTTATAAATAAAAAAACAATGCATCCATGATCTTATAACAGGCGAGTATAATATTGCCAAAATAATCACACGACGTAAGAATTTAAGCACTACATTATATTATATTTGTGTTACATATCAATATTTTTCTTAAGTCGCGTTTACTATTTATTGTTTATTATTATTATCAAAAGCAATTACTTCAGAAAACCATCCAAAGAAAACCCAAAATAGTATTATTGTATAGAAAATGTTATATAGCTGACTCCGTTTTATATGAGTGGCGTACTGCAAACTAAGACTTCCATAGTACCATTACCTTATGTGTTTCTTGTTTTCAAAATGTATTTATATTTGTTATTTATTTTATACGTTACATCAACTCCTGGTGATGATTTATTTAAAGTTTATTTATTGCAATGACAAATCTTACCTTTTCCTGGAAAGGAAACTTTCAAAACTCGTTCTATATTTTTAGGAGTGGCTCCTCCATTCAGCTTTTGTGGGTGAAAATATGATGTTGAATGTCGATTCCTCCAAAAACCTCCTGTACAGGACATTGTCAGTTGTTCATCTTGCAATCCGATTCCAATTACAGCCAAACCTATCAAACCAAACATTGGTCGATTTGTCGTTTATATAATATTATCTCAACAAGTGTCATTACAAGAACCTATGTAGTCCTTGGAATCCAGAAATCCTTTATCTTAATTACATTGCGCAAGTGTAAATCGGTCTAGGCACAAAGTTAAACAATTGAATCGTTTAAAAATCAGAAGTTTACCATATTGCATGGTTACCCAGTCTGGGCTCAGTAATGAACATATTGCCAGTGATAAATGGAAAAATCAAACCACCCTCTCACAACCGGCAGCCCCATCAAAATGAAACAGTATATTAATTATACAATTTCTGGACAACCACTTCTTGTTTTATAATAGAACACAAAATGTTGATACATATGCTTACATCATCATCATGCATAAATTAACTAAAATCTAAAAAAGAAAAAAAGGTATATAGCTTTCAACTTCTCCTGTTTTTAGTCAACTTCCACCTGATGACGAAACATGCTATATATGTATCGAAACATAGTGTTCTATCACAAAATAAGAAGTGGTTATCCAGAAATTGTATAATTATGTTACTCCATTTATAAATGTCGTTTAAAACTTACAGAAAAAGTATTTTGTTTGGTGGATAGATTAATAATCATGTTAGTTTCGCTAAAAGTATTCTACTGTTTAAAACCAAATATTTCCCATGCAGAAGTCAAAATCATATTCGTTCTTTACCAATATAGTGTATGATATTATATTTACTGTTTATATATTAACAAACATCCCGATCTAAGTTTTATTGTATTTATCTGGTTGTCAGTCCTTTAAAGCAACGAGGAGCCAAACTCATTATTGCAAACTCTTTTCCGGCGTTCGAAATGTAACACTGAGAACTATTTACATCTTTTATACAGGGTTACTATTGATAATATACAAATACAGCTTTCAAATAGAGCCAGTTTTGTTCGGCCATGACATGTGGCTGCTCAGGAACGGAGTCATGAAGAAATCGGCTTATAATGTGACTTGTGTGCAACTGTGGGGGAGAAACACAAATAGTTAAAACAGACAAAATTACACAATCTCACATCGGCAATTTCGATACACAAACGTTAGAATTCGTAAGAGAGAGCGGCTAAACAATGGAGGTGTGTAAGTCAGATCTGAACAGAGTGGAGGTTTCGGGGACCGGATGTCATTGCGGGGTATTGTTTCCATTGGCTGGGCCAGGACGTGTCCAATCCCCTGTAATAACTAATCTAACTCCAGATAGAGCGCACGTTTTATTTGCCTGCCTCTGTGTGCTGAATCTGTCCCGGTTTGTCTCTGACTGGCTTTTTGCTACAGAGGCGACTTGAGCCTGCATGGTAAGAAACTGCAACGACTAGATAGAAACTGGCCATAAAAATAGAGGAAAAGGGGAAAAACTGGTAGAGGTGGCACTGTGGGTGGTCACATGAAGCATGTCGGACAAATAGCGCGTTAAACCCAGAGAAATAGCATTTATATAAGGATTAGTGACGGAATTCTTCGCATATACAATCAACAACAAACCGCCACGACTCTGTACTTTAAGTTATATATTACAAAAATAAAAACTATATGAATATAGACTTATGCAAAATTTCCTTCTTTATATTAAAAATATATGGAAGAATGACAGACAGAAATAACACATCGCACGTTCTCGGTACCACAAAACCATGCATGATTTGTACATAAAGAAATTCTGTTCTGGGAACAATCGTGATTGGTACATAAAGAAATTCTGTGTTGGGAACAATCGTGATTTGTACATAAAGAAATTCAGTTCTGGGAATAATCGTCATTTTTTTTATATAAAGAAATTCTGTCCTGGGAACAATCGGGATATGTACATAAAGAAATTCTGTCCTAGGAACAATCTTGATGTGTACATAAAGAAATTCTGTAATGGGATCAATCTTGATTTGTATATAAAAGAAATTCTGTTCTGGGAATAATCGTCATATTTTTTCATAAAGTAATTATGTCCTGGGAACAATCGTGATTTGTACATAAAGAAATTCTGTCCTGGGAATAATCGTGATTTGTACATAAAGAAATTATGTTCTGGGAACAATCGTGTCCTAACCTTCATACCAATTTTCAGTTTGAAAATGTTCTATCTCGATCTGAACTATTAAACTTATCTGATCACACAAATTTACCTGAAAAGGCGCAAGCAAAGTTTTAGTGGAGTGATGTTTTTGTCGTTTTCAAATGATCACTTTTCTATATACAACCATTGGCCGTGTTTATGAAACTAAATATCCTATAAGTTTAAGTTGTGTAGTGTCTCCATGTCATCAGCATTAGAGCACCAACCAAAAACCGAGCAGACTTTCTTCTTACTGTTGTCAAACGCTGGTTTTATGGCAGATTCATTTCCACTAGGGTTAATTATTATTGTAAAGTGTATAAATCATTAATGCGATTTAGTGGTTACTAAACATAGAATTCTTCTTTGGAATTTATTTTTCTGAATTAAAGATATTTAATGTTTTTCTGCTTCGTCTTTTGACTCTGAGTTATTTAATGTTGATGCTAGTCATGTTTAATATTATTGTACAATCTATAGCAGTGTTCTCCAATGTTAACATAACCTTCGGGTGTTTTAAACTTCTTATTTTATTACAATACTCATTAATCTTCAATGTTTTCAATGTATTTTGATATTAATATTATGCGAGCGTTTTTCAATCTTATTTTTATTCAATATCATTTTTCTTTAACGTGTAGTGTGGTCACAGTACAACGTAATGTTAATATGCATCAAATAAATAATTTACGGCTAATTGAATCGATGATCAATATAATAATAATTTCAGAAAAGGTAGTGACACATACAAAAACAGATTTAAAAAAAAAAACCAACTAATATATAAATATCGATTAATAAATATATTGAATAAATGAAGCAAGAAACCATGTTTACATCCACCGGTTCGATTAATAAATATGCCTATTTTGTCAGTACAAATACAGGGTAACAAAACAGTTATAAGATATAGCGCATATACTGATCATTCTACCGTAAGCCCCTGAAGCTCAGTTAGTCAGGGCGCTGGCTCTACTAACCAGAGGCTCGGGTTCGAATTCCGGTGGAGGCAAACACAATTTTCTATCTGCACGACAAAAATATATGCAATTATAATTTACGTCAAATATATCAATTACATATTATCCTTAATTTTAGCTTAATTATGCATACAAGGAAGGTACATCGAGAAAGTAGGTGTCTAAAACGACCTATAATTGAGCTTCACAAAGGTGAGGAGGTTAAAGGAGTGATGATAGATTTTGTAGAATTCCAGACGTGTTTCATGTGATTTAGGGGAGGCGGTAAAAACAGTGTATTACGTAATGATTACTCGATGTGGATCTCACTGGGGTGGTAATGAAACTGTCAATAAACTGATATAACCATAGAAAGCTCTTTAGACAATAAGCTATTGGATAATCTACCCGCCAAAACAAACCCCGCAAATCGATAAGTTAACATCCACCTTGAAAAAGGTCGGATACATATCAATAATCGCCAGAAATACAACACACAGTTTTCTTACTTATATATAATCTGCATCATCACCGCTAGATTAATCAACATCGGCTCTACCACAATGATATCAAACAAACACACGATTCCTGTCCATATCAAATCACATTGCTTTCCTGCTTTCATCTTTTACAACGTTTAAATTAAATCCAAACAAACGCTTTAAAGTCAAGAGTGCAGTATTTACTTTTGGTGCGTACCTGTGTTGCAATATATTTTTTTTCTCTACACTAAAAAAATAATGCCAATTTTAAAGCCGACGGATCATCTCATATCATATAGATAAACTCCCAAAAATTATATTTTGTAATAAATGGGCCTTAATCTCGAGTTGATAGGAATGGCAATGGGTACATCGCCAAGGTAGTACTTATTTCTGTATATAGGTTATTGGCAGGATAATGATGGGCTCGCTTACCAGTCCCAAACCTTCTTTTAAAACGAAGTGTTTGATGAGTTTTTATATTCTAGTGAGCTGTATAAATAGATAATAGAAACCTTAAATAATACATAATACTTACAGAAAGGTGTTAGGCCGCTATAATACTTCCATTTCTGTTGTAAGTTGTATTGGGACTTATAGGAAGACAGTTTGGGATATTTTCGGGAAAAAGTTTTGATATCCATAGACAAACAACTGGTAACTATTGACATCTAAAAATGAGAAGTTCAAATACATGCTCCTGTTAATTAAATTATAGAACATGTGAAGAGTTTTTTTCAACTTTCTTTTAAAGGAAAACGACTCTAATTGACAATCTAGTTTGAATCAAATTAAAACAAAAAGAAGTAATGATATGTTGAAATGATATTTTATTTTGCAACACAACCGTTGATTTTCTAGACAAAGTATAACGTCTATATATGCTTTTGGGAATGTATTACCATATGTTTTCTCTTATCCCGAATTATTTTACTTTAGTGGTTTTTTTTATAATTGAAGGCTGTAGTTTGAATTAAATGAGTATGAGAAAAACTAAGCCTCATATGAATTCCATCAGGGGGTAATATATAATATAGCATATCTTGCTCCGATCGTGAGCTGCTGTAGCATATATTATAGAGGGAGACCGATTAGTATTTGAATTAAACTTTTTTGCATGAAAAAAATATGCATAAGTCTGGATAAAGAAATCATACAAAAAGGCAATTTGGGAGGGAAATATGCGGCTGGTGTTTTGTTGGATCGCAAGAATGGAGATTCCATATTTGTATCGCCCATTAGAAACTTCTCAGTACGAATTCATTTGAGTTTTTAATCCGACAAATCCAACTTTAACAGAGATGTTATGACATATAAAGCGAACGGTTCCACATATCTGAGAAGTTTTTAACGCGTTTTGGCGACCGTCATACCGACAGAGGTCCACAATGGCAGGTTGCAAGATTTAACAAAGTGGACATTTTTTATGTATAAAAACCAAAGAAAAAATGAAAAGGCTGACAGAGTGAGATCATCTGCCCTGTATTTTTGTTTGAATTTCTGCTAAACGAACTCTAAGTAAATTCTGCCGTTGGAAATGTTCTTATTTTCTGTGGACTTAGCTCTACTCGAGTCAACAGCAACCTTTCCACGAAACTCGCGTCGGCCATCTTTATTTGCCTGGCGCGAATGTTTCTGCCGTCACATGACCATTCTGAAGATTTTAGTTCGGGGCTGTTGCTTACTCTCTTGGCAACTTATAATCACATTAGAAATACAAGGCAACATATTTAACAGACTTCTTCACATGTTACAAAACCGAATGTATATCTTTCGTAACACAAAAATGGTAATGAAATGGAAGTGAGATGCACTAAATGGCATCAGATCATATATTGTTAAAATGAGACAGAGCTAAAACATAAAAAATACATTCTAGACAGGCATGGATTATATTATTTGTATAATTTTTAAAGTAATATCACATAACAAAATAAAAGGGTGCATAATGCAGTTGTTACTTTGTTTTAATCCCTTGTTTGGGTTTCTGACTTGAATCTGAGCTGGTATACAGAGTAGGCATTGTGGTCACTTTGAAAAACATACGAATAATAGTTTTACTAGTTTCATTGACGATAATTTTTATGCTTATTGCATTTCGAGTTTTTTGAATAGTCTAATTAAACAGCAGGCCTCGTGGAATAATTAATAGGAAGGCGTAATTTTTTTATGAATATGAACACAAATAAAATGGTCTATGAGAAAAGAGAAGCACAATTTGAAATAAAATCCGTTTGTGTTAATTATATACATAAATACTTTATAGCGGTGTAGCTATGACATCTTGGGGACCGGTTTTGGCTACTCATTAGAAAACGTTTGCGATTATTTTATACATAAGTGTTTTTGTGTTAATTTTACACATAAGTGTGCTTGTGTTAATTTTTGTACATTAGTGTGTTTGTCTTAATTTTTATACTTAAGTGTGTTTGTGGTAATTTAATACATAAGTGTGTTTGTATTAAATTTATACATTAGTGTGTTTGTGTTAATTTTGTACATAAGTGTATTTGTATTAAATTTATACATTAGTGTGTTTGTGTTTATTTTATACATAAACTGTGTTTGTGGTAATTTTATCCACACATAAGTTGTAACGTAAAACTAAGGCGTCATGGAGACTTGGTTTGGAAACTCATTGGATAGCGTTATTATTAAATTTGTACAAAGGTACATTTGTGTTAATTTTGTACATAAATAAGTTAGCGTTAGCTAGCCTTATTATTAATTTTATACAAGAGTACGTTTTGACACATCAGTACGAATAATTATAATATTGAAAATTCATTGAAGAAATAGAATAGTTATCAATATCTATACAATGCAATGTGCTTATAATTATGGGTGAATAAATAAATAAAAAATTGACGAAACATTGAAAAATTGCTTCAATGAATTTATACATTACTGAATAAATAAATAAATAAATAAATAAATACATTGATAATTAAATTAATAAATTAACAAATAAATAAATAAAAAATATATAAATAAATATATAAATAAATAAATCAATATAAAAATAAACAAATAAATTTAAAAAATAATATAAAATAATTAATCAATCAATGAAGCCAGCAATCAACCAATCAATTAACCAAGATTATCAAAAATTAAAATTTCACAATTTTAAAAGTCCTTATTGTAAGACAATTTTAAACTCATTTAAAACATTAATCATTGTGGTAATTTATAGACTAAATAGTTTTCCTTTGTTGCCTGATAGTAGTTCAAACCTATTGTTACAAGATTCATCAGTAAAGATATAGTTGACCTATGTTGTCGTGTATATAGCTATATTAGACTCACCTCTGACAAGGGTCCAATAAGGACGATAGACAGTCTAATAGAATGTCTAAATGAATGGAACCTGTGAACAAGATAGAGTCCTCTATAATTTGCTTCATTTCGTCCATATTGTCAATTATAATAAAGTATCAGTCTCATCGTGGACACATTAAACCGATGCTCATTACTGGTGACAGCCAAATAACGGACTTGATCGATGTCCCCACCGCAGTCCAAGGCGCCTTTTAGTAAGGTTCGCATTTTGAGGAGCACTTTAAATAGTATATTTGGCGACAGCTTGGACCGTTAAATGAAAAGTCGTTCATCAAAGACAGGACGTAAACGAGGATTAAACGATGACCAATGATACACTAACAAAATTAGAAACAAAAATCGAAGCGATAAAACCTGATTGATTTTATCCCATCGTATTGGTGGTTGTCTTCCTGTAAGTCCCAAAGAACGTGACGTGAAAGGACCACATGGACTACATATTGCCACTCATATAGCCTAAGCATAATTTTGTGCTATAACTTGAGACACCGATAAATGATAAATAAAAACATTTATAATAAATAAAACACTTTTTAAACAAAAGTTCTTCTACTCTTAGACACCAAACTTTATGTTCTTGTTATTTGTTCAGCAAATAGCTCAAATGAGAACTTGGATTTCACTATATTGTTTTTGTCACTGATACTCATCACTGCGCTTTGATCAGTACGTTCGACCGTCATAGATACATGTATTTATATTTTTGTAAAAAGCAATCACACTGGCACAGGGATGCATATTAATTAAAATCGATGAGTTATCTTATATGTTCTAGATAAACTCCAAAAAACAGGTTTCTAAAAGAACCTGAATCTCGAGTTGTGTGTTATGGGTAACCTTCAGACATCTTCTGAGAAAGAAATGACCATTAATATGGTGTATAAAGTATTATTAAAAATAGGAATATGCATAAAAATCGTATATTTTGCCTATTCATCAGCGCACGAACACCATAGATCACAGTAGTAGACAGCAGGTAGTCAACTCAGGTGAGATAATTGCCTTTCCCTCCATTCTGCCTAACAACGTAATTTTTTAGGCACGCTTTTTACTATTTTAATTCTAAAAACATTCCAGAATACTTTTTTTCGGGTCAAAAATTATGAAAAGAAGGTTTCAGAAAGGTAAAAACAAAGAGAAACCCAAAACAGATATGTGAAATCTCTACACAACGTGAACTATATATGTTCATCGGTTGACTGGAAAAAATCAAGTCGTAATGAAGAAGATTGTTTCATTTGAGGACTTATAGATATAGTGCGGCAAATACAAAATTTTATTTTAGTACAATGTTTTTGTTACTTATTCGTCAAACGAACTTCTTATATATGTCCCCTTGAAGCTGTTATGATAGCTTACTTGTTTCTACCACATCATCATTTATAATACCAATATGACTAGTTTTAGAAATAGATATTTGTACATAAAACCAAAATGAAAGTAATGGCAACATTAGTTTCCCCCTTCAAAAAACCCATTCAATTTAAAACAAAAACGTATGATGTTGATCAAAATGGTAACTCCGGTTCCATTCTTGTAATCGTTTCTTTGGTGTATTCGAAATTTTAACGTCAGTTCAGATGCACAAGTTATTCTAATATATCATCATTTTGTAGTAAATTTGAAAAATCAAACTTCCGTATCTTAACTGAAGTCTTAGTTTTTAATTATATATAATGGCTCAAGAACATGTTTTCTATTAAAACTTTATGTTGTTTCAGAAACGTATTTTCAATTAATACTTTATGTTATGTCAGGAACATGTTTTCATTTAAAACTTTATGTTGTGTCGGGTACATGTTTTTAACTTAAACTTTGTGATGTGTCAGGATCATGTTTTTAATTAAAACTTTATGTTATGTCAGGAACATGTTTTCAGTAACAACTTTATGTCGTGTCAGGAACATGTTATCAATAAAAATGTATATGTTGTGTCAGAAATATGTTATTAATTAAAACTTTATGTTGTGTCAGGAACATCTTTTCTATCAAAAAAGGTATGCTGTGCCAGGATCATGTTTTCAATAAAACTTTATGTTGTGTCGGGTACAGGTTTTTAAGTTAAACTTTGTGATGTGTCCAGAACATGTTTTTAATAAAATCTTTATGTTGTGTCAGGAAGATGCTATCAATTAAAACTTTATGTTGTGTCAGGAACATGTTTTCAACAACAACTTTATGTTGTGTCAGGAACATTTTTCAATTAAAGCTTTATGTTGTGTCAGGAACATGTTTTCAATAACAACTTTATGTTGTGTTAGGAACATGTCTTCAATAAAAGCTTTATGTTGTGTCAGGAACATGTTTTAAACTTTATGTTTTTTCCATTACATTGAATTATTTGACATAAACTAATTCTGCAAGTTAGTGTTTCTAATGAAATTGTTGGTCATACAGTGGCAGAGCTTCATTTTGTCCTGAAGGAATGTTTTTGTCTTACTTAGGAACTTTAACATATGTTTCCTTTCAACAAAGTCATTGTCAAGTAGGTTGTCGTCTCTTAATTTAATATAAAAACAAATAATATCGTTCTATGGATACGTAATATATTTGAGTCAATAGTATAAATTCTTGTACAGACCGACATTAGACAGGTGCCTTGTAAACACCTCATCGGTGAAATCACATGGAAGAAAGTCAAACAGTGTCTAACGACAAGCAACAGTTCGTCTAAATATCGCCTTCATTGGATAAATATGAAATAAAGAAGCCTTAGTAGCGTGAGATAACATCGATCCATGGCTCCTTATTGTTCTAGACATAGTCGGGTTAGAATAGCAATATAAGTGGCAACTTTAACAGGGTTGTTCTCTTTAATCATAATTAAGTCACACACAAATAAAAAATAAAACGTTTTGTGATTGTCCTCTCTTCGGGTGTAGCCAGTAGAGTGAAGGGAGATTTCCTTCCCCCATTGGGCTGACCTGCCGCCATATGACATAACCGTATGTACGGCGTCAAACGCTATTAAAAAAGAAAAGAAAGTATTTAACAACACATTAAACATGTGCCATGTGTCCAGTCCGGTAGGCCTTGTGTAAACACTATTTTATTCACTCCGCTATTGACGTCACGCCATGACAAAGGTCTATCTCTAATCCGCTATTAGCGATTTAATAAGGTGTTAGCTACTAATAGCCTTGTGAGCAACTAGCCCCAGATGCATAACAATTTAAGCTCTGGTTATTTTCAGTTTTATATCAGTTCTAATTATTGTTTCACTATTTTATGTATAGTATATACCGGTGCCTATGGTAGTTTCCCTATATTTTAATTATCAAATTTGTTTGAATCGATTTTTGTTGTATTACTAACTTTTTGATAACCACATTTATGAATAAGAACTTATTGCTGTTTTGTCAGTTTCGTTTTTTCGTCATTATTTTGGTTTTGTTAATACTTCCGTTGTCAGCTCAGTCTTTATTGCAGATGTTTGATATTTCCGTTAATACACCAGTCTTCATTGCTGATTTATTAGTCATTTGTTTTTTCAGACCGTATTGATATTTTGTTATTTCCGTTGGTATACTTCTGTTGTTATATTAGTTCTTAATGCTGTTTTATATTTTCCCATTGTTATATAATTCATATTCGCTGTTTTGTTAATATACATCCGTTGTTATATCAGTCCTTAATGCTGTTTTGGTTTTTTCTCTTGTTATATAATTCTTAATTGCTGTTTTCTTAATATACTTCAATTGTTATATCTGTCCTTATTGCTGTTTTATTGTTACCTTCGTTGTACATGCAATTCTTTAATGCTGGTTTTATTATTTCCGTTGTTGTATCAGTCCTTAATGCTTTTTTAATTCTCGTTCTTATATCTGTTTTTGTTAATCCGTTTTTATATCTGTCCTTATAGCTGTTTTTGTTAATCCGTTGTTACATCAGATCTAAATGTTGTTTTTATTTTTTTCGTTGTTATATTATTCCTTATGCTGTTTTTGTTACCTCTGTTGTTATAAATCCTTATTTCTTTTAAATCCATTCCTTTGATACCCTTGTTAAACTGTATGATTTTTCTAATGACTATGTCCTTTCAAATTCAAAAAGGTTATATTTTCTCGCCATTTTAATTTACCCATATGTGTGTACTCGAGGCAATTATGACCACAATTTCCATAATATGAAAACAAAAATGTCTTTTGACAATTTAAGTGAGTCCCCTTTGCAATCAGTATAAAAGCAATGTAAAATTTTTGTATCTGTACGTTTTGGGGGGAATTTAGTTTTTCGTTTAATTTTTTTCGTAGCCCATTCATTTACTGTGTCAGAATACCAAATATGTAAGATGGCATTTGCTTTTGTTATAAATTTTAGCAGCAGAAATATAAGTCACATATCCTGTTGTATAACCTATACAAGTCTTTTCATAATTTTTGTCCAGCAATAAAATATCCGGCATAAGTGTGTATGCTTACAGAGAGTAAATTATATGATATGATCCCATATTTACTGTGATTTGGCCGAAGCGATCAGCGCGGGACAAACTCGGGTTAGTTTCATATCCTGTGTAGACACGTTAAAACGGCAACAGCTAGCAGTGGATTTTCACCAGCTTGCCAAAATGCGGCGTTTTGTAGGGGTAGATTTTTTAAGGAAGGACGTGAAATCCGACCTGGAGTGAGTGGGCCTCACGTTAGTCTCGTGCCAAACTAGTCATGTCGCCGACACACTCAAACCTCTACTCACCACCAACTATATACTCTCGTGGCTTTGTTTGTCATTTACTTGAGATTTAATGATTTTCTGATCAAATCGGAGGCGGTTAGACCTAGCTTTTACTTCAAACAAGACGACCTCAGAAAAAATAGGAAAAAAGCCGGGATAGCGACTTAATTCCATGCCATATGTTAGAGGGGAGCTTCTATCTGAATCATGTGGACCATAAGGCTTGAGGAGAAGGCCAACCCGCCGCAATTCATTCTGTTTCCACAAGCCGTACCTCTTCGCAGCTCTCCCTAGATTGTTGGGATGACTGCAACTTTCTTCAAATTTAAATTCAGGAAAATGTGTGTACGTAAGGCCTGTGGTTTCTACTGGGGATGACATTACACTCTAGTGGATCGCGCCGAGAGTCAATAGACTCAGCCCGCCTAATCTAGCCTAGGTAAACCCGGCCTGGAAGCTGGGGCAGAAACTTCCGTGCAGTGAACATAGTGCTTCAGGATATCCGTTCCTTCTCTAACGGGCCTTCATCGCACTACTGGCCAACTGATATTTAATGTAGACATGACGAGCATGGAAAGACAAGGGTAAAAATGAGTGAGATAGAGAAACGAATCAACAGCGACAGCCTTGTAAACGACTAACCAATTGAGAATACCCCCCAGTCGATTATATGACACGCTAAAATATTACCGTGCCATGAGGTGATCGCTTTACTCTGCCAAAACTAACATACTACGCTAATATCATATGAGAATTTTAATGAATGAATGAACACTTCTATTCAATCTGATTGGATGTCATTCTGTTATTAGTGATGTGAAAATCAAATATCATTATCAATTACGTACAATCACATATATGCCGAACTAGCGAAATATTTCTCTTAGGCTACTTGGTACTTCCATGATAAGCTTCAATAGGATAATTAAAACAAAACAAATAAAAAAATAAATAATAATAATAAATTAATAAAAAAATAATAATAAAAAAACCCTCGCCTGCAGACACTTGTTTGACTATAGATGCAGCAAATTAATACTCTTTTAAAAATGTACTGTCAATTCCGCCCACTCAGTCATACCAAAATTGTCCATGTAAAATCTCTGGGATTTTACCAAAAAATGAGTATAGCTCTTATTGTACTGGATGCCAAATGGGGAGGGATTCGTGAGGCTCTCGGAGAATTGAGGCAACAAGAAGCCGAGCTCTTGTAGAGTCTTAAGATTGTCCTGTCTTGTCTCTGTTTTTAGCTAGTGACGTCTACCGTACATGGTTTCTATATACACACTGGGCAGGTATACTATCATATGAGTGAATAACTAAGAGTACGCTGTTAAAGCTCAATTAAACAAAACCTATGAAGTTACAAGTCATGGTACATTGATACTATGTATTTGATTGGGTGTATAAATGGAACTAGACTTCTTAGTTTGTATTTCTCAAATTTGCATAAAATAACACGAAATGGCAGGTTGTGTATGAAACGTTTACACCTATTCGCGTGTACTTCATTTGAAAATGCATTTAAACCAGCTCAACAGATTGATAAAAAATGCCAATAATTAAATCTTTATATTTCGGCAATCTATTAATGTGGGAATCTTTATAATTTGTCCCTTGTTTTTATTACATCGGGTATAGAGGGATTAAATATCAAACAATTATTAAATCTAAGTTTTAGACGAAAAGCATTGGTGAATCGTTGGCACTTTGAACCGAATGTTACATTGTTTGTAGTGGATGAAAAATAATCTAAAACAGAAGTATTACTTTTCTTTAAATACGTTATTGTTTTCTGGAAATGTTACCTCACAAAATTATATTATTACAGTTAACTAGTCATAAAGGGAGAATATTTGTGTAGGCTGTAGAAGCTAACTTGAGCGCACTTGAGTATCTACATGTTAAATGTTGAAGACAGCCTTTCGATTAAAGAACAATCCTCCTCGGATTCTTCCATTCACATCCCAGACGATCTCCAAAAAGTTACAACAGCCGAACAGAATGCCCGGAAATAAGCTAAGTCTGGTTTTGAGTCCAATTTCTGTTCATTTGTGTCCGATCTGTGTTTTGGGTTACAACTGAAGGGCCATTTCTGAGCGAAAAAACTTCCTGTCCGACTATTAGATCAATATCACTGGAGGAAAAATTAAAGAAACTCTGAGAAATGAGATTAGAACATGGCTGCAAACTCTTCTACTTCTTTTTTCCCATCAAGACTTGTCTAAGAGGACAGGAGCCCGCGTTTACCCAGGAGCAATGAGAGGGCAATAGGGGGGAGTTTGCAGAATGATAACCTTCCCGAAAAACATGGAGTGAATCTCTCCAGGGGAATGACAGAATAACCTGATCCTAGCAGTCAAATGAATTACCATGGGACCCGAGGTTGTCAGCAATTCTACAAAGGTCACAGATAGGCAGAAGAGAAGCAAAAGTCAATTTATATAAGCGTCTTGAAAACATGCTGCCCGATTCACTGGGAATCGCCGCAAATGGGATTATAGACTGTTGTACTAGTTAAAGCGATAGCCAGATACATAGTGTGTTTTGATGTAGACATTCTTCGGCCAGATTGCAATTCCAAACCATTTCATCGCCGGGCTTGCTCTTAACATAGGAAAGTTGTGATTATTAGTTGTGTAAACGTGGCTATAGTATGGCACAGCTAACTCTGTTTGTATGGATAGAAGAATTCAAACGAAACCGTCAGCCCTGCACTCTATAAGATCATACACAGCCATAGAAATTGGGTTTAAATCCCATCTCTGTGCACATTGGGATATCTGTTTGTGGATGTAGCTGCTCTAACAGTCGCACTCAGCCTCCTCTCTATATTTGGTTTAGTCCAGACAGCTAAAGTCCCGCCAACTGTTTTTCACACTCTCAGATATATATCAATGTTTGGAGGGTAAACCTTGAAATGAGCATTCCATGTTTGTGTGTACCTTACTCCGAAATGACCCCATCCACTCAGAAACTTTGAAATTCCTTTTAGATTTTTCTTCAGCGACAAGCAAACTGGAGACCCCTCCATTTGTGATTCAAACAATAGACACTTTGGCATCGTCTTTGAAAGCAACATTTTGGTTATACTTTTTAACTCAATGTTCATTAAATCTGAAAGAATATTCTTGTGTTTGAGACTTTGAGTGAATATAAGGGGAATGTTTGTACAGTCGTGTCTTCTTTTCAATCCTCCAAGAGACGAGGGAAAAGCTGGAGTCCATCTCCTTTGCTAGTCGACCGAAGGACGGGAGGAACATTGAATATTTGTCAGCTCGGTTGACTAACTCCTCGAGTCCAGGCGAGACAAAAGTCTTTGCTTTCTTACAATAGTCCACACAGATATCTGCCCAATAAATCCTAGTATAACATCTTTTGAACTACACCCTTTATTCTGGTATTTCTGTTCATATTATCGCCATGCTGCCTGAGTGTCTAGAACAGCCTCGTATTAAACACATATCCTGAACCATCGACTTGGTCTTTCTTAATCAGACAGTAGGAATAACTGATCATTCACTGAAGTTATATTTGATGTTACACTAACCATATTTACTATATCGAACTCGTAAGATAGTCTTATTTTGTCTGGAAATGCTCTTTTTATCACCAGAATGTTTGGTTACATTTCATCTCGACAAAAGCAAACGAACGCAAAATCGTTAGCATGGATGATACCCTAGATACAATAGAAAACATATCGACATTATTGATATAGATACAAAAGAAAAAAACTCAATCACTACACAAACCATGCAAGGAATGATAAAAAAAATTAAAAAAAAACCCTATTATAATACATATAAATGTATTTACCCGTATACATTATATTATGTTTATATTTTTCAAATTAAATAAAAATAAGGGTAATGTTTTAGGTGAATTTTTAAAAGCCCTTTGGAAGGTTTCATTGTGAACATAATTCGGACTCCATGCAGCACAGATTACTACACGCAAAATTTTGACATGGGGATTCTGTGCGTGAATTCCATTAATTAGTTTTATAGGGATTCCATTGACAAGTTTTGTGGGCACTCCATGAACAAGTTTTGTGTGAATTCTGTGAATTAGTTTTATATGGATTCCGTGGGCAAGTTTTGTGTGAATTCCGTGAACAAATTTCTTGGGAACTCCGAGAACAAGATTTTTGTGAATTCCGTGAACAAGCTTTATGTGAATTTCGTGAACAAGTTATGTGTGAATTCCGTGGCCAAATTTTAGGTGAATTTTGTGGACAAGTTTTGTGTGAGTTCAGTGGGCAAGTTTTGTATGAGATCCATGGACAAGTTTTGTGTGAATTCCGTGTACAAGTTTTATGGGAATTCTGTGTATTAGTTTTGTGTGAGATCCATGGACAAGTTTTGTGTGAGATCCATAAACAAGTTTTGTGTGAGTTCTGTGAAAAGGTTTTGTTTGAGTTCTGTTGGCAAGTTTTGTGTGAGTTCCGTGAACAAGTTTTGTGTGAGTTCCGTGGACAAGTTTTGTGTGAGTTCCGTGAACAAGTTTTGTGTGAGTTCCGTGGACAAGTTTTATAGGAATTCCGTGAATTAGTTTCGTGTGAATTCAGTGAACAGGTTTTGTGTGGATTCCGTGAACAAGGTTTGCTTGAATTCCGTGGGCAAGTTTTATGTGAATTCTGTGAATTAGTTTTGTGTGAGTTCTGGAACAAGTTTTCGTGAATTCCGTGAACAAGGTTTGTTGGAACTCCGTGAACACGTTTTGTGTGAACTCTGTGGGCAAGCTTTGTGTGAGTTCCGTGAACAAGTTTTGTGGGAACTCCGGTAACAAGTTTTGTGTGAACTCCGTGAACACGTTTTGTGTGAACTCTGTGGGCAAGTTTTGAGTGAGTTCCGTGAATTAGTTTTATGTGAGTTCCGTGGATAAGCTTTGTGTGAATTCCGTTGACAAGTTTTATGTAATTTCAGTGGAAAGTTTTGTGTGAATTCAGTGGGCATATTTTGTGTGAAATCTGTGGACAAGTTTTGTGTGAATTTCGTTATCAAGTCGACTGTTTAGCCCGTATTTCCATCAAACTATCCACCAGATACGGCAATGTTTACCTTCTGATGATTGTTTGCGCATGTAATTAAAGATATCTCAATCTGAACATGTTTATTTCTGCCCACATCAACTGAATAATCTCAATCTCAAATATATTTCACTCTGATAAAACAAGATATATTTTGTCAGCATATATCTCACTCTGATATAACAAGATATATTTTGTCAGCATATATCTCACTCTGATAAAACAAGATATATGTTGTCAGCATATATCTCACTCTGATATAACAATATATATTTTCTCAACATATATCTCACTGATGTAACAAGACGCATTTTTGTCAGCATATATCGTAATCTGTGCCGACTGAGGCAAGCAGCATTGTCTTTCTCTTCAATACCAATATATCAAAACTTGCCAATATATATTTTTAATAAATGAAGAGAGAAACATTGGCTTGCCTCCACCGGGATTCGCACCGGGGACCTTTCGGTTACGGGTCCAACACTCTACCGCCTAATCTACAGAGGCTCACGGCATAATGAGTCAGTATATCTATATATATGTGCTTGTGCACATCAATAAAGATATCTCAATTCAAATACCACAAGAGTTATGTTTGTGAATATGTGAATATTAAGAAAAGACAATATTCATCAACAAAATATAAGCATTTAAATATAAAATAAGGCATTTCCACTTAAGAAAGAGGTCTGTTCTTCCACATCAATACAATATCTCAATACGACAAGAGAAAGACATATGGGATACCGCAAGAGACACGCTTGTGCACATCCACATAAAGCTAAGATTCTTTACGCGCGGTAGCGGTATGCGGTAACTGCATGTCCGTTTTCTTTCTTTCGCGGGGCGTTCCCTAAGAGCAAACATGTAGACTATTTGAATACAAGTCAATTTCATGAATTTTTCTGAATAATTATTAGAGTGAAGACTTAACATCCATGGATTCTATTTCCATTATATTGGCAATACTTTGCCATGTGTTGCTCATCTGTTGAGCGTCTTTATGATCTGGACTTCGCGTGTATAACAGTGGATGCTGTTTTACATACTCTATGAGAGTTTCGACGTTTTCGTCTGAAATTTGGCTTCTCACCATTTTGTTTTCAGAAATTTACCAACCACGTGTCGGGGATCATCCAACCAGTGATAATTTCTTGGAATACCCAGTCCGGTTTTGAAAACGCATACAGCACCAATCGCTACATGGAGCGATTGATTTTGCCGCCTAAGTTTCCGCACGAAACAACGCATCCGCTACCGCACATATGGAATCAGTGTAACTTATTTTCACTATTTCGAATTTTTGCCGCATACCGCTAACGCGTGTAAGGAATCTTAGCTACGACTCGCCTAGCACAATGAATAGGGCTAATTCCTCCGTCTTAAGACGAAGGAATTAGCCCTATACATTGTGCTACGTCTCGCCTATCTCTCGACATGTCCGATGTTGGAAATTGATCCGCCGGTATCTCAGAAAATGATTCTTATTTTTCTTAGATTTTTCTAGATACCTGAACACAATGGCTGATATTTTACTTACCTTTGAAATATTTTTTCTGGCAGTTTTCTTTTTTGCAAAGGGAGATAACATAAACGTGTCAACTCTGGTGAAAAATTCAAATAAAACTTTAATAAAACGTCAGGAAAAAAAATCGAAAAAAAAATAATAATAAGATTTATTTGTTTTGAAAGACCGGCCTCTCAAAACTTATATCTGATTTTTGTCAGATTTTTTTTTGATTCAAAAGTCACAATTATCTAGCTCATTCTTTCTTTCCAGACGTTTAAATAAAGTTTTATTGGAGTTTCTCGCCCGAGTTGACACGTATTAGTTATCTCCCTTTGCACGAATAAGACTAAAACCGTCAGAAAATAAGGTAAAATTCTAGTAATTTTTTTCAGTGTATCTAAAAAAATCAGAGACAAATAAAATGTATGTTTTGAGTGGCCGGCCATAGCGGCGTATCAATTTTCAACTTTCACCACGGGTTGAGATAGGTGCTATACTGCATACGCTATGTACCGGTAATGACGGAACCTAGATCTACCCTACACATTGTGCTAGCCTGGAGGGTGTCAATACGTCCTAATAAAACACTTTACTTATCGTCAATACAGTCTTTACAATTTTTAATGCTTTTATATATAATTTATTTATTTATTCTTTCTATCTCGTTTTTCTTAGCTTCTTAGAACTATTATTGCTGGAGTGTGTGGGTGTAGGGGGGAGATCAACTATGTTGACTGGACTTTATCAATCCTTGGAAAATAGAGTTTTCTTATTATTATTATTAGCCAAACAGCCTGTTATAGATGGCATTAACAAAGCAGTGGATATCAGGTCAAAATAAAAATTCTTTGTTAATAGATGCACAGCTTCTTTTGCTACAAGGAGTGGCCATACAGGCTTTTTCAGATTGGCAGTGTTATAAAGCAAACTCCTTACACCCGGCCATGGCTTAGTGCCTTGGTAGTGTGTGTGTACTTACTAATCCTGCTTCAATCTACCGTCCACAGGATCAAGTCTGTCTAGACAATCATCAATCTTATAGGTGAGTTACATGATGTGGCTACAGCAATTGCTGGGTTGGGTTTTACGAGGTTTACATTCCGTTTTCCAACTGATCAAGCAAGGAGCAATGTGAACTGGACAATCTGTCATCATATAAGTAAGACGTTAAACCCCAATCAAACACATTTTACCGAATTTTAAACATTTTTGAGCAGAGCTTTTTTTGAGGTATTTAATGATATAATAATTTGTTTGAAATGAATTTTAAGAAAGAATCAAACTGTGCTAATGTATTGAAGCCAGACAGTCTCTGTCATAGTTGCAGATAATATGTCAATCTCAATAGACAAGTCAAATCCGCTGGACTACATGTCTATAATTGATACGTGAATGTATTTATTTACCAACATTGGAAGACCAATAACCCCCATCCTTTTATATTAGGTGCTGTGTTGGATTCTTATGGTGAAATTGGGGTGGTACATTTTTTGTAATTGTTGATAAAGACAAGCAAACAAACCTAAAAGTATAAACTAATAAACAGATAAGTCACAAAACTTTTAGCTAGACGAATTGTAGTATACTTAGTTCACATTCTAATAAAAAATAAAATAAAATTTTCTCTGCAGCCTTGTCCACCTAAGAAACTCGCACAAATTTACATGGTGTGCACCACTGACAATCTCTATAGATGACAAGTAATGTCAAAGTCTCAAATTGAAATATAGCCTGAATGCCAAGAAGCACAAAGCAGACTGATAATTCTGAATAAGTTGTGTACACCACTGACAATCTCTATAGATGACATGTGTTGTCAAAGTCTCAAATTGAAATTTAGGCCTGAATGCCAAGAAACCAAAGCAGACTGATAATTCTGAATAAGTTATCATTTATTATTCAATCGCACCACTCATGCGGCACTAGGTTGACGAAAGAAAACCTACAATTCAATATATCATCAATTATGAAATAAAAAAAAAAAATCAGTGCACACAAAAGCATGAAATTAATAATTAATAAAAGAATCGCAAGACCTTTAAAAACTTTTAATTCCAATTTGTATCTTGAAAATGTGAAACATTAAGTGTGACATTAACATCATTATGTGTGAATTCACAAAGTTACATAAAGGGATTTCCACAATTTTCAACAAAATTTATGGATGTACTTTAGCAAATATATTAAATAAAATGTTCATTAATCAAGACCTGGCAGAATTCTTACAAAATTCTCAAATGTGAAACATTTCAGATCATTTAACCCAAAGGTACTGGCTATTTTAAACACTTTAAATCAAGTCGATGTAATACATAACTGACAGCCATATCCGCATATGTATAACAATATTAGTGGGAATGTGAACTGGAGAATGTAGCAGAAATAGCACAGTAAGGTATCAAACTGTAGGAAAGAAAAAAAAGAAATGTCTTATTATGAAGCTTTTTGAAACACACACAATTAATTTGGTCAAATAGCAATATTTTCTTTACATGTGTTTAATAAAATACACATTCCTATATATAAAATAATCTCAATACAGTTCACAAATTTATGCTTATAAATTGAATATTTGATGTTTAAAGCTGTACTCAATGTATTCTATTTATTATATGAGGGCACTGTATCCAACAGCAATTGTCCCACTAACACAACCATAAAAATGTAAAGTGTGTTGCTCTGTAGGAGAATTAATGATTCTCCAGTCCTAAATAAAACAGGCTGTCTATACTAGGAACTTATTACCCTCAGAATGAGGTCCTGCTAATATAAAACAAGTCCTCACAAGAAACTTGTCTCCCCCCCCCCTCTCTACTTTTGCTAATTATGTTAGAAAGAAAAAAATCAATAAACCACCATTTGAAGATAGTCGGTTCTCTGGCTTACTTGGTTCATATTAATGCTGACCACTGACCAGTAATAGCGATTTGGTCATATTTGCCAGACATGTATAAGTAAATAAACTCTCTGAAATAAACTAGGCCACATCTGTGTATGATAAACAGCCCAGACAGTGCAGTCAAGTAGAAATTTATTAGATTTGGCCATGTATTACGTAATATTACCAGTGGTTTTTAGAACCAGAGTTGTTATGAAGCCAAGCCTTCCTCCCACACATACACAAAATAAACATGTGAACCTAGACTTGAGGTAATGATAGATATGACATTTATTTAAAAAAAAAAACAAAACAAAAAAACAACACACATGTGACTAAAGCCTGTTCTTTTAAAATCCTTTATGAAATTCAAAGACGCAAGATCATTGTATACAAAGAAAAGCTTGTTAATATATTTTGATAATTAGGATACCATGCGACCCAAATTTGTGAAAGCATTCCTGAATACTACTGCTCCGTTCATACTACTTTCACTATAACATAAACTTTCTCACATAATATTTTATAAATTAATGGACAATGAAAGTAACTTGTTCTTGCAACTTAGTAGCTTCCTAGCAATCAATTTTAAAGCAAACTGTTGAAATGAAATTTAATGAAATGACTACTTATGAAGTTTGTGGTTGAAAGCACAGTTAAATGACAGTTGAGATTCCTCAGAACACAGATTTCGGTAAACTTAAGAGTTGTTTATGGCACGTCATTTTTTAGTATGATATTGTTATTATTTTTTTGATTGATAGCATCATATAACTGTTTCTAGCACATTAACAGATTTATGTTTCCAGAAATATCAATTTATACATTACCAGGTAAGTTTTAAATCATTCAAGGTTCATATCGCACAGCAATAAGATCCTATTCAGTGTTTTGTACTGCGTTTATTTACCTTGATTTTGACATGGATTCTATCACATTTATCAGGCTGTAAACTATTTTGGATAATTCATCCGTTTTATAAAAACTAATTGATTCTAGAAAACCCAACTGACAACACATTTAATTTTTTATGCCATTTTCACCTTTACAAAAGTAATTGAGAGAAATCCTGAATGGGACAATGTTCAGACTAAGGAAGCTGCTATTATGTACTTGAAATGAATTACATGTAGTGTAATGTTTACAAAACTAAATAAATAAATAAATTATTTACCACATTATCCACATGGAAAACTACTTATTTAAAATCACATGCACTCAAACTACATGTCTTTTTTGATCAACAAACATTTGTCATAAAATTTATTCAGAAGTGTTGGTATTGAAGATAGACAAAAATATCCACACAACTAAACCTGTCTTCTCGCATCCAGTTTGATTTCCATAAAGTTTTAAAATTGAAGTCAAAAGATACCCAATAACATATAGGCAAGTAAATCCACCATAATAACAACCAACAGTTGCTTGTACAGTCAAATTGCACACAATATCACAGATAAAACCTTAGACACACAGGTCAATTCAGTCAAAAAGTACTCTGCCAAAAGTCAGTATTTCTCTAGTGGTTCATCGACAGTTTGTTTTGATACCATTTTGATGTCGCTTGTCACAATTTCATTCATTTCTGAGGAGATTTTCATGGTATGTAATTCAGCTTCAGCCTTTTCTTTTTCTTCCTGTCAGCAAAAAAAAAATAAAAAATTGCAGAATCATGTCACCTTATCAATACAACAGATTTTGAACACATATTTTGATCATTGTAAATACATGTACATGTATTGGATCAAATATTTGTTTGGTAATTTGTGGCATGGAGAAAATAATTGCACATCATAAAAGCACAATATTAACTACTGATCTAATAATAACCAATATATGTGATTAACATCATGAAAGTCAAACAATTCTCCATTAATATATTCACAATGAAAGAACTCAACAGCCGTGTATTAATTTTAGAAGAGGAAATTGTATTCAATTTTCTTCTAAATAATCAAACCATATTCAACAAGGACAAGTGTTTAAACCACTTATTAAACAATAAAAAATATTTATATATTTTATTTTAACTTTAACCCACATTGACAAAGGATGATTTGCAAGTATTTCACAAATAATAGAGGATGGTGCTGCATGAGCAGACCCTCATTATTAGGGTTACTCTTACCTCTTCCTTAAGTCTGTAATACTCATCAATGGCAGCCTGGTATTTAGGGGAGGTGATTCCAAAAAACCAGGCCAGCTTCTCTCCACATTTATCAGCAACTAGAATATAAATGCATACAAGAGGTGAGTGTGACTCATTTATCCCATCAGAAGTATTCTATCAATCATTAAGGATGACACAATGAAGAGGCAGAAATATAAATCTTAAGGGAGTGGGTATAGTCATTGCTTTAAATCAGATCCCAACTAAAAGTGTTAAGTTGTATTTGTAAAGTGTCTATATCTGTAGGAGTTTAGGAGAAACAAACT
>JARFOD010000001.1:1266946-1325880 GCA_031763545.1 Mopalia muscosa | reverse complement strand
CCACTAAGCCATGTCAGCGAGAGCAGTTGTTTTCTCGCAGTATTACCGTTCTAGAGTTGATTGATAGATTGATTGTAGTTTTGAGCCGTGCTTAAGGTATTTCATTTATATGACGGCGGTGTATTCCAACAATAATTGACACGAGTACAACCAAGATTAGACTCGAATACGTATCTTAATGACAATTTAAAGCGGGTTTGGTACGGCTGAGAAATTGTTGATTTTGACATGAAAATGGACATCGAGTGGTCGTTTTATGTGTCGATAACTCAAAAGTGTTCAAGGAAAAAAACTAGGTGATTTAAGTCAAAGTAAGGCCATGTAATTTTTTTATATATTTGAAGATGAAGTTCCGAATCATGATATCGTTCGGCTATTTCTAGCGTTTAAGAAGCTTCATATAGCATAGCTAAACCAAGATGTGAAGCGTTTCCATAATGTTGGAAAGTTAATCTTCCTCCAGTGATAAGTAAAGACAGTAGTGCTACTTTTCAGACAAATTATTCTTAGCCAGAGGGCTACCATTTTATAGGTCTCTTCACTGATAAAACGGCGTCTTTCCCGGTATATTGCATCCTTATCGGAGACACATTGAGTATCAAACAGCGTGTTATATCCTGTTATGCTAGAAGCGAAGAGGAGTGGTATAACTGCTTTCCAAGTCTTCAGGCTGACTTGTCCATTTTTCGATCCACCCACGACTTGTAGACCTATTAAAATAGTGCGTCTTAAAGACAACCATCACATCGTAACAGAATTGAGCAATGAATGACATCGTACACCGTTTCATTTCAAAATCATGGTTTTTTCTGACAGTCGCGGATTTAGACGTAAGGGTACATAACAACCTTGTTAAGCGTTACCATGGAAACATTTTGGAAACTTTAATTTTTTGAACATTTCACATTCTTTTGTTTTGAGTTGGCTATATTCAAAAATATAGTTTAAATGTAGACTGACATCTACATAAATCTATGTCAACTGATATTTGACCAGAGTCTGGTTTACTGAACACGATTGATTGTTGCATATTCGAATCTCTCTGTTGACAATAGTTCAACAATCAATTTTTGTACGGTATTTTTTTTATTATCTTTTTGGTTGCTTTCCAAATAATTTTACCAAGAGATCTAATTTCATCTTTTAGTGGTTTGAAATAACATAAGGCAAAGATCGACTTAGTATGGATAATTCACACAACGTTTTTATCTTTTCCAGGGATCGTTTTCAAGCAAAGATGTAACATCAATATATCTATAGTTGTCACTGAAGCCTCTTTAAGCCGCATGTGAATTAACTGTCAGTATAGAACGACGACACAAACGAATTTAAGCCAGTTGGTAAATTGGTATCTGTGCAATGTTTTAGTTAGAGGTAGAGAAACCAAAGAGTACAAGGTTTATATTCGTGCGATCTGAGGAATGCCGTATTGCCGATGAGGAACCCTAATCAACACTAGAAATTTCATTCTAAACGGCTTATATTCGAGGAAAAATACAACATTGTTTAAAACATTAAAATAGCAACCCAAAAAAGAAGAAAACAATCAAGAAACGATTGGAACTAAAATTAGAACAAACTGTTTTTGTTTTTAAATCAATGTTGCTGCTTAAACAAGTGGCAAAAGTTATTTCGCAACAGCAGCCATATTATGTTCTATGGGGAAACGAAGTCCCATATATCGTTGCAATAGTAAGGACCTATATACAACTAAAATGTGAATTTCTTTTGACACTTGTTCACAACAAAATTTTAAAATTCAATAACGGCCATATTGATCTTTGATATTCATGGAAATCCAGTGAAAATCGTCACTGCAAGAGTTTGAAGGTAATTTTCCAAATTTGAAATAAATCGAATATTAATACTGACGTCATTGTTCGCAACATATACATACATGAAGATGGTAGAATTACTCAAAGGAAGCCATGTAACTTTGCTTAATTCCGTGAAATGCTATCCCATGCATTATCATTCGCTATGTTAACAAGAGGAAGCTGTACAATATACGTTTGAAGTTAATCGGTGAAGTTGTTTCAAATTATCGCATTCACAACACATACAGACATGAAAATTGTACAATTACGCAATAACCGTCATTGTGTTTTGCAAAGCTTGTAATGCAATCGCATTCATTGTCTTACGAGAATAGTATTCCTCATCAGTGATCCGTGTTCACAGCATTTTTAACGGTCAGGTGGGTAGCATTTCAATGTCCCCCACTCCTGCCAAAACACTAATAACTTCACTTTATTGCACTAAGCAATTAATTCCTTAATCGAAACCTGTATTTTGTGCAGTTTATCGATCGGCATAGAAACGTTTAAGTACATTAATACGTAAGAACATATTCAACATATTAAACGCACAGGTCTTGAGATTTTCTTTAAAACTCGATTAAAACAAATCATATGATCAATATACTTTGTTATCAATTTGTTTTAGTTGAGTTTTGTCGAAATTCTCCGATCCAAGTCTTTTTTTCAAGAAGTTTGGAATTCTAAAACTTCAATTACAATGTACTCAGCTCTTCCTTAGAAAATAAGCGAGAAGACAAAAATCTTAAAGACTGCATGATGCCTATGGTTTTATTTTCACTTTTTGTGGTATCGTACAGAAGGAGCTCCCTATATATGTAGTTTGCATATCTCAAAAAGTGTTGGAGGATTTACAACCAGTATGGTTCTTCACATAATGGATTAAGTGACCGCTACACTTACACAGGGAAAACATAGAGAAATCTTTGATACAGACATAATCATCTACCATTGGTCAGCTCGCTCCCCTTTTATACTACAAATAGCTGAAATGGGTTAACATTCTACTACAAAAGTATTCTAAAAATAACTTTGCATATCCTAGTTTAAAACTCTAGGCTACCATTGTTTGGGTTAACACATATTTATTGAAATTCATTATTATTAACTTTTATTACACGTTTGTTCTTCCCCGATTTGTGAGACAAAAATTGCACCAAAAACACTCCAGTACATATTTGGTCTCAAAAAGACATATTAAAAAAAAATATTGCACAACATCATCGACGTATAATTACAAAATTGCGCCTAGCAGTGACCAGCTAAACATGATGATCAACAGAACTGATTTAGTGGAAGCTTCCCGCAACCCAACTATATATGGCTATTACACAAGTATTGGGACAAAAGTCTTTCCTGTACCTGTATCGCTTATGTCCAGGCTATTGTCACATTTCTGTGAGAATACCACATAACTCATAGATTTTGTAAGTTTCCAGTTTGTCCACATAAAAGCAAACAGTAACAAAGGTACATTAACAATTATTACATAAAAAATAAAGCCATAGCAATTAAACACCAGGTAAATTTGGAACTAAAAGAGCGTTTAGTTGATATACAAAGCTTGGATTGAGATCATTTAAGGTATTGGTAAATCATGTCCATGTCATGGTTAGATTAAGTTGACTGACTGTTGAAAACAGTATGTAATAACTTGTGAATAAAATTTCCGCAATGCCCAATACAATCTATCATTAGAGGATATATATTGTCAGATCTATTGTCCCAATATTAAGTATTCCAACAAAAACAAAAATGGCACCATATGCAAAATGAGAGAAAATGAGACAGTTAAGTCACAAAAATCTTTGAGATTTCTTAAACTGAGAAACAAGTGAGCATGTCAAATAAATAGGAAGGGAGTAGAGGTTATCAGAGGGAGATTTGAAACTTCTGGATGGTCTACAGGAAACAGTTTAGCCAAGGAAATTTAGTCCTGTACCAGCAGCCGTTCCAAGACTATATTACACAGTAAAGAAATCTTAATGAGGAACTGAGGCTTTGGAGTATTGGTCACACAATACAAATCCCAACCCTGTCTTCCACCATATGCATTTAGAAATTCACCTCAGATCAGCTGGTCTGGTTCTCACAGCAGATCACACTTCATACCAGCTCTTCCAATGCCAGCTTTTGTGAACATCCGATGGGAAGAACAGCTAACGTCTCCGCTTAAGGTTTCGTTTTTCTTCCCTCCTTAGAATTTGCTTTCCTTGGTAAATTGCGTCCACAAGACAAGACACTTGGGAAAGAGGTTATAGAAACCGGCTGACGCAACTCCCATCAGTTTGACTGGCCCAGAAAATCCTTCTCAGGCCAGAGGCAATCACGCTGCCTGGTGTGAACAGTGTGAACAGCGAGACACTACGAGATTTGTAAAGTCCAGTCCTTCGTTATGACTATGGGTCTCAGCCCAACAGTTATAAGTGTTCAGATATGAGAAGTGAGTGACTCTCCCCTTGTTATTATACCTGTCTGCTACCACAAATATACATTTATTTACAAATACATGGATCAGATCTAGTCCAAGGAGATTAAGGCTTTTTGTCAGTGATGATCAGTTGAAAACCGTTATAGTCCCCATAGTCTGACTATATCTATACAGAATACAAATATCCACACATCACAAACATATAAATTACTATGACAAGTATGTACAGGGCTGTCCAATCAGACAAATGGATATCTTTATATAGCACACTAGCTGCTCTCTATCAACAATAATACATCGCAAGGACCACATTAATAATATTCTTATATATTAGACTTTTTACTAAGCAAACTTTTTAAAATAAACATAAAACCATGAGGAATGACACAAACACTTAAAAATATACAATTAATGGATGACTTAATGGAGTTCTAATATTGCACAAATGGTTTTGTTTTTTGTTGTACATATCCCTTTAAAAAATGCCATTTACTCCCAAAGGTTGACTTAGATGTAAAATGACTCCCAACATACTGGTTCTGTAGACTGTCCATGATGGCTGGGTTTGTAGGTTGAGATGGAACTAGACGTCCCATGCCCGAACATACACACATTCATATATATTAAATTCAGTACATATACATAAATAAATAGAGCACATATTGAAGTGATGAGTACATCAGAACACAGCAAACCTAATTAAGTAGAATAACACCGATGAATAACTGCTGCTGATCTGGAATTTAACCAGAACTTGACAACATCACTGGTAAAGTTTTTATGAGTTAATGAGTGTCCGTCTCTGGGTGTAGCTAATGCCCACAGGGTTAAAAAATACTCCTAAAACTGTGACGAACAAAAACAATGAACACAAAATTCAATTCAAACAATAAATCTAAAAAGAACAAACCCTTAGGAGTGAACAATGATCTGTGCAGCTGATATGTCATGATCTTAGAAATTCTATAAAAATTTGTAATAAAAAATGCAACATTTAATTTTTTTTACATACATTTCCTTATTTACATGTTTTAACACTGTGTGCAATAGGATTTCTCCAATGATTTACCAAACAAAATAAAATGATGTTTTGGGACTTGAAAATAAAATTGAAATAAACTTTCCTTAAGAAATCTTGCGTACTAACAAAAAGAATGTTTGTGATGAAATGTGAATAATACTATAACGTAGTAAAAATAAAACCCCTCTCAGAAAACTACTGAATAAAGCGTATTCCAGGTGTAAAATAATAATGATCAGAGTCAAATCAATGAAAATAAAATCAGTAGAACAGTCACCAATTTGTAAATATATTATCTATTCAATAAATAAATTTGCATAAATTAGCATACTGTGTCAAATACTTGAAGTTCAGCCATTTCTAGATATAGCCGAGCAATGGCTATATAACAACATGTATGTTAACAAGACACAAAATAAATTAATAATAAGTTAATTCACCAATGATTTAAAAGTAATTTAACAAATCCAAATAGGAATGCTAAACAATAAATTAAGAAAAAATAATAATATACATTATATGATGGAATGATATAATAATTTAAAACAGCACATAACAAGAAAACAATAACTTCAATGGAATGCTTTGTGTTGGCAAAAACGCCAAAAGAAATAAAGTTCTGCTCTTAAGCTGTATGGGAACCATGCATTCTGAGTGGATTAGAAAAAAGTTCTACCTCATGGGATAATGAGGTGTGCTTTTAGTCTGAAATGAAGTCTACAAAAAGGAAAATTTGAATTGAGCTGCTCAACTTTTGCTGCAGGCTGAGACACTTTCTCTTGTGCTATTTCCCTCATCATCCCTCCACTTGTCCAATGATCGCCGCCTCGCATTCATGAAGAAATTCGCCACTGTCGTCACTTCCAGGCCTAACTGCTGGGCTATTGTGGCCTGCATTTCTTTGGATGGACGTTTGGTCTCCTTGAATATTGCATGTAAGGTGCGACGCTGGATATCTGTGAACACCAGGCGAGGCTTCTTTGGGGGACGATTTTCCTGGGGTGGGCTCTGTGACTCTTGTTCTTTTCGTTTACAAGCTGAAAGAATAAGAAATAAATCAAGTCAACGCTACAAATACTACTATTTCTAACATATTTTCCTCACAAAAGACCAGGTCATTTATCTCTAAGAACACCTTAAACTGGAGAAATCTTGTCTATACAGAAAGCATATATTTCTTCATGACTTTCTGAGCATCAACATAAATAAATTAAATAAATCTCAATGTGCTAAGGATGATAACATGGCTTTGATATAAGTCCTGTATATAATCCAACTCAAAAGTAACACCTGTCATGGTGTCAATAGTTAGAGTAATATCTCAAGACTATAACTATCTTCATGTCACATTTAAACAAAGAATCGTAACTATGAAAATTTCCTAAAAAACTATTATTATTATTATTAAAGAAAGAAAATTACGTCAACACTGTTGCAAATGATCAAAATAAAGCTAAAAAGGCAAAACAAGATAAGCAACGAAAGCAACAAAAATAATAAGCACCAAAATCGGTTGATATGTTTGATTATGCTTGTCGCTAAAACCTCTCTGCTTGTTATTTAAATTGTAAAGCTAGGCTGACATAATTTCATCTTACTAGATGTGCTTGACAGCAGTAGAATTCAACATATATAAGTAGATGTGTTAAAATGAAATCTGAAATCTGTACCCATAAAGAACAACAAAATCCAACCATCCATTCTTTATTCTAAGCAGGAACTGATATTTATGATTCATATATAATATATGTAATTTATTAGTCTGTAAATTTCATTCCCATGCAAGATATGAAACAGATAGCAAGAGATGTGAATTTTCCCGGAAATTAACCTTATTGGTCTGCATGAATAAATTTGGAATATTGAGGCAATTTACCGTAATTCTGAGGGTGTGACAACTCCATTTTAACGTCTTCCAAATGTACTAAAAAACAAATATGTATGAATATTTAAATTTCATAACCAAACAGAAAAAATAAACATTAATTTTTTTAAAAAATAAAATAATCTTGACTTGATTATACCCAACCAAACATCTGATAAACACAGAAGTATATATATGTCATACTGAAACCCTTAGTTTAAAAGACACCCTGGTAAGAAACAATGAGATATCAACAAGAACTTATTAGTCCTCAAATTTCAGACTTTCAGCAACAATTTCACATTTGAGACTTCCAGCAACAATCATGATATCAAACTTAGTCTTACAAAATTAGATTATTTACCCAGGTTGATCATAAAAAATAAAAAAAATTATCAAATAGCTTTGCAGGAAAGTGTATAACCCACAAATTTGGTTAACTGAAGATATTTAATATATCTGAACAAATTCCTTTGATAATTTATTGATACGTTCAAAATTAGCTAAGATATGAGTGTTTTGATCACAACACTAGGGACAACCATGCAATCAAGAGGTGAGGACAGTCAGTAGATTAGCCAATAATAAAACATGCAGATAGGACACAACAGATAATATAATCTTACAAATATCACATTAATTTTAATATCCCTTTTAGACATAAAACCTAAAAACTTTGATCCAGTAAATCAACAAGAAACCAATAGACTGTGCTTATACGTATGACTCAATCAAAACTACATACCCAAGAAGAATTTAATGTGCAAGAAAATACTGTTTTAGTATTTTCTAACTACAAATTGCATTTTCTTATTTTATAAACAGATTTTAAGACTATTTTGACATGTCTTTTTTTATTTGATATGTCAAACAGTAAAGAACAACAAGTTTCAAAGTGGTGGAATGTCCCAGTGTTGGTAATTGCACTGGACTTTAATTTCACTATGTATATCAATATCTACTTTTATAACATGCGCCAAAATAAGCCGGGTAAGTAGATCTGTACTATTACAATGCATACATGTGGAAAATAGGTCAAATTATAAATTAGATGACAGTTAGATTATATGTTAAAACAATTCTTTTTATTAAATCACATGCAGAAAAGTAGTATGATCATGCGAGATAAGAATGAAAATACAAGAATCATCAGCCAATGAAATTGTGGACAAGAACGTTTAAAGATGGTTATAAAGATAGAAAGAGTGGTCTCCTGCTGACACAGTGTTTGGGAGAATCTGACAACATTAAGATGACAACATCAAATAGGTACAGGGTTAGTATTAACACAAGGATAAAAATCCACCAAAGTTGTACACAAACTTACATGAGGGGGTCTCAAATTTTGTCTGAAATGTACTATTTTTATCTACCGCACCTAGAAACAGAAGAAAAAGTTGATCGTGTTGAGTGAATACTAAACAATAAGGAGTTAGAAAGTAAAATTACACTAATAAGGGAAAATATCACAAGCCAAATCCAGACATACCCAGAATAAATTAAAAATAAGTATTTTGAGGGTTTTGCAATATTATCTGTCTGTCTAAATACATTTATACCAAATGGTCAGCTAAAAATATTTAAAAAAAAGAAAAAAAGAAAGTAAATGATCTGTTGTTTAAATTTTAAAAAATCCTATCATGTAATGAATTCCTAATTTCACAATATTTTTATTACAGATATAGACAAATCTGTCTGGGATAATGAATTGACATAATCTGTGAATGCAAGTGTTTTAAACAAAGACTGTGGTCACTGTGTTATAGCCCTACCACAGAAATAAGATAGGAGATATTAATAGAAAATAAATTAAGATGACAACTTGAGAGAATATGGTTACATAATTACTATAATAGAACTAGTAAGCTTATATATATGTTTATCAGGATGCAGTAGCAACACTGCTCTCTCACAAGGTGGAAATATAAATCTATCACCAGCAAAGGTTTAATACAACATGTGAATGCTAAAACAGTCTTAAATCTGGGGCCAATACACAAGTAAAACAGTTCAGCATTTATTGATGACAACATGTTGAAACAGACCCAACGTGGCACATACACAAAAGAGATGGAACAAGAAGGAATTGAAAAAGAGTGTTAAAGTGGCTGGCCTTTAAATACAGGGTTAGTATTAATACAAGAATAAAATCCACCAAATGTGTCAATAAACTTACATGAAAGGGGCTCAAATTTTGTCTGAAATGTACTATTTTTATCTATCTCACCTACAAACAGAAGAAAAGTATATCGTTTTGAGTGAATAATAAATAATAAGCAAGGATGAATCAATGATAGAATAACAGCTAAAAAAGGGAAACTAATCCAAGAATACTCAAAATACATACATGTATATAACAATACTTTATACACCATGTTAATGGTCATTACCTTCTCTCTCGAGTTGGCTGTAGGTTACCCATAACACAACTCGAGATTAAGGTTTATTAGAAACTTGTCTCTGGGAGTTTATCTAAAACATAAGATTAATTATCAATTCAATAGAAATACATCCCGATGTCAGTGTGATTGCTTTCTTGATATATATAAATATCTGACATTTATTTACACAAACCGTTTTTTCTTTAATAATGTATAAAACACACCGAACACATAGGACAGGTATTGATTCTTTAAGTGCTCAATCAATCCAAAAAATTTATCACAACTGTTACCAAATGTCATAGATTCACCAAATGTTTTTATTTCAGTATAAAATATAAGCGAGAGTTTTGAAGTTAAGAAAAGTTGAGGCTACGTTGACGTGAATGGCAGTGATTAGCCAGTAGTACTAATGAGGTTGATGAGAGAATGAACAAAGACAGGATTACACACTAACTGCATTTCCTTTTAGACCAGACCAGTAACCCTATCGGACTGAACACTTTACATTTGCAGCTGTCAGTCGAGAAAGTTTCCGTACATCAGCCTTTTGGATAAGGAAGAGAAGGGAAGAAAGCTGTGTGGTTGGAGATTACCTCCTCATTTTGGTGATATTCAGCCCTTAACACCTGCCTCTGTTTCTTCATCACCAGACCGATTCCACAAAGAATTTTCTGATTTTAGTCAGAACACTAAATTTGGGATTTTCACCACTGTCTTAATTATGTTTTACAGTTATACATTTAATTATTGCTCACTTACATTATTATGCTCATGTCCAAATTGAAAGCTGATTAATTTGAAGACCACTAAACATTTCCAATAAATTATAAAACGGTTTTATGGAATTAGACTCAGCTCTCAAAGACGCTTGGAACAACCAATCAGATACTTAATACTATTTGACTAAATTAAGTATAAGGTAAACTGGTTTAGAATTAAAAAAATAAAATAAAAATAAAAAATCACATGTGTTGCAGTTAGTGTAACATTAGCAGTTTTAAAAGGTTATGGAAAGATAACAGTCAAACGTGCCCTTGGTATAAACACATCCTTATTTCTAAGAATTTCATTTCTAAAAAAACATCCTAAGTTAAACCATTATTTTTTCTCCTTTTTTTCCTGAAATTGTGCACTTGTTAACATGAGAGACATGTAACTATTGTTTATGCTGATTATAGAAAATGGTTATTTTTATTAAGCGCACAGTGAGTGGATTAAGGATGTAGTAGAGTAGTAATTCTCCCTGATTATATGCTCCACAGAGTGATTGGGGTTCGTTATCCTAAAGAGCTCAGCACTAGCCAGCAATCCTGTCAAAGCCAAGCATGATGTGAGATAAGCCTGTGATTGTCGGCCCTGAGTGACAGGTAAAATGATGTTAAGAGAGACCAGAGACTGGTGATCTACCTGTGCCACTGTTTACAGGTGACAGTAACGACTGGGGCTAGCCAGTGCTTCAACCACTCACCTATACAATCAGGTAAATTATGAACAGTGTGACCTATTCATAGTCTTACTTCTCTTAAAGGCCACTGAGCTACAGCCACACAGTAATGATTCAATAGCAACAATTGACCTCCGCTTCATCCAATACTCTTCATGAATACATGGCCACAACTCTCCCGAGAGAGAGAGAAAAAAACACTTTCAATAGTACAGGTGGAAATTTATTATGTCCGATTTCGCCAAATGATGGTCTGATAAGGTTTGTGAGCCAGTCGAGCATAAAGAAGGCAGACTTCAAAGTGAGGCTTTTCCCGGCCTCAAAAGGCAACAGCTTCTAATGACATCTAATAAGAAGAATACGAACAATGAGTTTTCATTTGGCGGAAAAACAAGTAGCGCCCCAAAAAACAAGAGAATAAAGGGTAGAGTGCAAGAAAGGTGGAGAAACCCGGAAGAGGAGAGAGATTAAGTGGGACTTTGAGATGGGCATAATCAAGGTGGTCATAGTGGGGCACATCATTGTGGGTTCATGTCATCAGGTACATGCACATCTACGCCACACATACAGGGAACCACAAAAGGGTAAGACAGATAGAGTGTTGGCATGGCAACCCTCAGTCTAACAACCCGAGTCAACAAGGGCTGTTTAAAGGTTGACTAGAATTTCCTCATAGCTGTAGTAGAGGATCATGTTGTACAGTTAAATTGCACACTACACTGCATGAGGGGTGTATGTTAGGTTTGATTTCCGTCTTTTCTACAATTGGCCGTGTGACGTTAGTCAGTTAGATCCTACAGACATCCTCTATCAGAGAGAGCCTGCCTCCATTCAGCAGCCATGTTTGTTCATTTCCTGCCGACTTGGCCATAATGGCTGTGAACATGTCTGGACAAGTGGATGAAAACTTCACTCAAATACGACAATGGGGGAGAGTCGCAGAGAGCTTCAAATCTACCATTGTTGGAGAGAGGCTTTTAAAGAGTAAAGTGATAATATGAATCATGTCGATTGAGATATCACTCAGTAGATGTAGAAACTCTGTTCAAGGCATTTCACAATTTCCTATTGAATTGGCTTTGACATAGTAAAATCGGATTAATCTACCATCACACAAAGGAGCCTTCCATATAATGGAAGCCACACATGTCCTTTCAATTTTATCCTCAAATCAGCACATGTTTTTTTCCATTATTGTTCCCCTGGCACTATTTATCATATAAACAGTGCCTCACAATAGTTGTATACTGAACCAAAGTATTCTGACTAATTGATTAGTGTTTTTCACCACATCCAGTGGTTGTTTAGCTTTACTGTGACCTGACCATCATTTAAATATATATTCTTTTCATTTAAAATTTACTGGTATCCCCCCAATTAAATGATGAAGTTAAATTCTGTAACTGGCATGTCCATTGATGATTCGATAGTTTGTGTTTTAAAGCACCACACAAAGACACGAAAGGACGATTATAAGAGGCAATACAAAGGCACAACAAACCCATTGGCTTTGTGTTGTTCCTTAACTCTGAGAGCACCAGGACAACAGAAAGCTTCCTCCATCCCCACAATTGATGATATAATGTATATTTTAAACAAAGATAATGAAATGAATATTTTGTTAAAATAATAAAAAAGTAAAGTAGGTCTATATCTGAAGAGGACACGAGGTGAGTTGGAAAGGACAAGTCTATGGCATTCTGTGCCACCGAGACGACTTGATGTATTGTACAAATAATGAAAGACAAGACAGCAAGATGTTTGCATGAAGCTGGACGGCTCTTCTTTCTGGTTCTTGCGCAAAGCCTCAGCTGAATGATTCCCAGGACACGGACAATGATCAGGACAGTCTTCAGTCTGTCCTAGTGTGTGTCTTTTCATAAGGCTCATAGATTTATAGATTTTACTGTCGGTGGGGGGAGACATTTTCCTGCTTACTTACTCCACAAATCGATACACCAACCCATTGAGGAGAGGACACACTCCCCCCATCTTTTGTTTGGACAACTTCGCTTTGACATGACATTTCAACATAGGGGGTAAAATAACTCGCTTTTCATGGTGTTTCTCTGTTTTTGTGAGCTCAATGAAACACTGAGGAAGAATACGCAAGCTTGCTAACAGCTGACATATTTCAGAAATTTTCTATCATCTTTCAAGATACTTGAGGTTTTCATCAAACAATGGCAGCCACCTCTTGAGGCAGGGGAATTACAGCTACAGGGCTACATGGCCAATTCTTCTCCAGCAGGAGGAGAGAAAATTACGACCAGAAAAAAGGGCATAAGAAGCCCCTTATAGAAATTTGCTTTCTTACACAAACACACTATATGTTTCATGTTGGTGTGTGGCAACTTGAAGATCTAGAAACTGGGCCACTCAAATGTATTCAACACTACCACCAGTTCCTGTACACATATTATAATACATCACATGACAGAATGAATTACATCATTAAGACAGTCACAATATGAAGTTGAACAAAACTAGAATCAACATAAATTAAGCTTCATTTTTCAAAATAAATTTTTTGATTAAAATGAAATAATGAATAATAAAATTGTTCAACACAAAAAGACGATAAATTTATGAATAACTTAACACAAACAATTATGGAGACAATGAAAAAATTTACTCCCAACATTGACATTTTGCCATTTAAAAAAAAATAAAAAAAATAAAAAACTGTATGCAGGTTTAAAGCTAAACTAAGGATTTCTCTAAAGATCTAATAAGCAAACTGCCTGAGTGTATAAATCAAGAGACAGATTTGGCCTGGGTGCCTCAAGCAAATTAGAGTTAAACCAGCTGATGATTTGGGAGGAGAGAATACAGCCCGTGGATTAGCTTCCACATCTGATTCTCAATCACCTTGTTCTGTAACAGTTCAAGGCTGGTCAATTTGATCTGCCAATTTCATTCAGAGATAAAGCTTTCTCCTGAGAGGTGTAAAAAGTCCACGGAGGTAAAGCCCCAAGAGACCGCCTCGACAACTGTTGCTGCTGTCAAGTTATTGACAAATCCACTCGGCTTCTATCTGTTTTCTGCCTATTAACCTCTTGTCGAGAAAATCAACATCTTCCCTCAAAGCAAACCACACTGGCAGCCCATATATCAATCACGGCGAGGTGATACTACAACAAATTGATCAGTCTTTATTTAATCATATGTCTCTGTGATACAACACTGCTTTATTACTCGCCTAACAAGCCCTAAAGTCCTACTATGGATTTTCTCATTGTGTTCTGTTAGTTGGTTGCTCAGCCATAGACTGTGGTCTCTGGAGGACATAGAGATCTGATCTGGTTCACTCAGATCCTCATAACAATTGTTTTAGTTCCAATCTGTGTGTTAATTACAATCCCTCTCAGGTATAAGTCTCTTGACCCTATCCGCCACAAGGTGTCACAGTATCCAAATCAATAGTAGTTATTGATGTTACTATTAGACTCTCCCTGCCCTTCACATCCATCACAGCCACTATAACTGCTAACCAACAATTGGAAAATAACCCTAAGGTGTGCCTATTAGAAAACACTTTGCCTCAGCACTGGTTCAATTCGAATGAGTAAAAAATTTGATTAGACATTGCGAATATGTCAGTGTTTCAATTTCACAGTGTTACAACCTGCATTTAACCTCTTCCAGTTAATCGACTTGGAGAGGGAATGGTCTTTTTTAGTCCAGCTCCCCGTCCAAGGTCCTTAGTGTCAGGGCCATATTAGATCACGCCCCACTGGACACTGAGAGGGAGCACAGGAGGAAAAGACCTCTACACGAACAGAAAAATTACACCATTCTAAAACTACTGGTACAGATTTATCACATCAGATGACCCATTACCTCAAATCTCAAGATTCGAGTAGCTGAAATTCATCACAGTAAAGAGAAGCAACTGGAATTTGAAAGTGTTTTTTCTTCAGCCTAATATGGTTCCAGGGAATTTTATATGTGGATGTACATTTTGAATTGAAAAAGCAGAAGTAACAATATTACAAAAATATTTTTGAAACATTTTTATTATCTTCCACAAAGACCTCAGACTGAATCATTACGTGGCAAAAATAAAAAAAAAAAAACAAAAAAACAAAACAAAACAATAAGAATGTAAAATTGATGGAGTATGTCATAGGGCTAGTCTATTTATTGAAGTTAATTGCTATCTTCCCACCTAGACAGGTTGTTGGCCCTCTATAAATAGAGTGGGACTCTGGTGGGCAATATGTACAGCTCTTTCAAATTGCTTCAACCTCCAGTTCAGAACACTCAAAGGTTATATAGCGGCAATGATGTCCCTTTCACATGGGGAATAAATTCACAGAGAACTCCCGACTTCCGTTTCCCTTTCAGCACTGTGGCTTTAATGGCTGAAATGGCATAATAGGCATATGCAAAGTGCAGGCCAAATAGCAGTTAGTCAGGGCGGACTATTCAGGTAACGCCACACAAAGACCACTATCCCTTGTGAAAACAGACTGAAACAATAGTGTTGCCAGCCTGCCTCATTACTTGCTGGGTTTCACCTAGCTCAAGGAGCATCAGCTCTGAAGGGCCGTTGAATAGCTAGCAACGAAAGGGTCTTAATTACGCCAGGGCCAGCAAGCCTTTCCCAGTCTACAATCTGAACATCTTTTTGTGACAGTGTCTCCAGTTGGACAAATGGTTTAGGATATTTTGTAGAACACTGAACAAATACAACTTCACTTGTATGAAACAAAAAAGTTTAATGCTTGCTTTTAGCTGCCATTTCTAAAACAAAACTAGTTAGTTGCTGGCAATGTTTACCCTGCATGTTGTCGTAAAGGAAGTGAGTGATCCAGGATACCCTAGTCCCTTGTTTTTCTGAGGTATTATTGTCGACTGCGCGTGCACAAATGGAAATTAGTCTCCCACCATGTCTAACTAGTGCCCCAGTCTCCTACAGTCAGTATTTTCTCTTCTTTTCAATGCCATCATATCTAAGTTTGAGTATCATAAATATTTTAGTACATGTTGTGGGATTTCCTGTATAGAGTCTGGTAAACATAGGGTAGGGTTTAGTTTGTTAGTGCTCCATGCAGGGCTGGTCATACTGGGTAAACACAGGCCAATTATAACAATGCTCCAGACGGAAGGTTCTCAGCCTCGTACAACAAATAACTACATCTATTATTTGGAACACAATCTAGAACCTACAATGGCCAGCTTTACATACAATGTAGTACAAGACAAATAAAATATAGATATTCTTAAGAAAATGTTTAAAATTTTTTTTAAACAAGTTGAAGTAAACTGTATGTTATTTTCCAAATGCACACTAAGGAGAGTGTGATAAATCCTACAGAAAATAGAAATTCAATCTGGCAAGTTGATAATTAGCTAGCTGTGAATGAATAATAAAAAAATATACATTTTCATTCTGCTATCATGTTCACAAAACTTAAAAGAAAAATCTTGTTTTTACCCAGCAATACCAGCAAATTCTTTAAATGATAATTAATGGAATTCAGATCAAACAATCAGTAAATGACTAATGCACAAATAAAGATTGCTAAGAGCTCGCTGTTCACAGTCGAGTTACAGCAATCCGAAGTGGGATTAATATAATATGGCAAGGGCGAAAGGTGAACATAAAAACGGAGTAAGATTAGTTAAATCTGTATGAGGAAACCACTTGCCAGCCATAGTTGTTCTGAGCTGGGAGGGTCTGGCCAGTTTTGCTTGTTTAGATAGCATTTCACAAACCATCCATCATTGCCTTAATAATATTAGGAGGCTCTGGAAGATCAACTCTGATAAGCTTGTAATTAAGGGGTTATGAAGGAGGGGGGGCCGACCTACGATACAGCACAATAGGCCTAATATTCTTTCTGCCATTATACAGATGTACTGTACCAGTGTTGCATTACTGTAAAAGGCTCTTTGTAGCATTTACATACAAATAGTGGAAAAAATTCTTCCAGTTGGGTTGTAAAACACTTAACGGCTAATGTCTGCACAACATAAGACTGGCTATCACTGATTCAATGGCTGTACATACATCAAGGCAAATCATAGTGCTTACATGTATACTATAGGATACATGTACATGGCAATATCAAAACATAAACAACAAAATCATCAACTTCAACTTTTGTCTCCAACCAAATCCTTTAAGTTATAAGTATGAGTTTTGTAATAATTTATTACCATACACACTTCTGTAGTCTAGCGTAACAACAGTTGTAAGAATTCAGGTATAACAAGCAGTTAACATGTAAAAGGTAGCAGTCTTTGATTGCAGGTAGATTGAAGCTACAGGGGTAATTAAAGAAGATAAGCCTAGAATATGCCTAGCTAACTCCTGTCTAACCAGATTCAGTCTACTCTAATAGCCCACTAAGCTGGAGTTGAACACCCAGCTTTCCACACTGCCTCAAGGGATTCCAGGCAAAATTACATAAGGCCTTGTATAAATTGAACATTGAATAAAATGACAAAATCGACATCCTACAGGGATATTTGGAAGAAATAATAAAGTTAAGAAGTCAGATTTTTCTTTCAATGTTGATTACAAATAATATTAATTAAAAAATCTAGATTTCCATTTTCTTTGTGTAGCACAAGAGTGTCAGGAGTTACTTCCCTTAATCATCACTTATATATGTCTGAAAACAACTGAAGTGTTAGTCAAAGAACAAATTCTATTAAATTAAACATGTTATACAAGATGAGGGAAAGAGAAGAACTGAAATTAGTAACATTTAAAATATTGACAGATAGTGCTCATTGAGACCATAGATGATTTATGGTTTGATATCCGTTATAAGCATGTCATTAATCCAAGCAGATATTGTATTTTCATTTCCTTTCGGCCCATCTGGACAGAGCCTAGCAGGGGTTCTATGGTTAACTATTAATAACGCATATTTAATTTTATTAAGTACTGTAGATATCCAAGTAGTGGGAAAATGTATAATACAGGTTATATGTATTGTGTGAATGAGTTATGAACAAAGCTGTAACTGAGCTATCAGCGCTGCCACCCTTCTCACCAAGTTACAGATGATCTTGGTATAATGAAATCTGAATTATGTCTACAGTGGAGACTGCCAAATTAAGCACTCAAATGGCTAACTTAACTGTATAACAGAAAGTAAAACTGCATCCCAAATGAAAATAAAAGACCTTCTGATATACTGGAGGAAATTCTGCATTGCATTTTTACGTTTGAGCTCTGGAAAGCATAAACCCTGACAAAAGGACAAAAGAGTTACATTTCCAAAGAGTGTGTCCATAAAGTCAGTCATCCTGTTCATTGTTTACCCTCATTATACACCAGTTCCTAGTGTTGACACAGCTATACAGATCTGCAGCATTTATTTAGTGGAGCTATATGGTGTATTTGTTAGTCTGCCGCCCCCCCTCACATCGCACTATATTATAGATGAGAGATGACTCTACATGGAGATTGCTACAGACCTGCCAACCTGTATACACAACCGTTTTACTCAGAAACCCAACCAGCCAGCTTTTACAGTCTCTTTTATTACAGGACAATCAGCCAGGCTCTTTGGTACTTCAAAAAATTATAATGAATGTTTCTTTCTCTGGATCTAATGCTTGGCAAATGTCATGGCTTGTTTAAACAGATCACTGATATATTTTTGAAAACCCGCCAGACCATGCAATGCAGACATTTGCTATGCAATTGAAACGTTATAGTGCTTCTTTTGAAACCCATGAACTATCTACAATTTATTTGTATCATATTATATTTCTTTAAGACACAGCTGAAGATAAAAGTGTTGTCTAGTAGTTTGGTAGCAAGAAACCTCAGATGTAGAGTTGTTAATTGTGGCAAATCCAAGTAAGTTTTAGTAAAACTTAAAAAGGTTACTCATTTAGTACTAACGTCATAAAATGACATGAAAGAATCTGAAAGAAAAAAAATCTCAACTCTGTGACATGATTTTTTGAATTGCTAATATGAAGCTGGTGATTCATGTCCTTGGAACAGTGATGAACAATTTGATTTTAAAGTCAAAACGCAGGGAGCTAATTTCTACTGGCTTTGATGTTTTGTTGTTTGAAGTGAAAAGAGTATCTCTAGCGGCATTCTGGGAAGAGTAGGTGAAGTGTCGACAGACTGTCAGTATAAGACAGGACTGTGCATGACCCGGCCAATCAGAATAGAGGAAATGAGTCCAACCTCAAAGTCACTGGCTGCTTCAGAGAGGCAGGGTAAACACACACACTTGGCAAAGTCAACCTTAGAAAAATTGCAAAATTCTGAGAATAAAGCTTGTGGCGGAACTGGGGCTATGTGTGCTCAGGAGCAAGTGCTCACCATTACCCAGTTCCTTTATGTCCCCTGACAGCTGTAGGGGGTGCCAATGGCTAGCCGAAAACTAAACCCAGCATTTGATGACACTTTCTCTGGCACTTGTACAACTAATTTGATTTGTGCAGTTGATCTGAGTTAAAGGCCTGCACCGCCGGTAAAATGATTGAAAGTATGCCCCTATTGATCTGTATGATAGAAATCAGAACATCTCTCATACACCAGAGACAATTCTCAGGACGACAGAAGCCATGACATCTGACATAGCTCAACAACACCCCAATACACTCCCCTTCAGCACCTACCTCCAACACTCTAGAAATATTAGGTTTGTTAGTGTTGATGATGAGGACAAGGTAGGAGATAGGGTTCAACTCTTACTCCATATCTCTCTCCTTGTGACTCCCTGCAGACAAGTTATGGAAGAGGAGGAGGTCTAAATTAGAACAAGCCATATCAAGTGTAATATTCACAGCTCTATCAAACAGCCATGGTGAACACACAGGGGAGCCTTTATTCAGATTTCATGTGATTTCTCTTCTTACATTAACTATTCCCATCAACATTTTTTTGCTAAACATGGCATGAAATAATGGGGTTTTAGGGGCAAAATACAACCAAAATGCACCCAAAAATTATTTAACTCATCAATGAAAAAAAAAAAAAAAAAATTACAAAGAAGAACCCTTAAATATATAAAAAAAAATAATTGACGTTCTCTAAAATCTTTTTAGTTATTAAGAATTCTTTGTGTTTATTATTTACAAAAATTCTTGCAAGTTGTTTGCCTGCCAGTTATTATTTAGTTAATTTTTATGAACTGAACTTACTAAGTTGGACCCCAGTGTATATTTTGAAAGTAATTACTGGGGTCCAACTTTGTGAATGTGAATCATTGATTTGAAATAGATGTCAATTTTAACTTGTATTACACTAATGAGATATATTATAAAAGACCATCTTTGGAGGCCTTGAATCGGGCCATTTTGACAGTTTATATTGTAGGATCATAAGCAACCAGAGAAACTGTCTGTTTGTGTGTGTGTGAGGGAGACACTTTTGACCAGGGATGTTGATTCACAGAATAAATATCAGAGTTATATCCAAACTGACAAGTGCTTAGAAGGACTGGATCTGGTCCCCCCTCTCTGTTCAGTTCACACACACAAAGCGCCTAAGTCAATGTAATTAGTGTTAAGACTAATTGTACACTGGGGCCTGATGGGTCAGCTGTGTACTGACACCAGAGACTTGTCCATAGACTTTACTCGCGGGCGGCGACACTCATTTACTCAAACAACACCTCTTAATCTAAATAACACAAACTGTCTCATTTAACCAGATCAGCCTTGAAACGGATGTCAAACTAACTACTCATTTTGAGAAACAATTTCTGCCTGTGATAATACAATTTTTACTCAACCTCAAATAGCCACACAAGTGTCAATACAAAAGCAAACTAATTGTATGCGAGTACAAGTCGACTTGACTTTTTAGTTCCTTTATTAAGTTAAAAAAAAAAGGTAAGAGCGCAATTAGCAATTAGTAGCACACTAAGGCCACAGTCTAGTTTATAGCAGGTGACTCAGTGTTGTTTCCATAGAGCACATTCCTTGAATTAACTCTTGGAGACTTGGTGGTGCGCACTCGTCACAAGTGACAGGCTCTTTTCAATCTCTGGTCAGAAACCAGCAGTATAACCATAGCTTAACATACTCCATTCCACGCTCCCCGCCTTCTGATTCAACATTGTCTACCAGTAATATCCCCAGAGATTTGAAGCTTCAAGACCTGGCCATAGTTCATTCAAGAGTACTCAACAAAATTTAGAAAATTATCAAGTGAAAAATTATGTCCTAATTGAATCCAGGAAATATAGGTGTTAGCTCTTTTCGAAAAGAGGATTAACAGCAAAACATGAACAAAATAAACATTTGGTTTTTTTTCTGGTATGCAGCCATTAAAAAAAAATGTAGGAGACACATCCCAATGTCTGTTAAGATATATGTCTGAACATTAACCTATTGATCCTTCTACAACTAAGATAGTTTTTTTCTGCTTCCTATTCACTTGAAGTCATTTGGGATACTTTGTTTTTACTCACGCTGCTTGGTTCTTAACACAGCTAACTGCCAGCTGCTTAATAATACGGAACTAAATTCCATGGGCAAGTGTAAGAAGGATTCTAATCGGCCATTAATCAAACCATCTAATAAATACCAAAGCAAATAACCGTCTATAAACATCTTGTGAAGTGGCCACCAGAACAGTATGGTGATATCATGAGAGAATCAATGTACATTATTAAATCAGCCTTTATAGGACACAAACCAATGTTGCTACAGACATTAGTTAATCACAACAGAAGAAATGAAATTCTAAACACCCTTAAAAAAACACAGTTATCTCTGTAAGGAGAGAATTAATCCATCATAGAATAGACAAGATTATGGACACGAATAGTTTCCTCAAGGACACCCTAGTTATGGCTATGCCTCCTGTTGAATAGGAGAAACACATTGAACATACAAGGACATCTATTGGGGATATGTTTGATAGATGGAGTCATTGAACAGTCCATCATGCTCTTACCTGCCCAGACTTGACTTCTCATCAGGACCCTGGGTCTTTACTTTGACAAAACCACCTCTTTCTGAGATATAAAATTGACATTAAAGTATTCAACCACACATCACATAATTTTAACATGAAATTCTAGATCAATATTAATCTTTTGACGGCCCATAGACATATTTATTGTTTCTGTGTATTTTTGCCCATATAGGGATACTCAATAAATATATAAATGCTTATCATTGTAGACCTTTGTTTCAAATTTCCAAAATCATACACATAAATATTTTAGATTCTAAAATAATCAAAACTTTTAATTTACTTCAAATAAATAAAATTTAATTAAATTTATAGGAAGATTAAATGTATTTATTGTTAGAAACATGCTGTTAATCAGGGTTTGAGGTAAATGAATTAATGAGTTATGCTGATGAAATTTTAGTTTTTTTAATATGGCAATCTAGATGGAGTTATGTTACTAATTCAAACAAAAATACTAGGATTTGCTTACAGGAAACTTACAATTGACCAGATCTATCACAGGTAAAATTTGTTTGCTTGACTTGTGTTTACGGTTTTACGTAAAGGTATTTCACTTATAAATACATGTATGATGACAGCCAGTCATATATTGACGTTAACTTAAATGATATTAGTATTCTGACGAGTTAGCCTTGGAGCCTGGGCATGGCACCCCACCCCCAGATCTGTTCTAAAAAATGTCCTAACCTCACTGGAAGACCGGACTTTGTGACAAGATTCCCATGGCAAAAGTATTAGACACTGTGAATAATGGAGGGTTGATTAATATATCATTGTTTTAAATTGTTAATATTAGTACATTTATAGTAATATAAGAAATTTTGATATTCTAAGATATTCTATGCAAACAACCCTTAGCTTATTCATAAAATGATAAATAATGCAAGAACAGCACAGAGTCCCTGTCTTCAAAAAGTACTGTTATGGTACAATATGAACTCTGTATAAAACAGGCATTGCAAGAAAACAAAGCACATCAGTAATTCAGTACCTACATCTGCTGAATGAGGGGAAGCCCAAGAACATAGCTACCTATTTTCAACGACAGCAATATTGAATCACAGAAGTTGAATCATGGGAAGAAATCTGAGACGTTTCTAGGAAGGATTCAATTTTAAACGATGTACAGTTTTTTTGGGCCATTGTGACTTAACACAAAATTGGATGAAAGACAAAGGCAAATAGTAGATTTTGGGTCTAGTCCATGTTTCTAACTGGTTAGAAATACGAGTCTTTAATAAGAGAGCGTTCATGCCCTGTCAGCTGTAACAGTAAGGGGATCTCTAGAGCCCAGTCGCAAGGCTTTCGCTTAGAGTTTTCGACAGCTTGCCAACTCATGCATGATTGGCTGGCCTGCTTTAGCTCGGCAGGGTTAATTAAGGGTTGTGCCGCTCTGGGGGCATGTCAACCGAGCTCTGACACGAACAACACACGCGGTGATCTCCCTTAGTCAGTCTCAAGCAGGATATGGATAAAGCCTCACAAATTATATCGGGGCGTTCAACGGAATAGGCAATACAGGAATTATTACGATCCCTATGTAGAATGGTTAAAACTTAAAAACATGATAACTGATAAACATATTAAAATTATATTTATAAGTTATTTTTTAAATATATCAAGCAAGCACAATGATCAAGAATAATTTTTAACCAATGAATTGTTTCATGTTCTATATACTCTAACAGTTTTGAATCCCATATTTATGCTGAGTTGTGGAGTTATTGGTTAACTATATCATACTCAAGAGTGACAATAACTTTCATGTTGATATTGAACTGATTCAATAATTCCGCTACAAATATGAGTTAGAATATGATAATTATGTAGGTGAATAAATATGGGAGATAAAATGTAAGTAAGTAATCATCCCTCATGCACTAATTAATGTGTTAGTGGTAGGTTATTATAAATGTAACATCTCTTTTGGTTAGTCTGATGAACAGGTCAAATGCTTAGGCTTATACTGTCAGCGATCACCAAGCACATCATGCAGATGATATATGTAACTTGTTAGGGTTATAACCCACTTTCAATGATAAAATAGAAAACAAATTTTAGTATTTAATTACTGTATATGGAGGCATTATTCAGCCCAGAAACCAAGATCTGAAAAATCAGGAAACAAGTTAGAAACAAAACATGCTAGGAGAATGATCAAGGCCGATTAGCAAGGTTGGTCAGTAAGGCTATGTTAGGGTGTTCAGGAAAAACATTCCCAAAGTAAAACTGTATACCTGTACTGACAACAACATGGACGATGACCGAGCGAACAGGTGAAAACACACTGACAGGATAAACAACTGTCAATTTTCACACTGACATGGCTGAAAAGGACAGGAGAGAAAGCACTGAAATAAAACAAAGAGTACAACAACTTAAGACAACAAAAAACAAGTTATGAAATTTGAGAATAAAGAAAAATAATTCAGAAAAATGAAATACAAAAAAGACCTAAGTAAATTATATACTAAGTAAAATGAAGTACTTCTTTATAACTTTTCATAATTGATCAGACTTAATATCAATCTTACTGAAAGAAAAAGCTTAAAACATAAAGTTGTAATTACCAACACAGGATATCTCATAGTGAAAGTACAGAGAAAAATATATAAACAACAAATAACATAGGCAGAGAAAGTAAGACATAGTACGCAAATAGTTTATGTATGACGAGGAAGTGGTACATTTGGAACATTTGATAGACTAAAGCATTGAATATTTTTGGTGTTTTTGTCTTTTTGGTGTTTCTGATCACTAGCACCTTTTCAACATTAAGAGAAAACAAAAAACTTCCCACCCTTTCTCCCCACCTCACACCTGTTCGGTTACCAATGAAAATAAGCCAACATGTTGTAATGCTAAAAGGGCACCATCTGCTGGGAATCTTCTTACTACTTTTAACAGATTACCTATGTTTAATAGGAGTTCAAAGACTACTAATTACAGGTGACCCACTGAGGTATAGAGGCTATGTAGTGAACAGTTGCATGAGCCAACAGCTCCCTTTATGAAAGTCAGAAGGGACAATTATAACACACAACATCTGGTTAATGTTAGAACCAGTACAATACAACACTAATCCTGACACTGGATAACCAAGCAGCCTCAGTGAAAAAATAAACAGACACAAGAGGGACATAACATTGTAACAAATAGCCAGATGTTTATTTTACTATTCCATTATTCAATAATTTAGTATTCACAAGTAAATGTAAATATTTCTTTTAGCTCTAATGTAAACAAAATATTACACTCAGAGATCATTAGCTTTAAAAACACTACGAAAAGAGTGTCCATTTTAGCAGAATACTGATGTGACAACATTAACATTTTTTTTTTATATCTATGAAATGTTTTTGATTATTACATATTTGTTATATATACATGAGTTAAACTTTTAGCTGGTCATTATTTTCACAGTCTTTAATAAAAAGTTATATGGTTTAATCATTCAATTAGAACCCTAAGCTTAAACTGTTGTCCCAAAATACATTCTACCAATCCTTGAACAACAGAATAAATATCCGATTTAAAAATCTACATGTAGTCCCTAAACTTTTGTCAGTCTTTTTATTTTGTTCATATATTCCTTCTTAAATGCTAATCAAACTCGTTACAAATTGACCCATGGGTAAAATAAATTTATTCTGATATGCAGCATAAAAATGTACACCTACAGTAATAACAGAAGGAAAGCATGTCAGGTGTGAATGAGGAACAATTGTTTAATATGAAAACAAGAATTATAAGTTTCTAATAAAGTAGTTATCCACAGATGATAAAGAAGTGGTAACTGAGAAGGCCCCTCCCTGGGGTCATATAACCTTAACCTGGAGTAGGGGAAATTGTCACAGGGGCATTGCTCAGCTTGTTTCTCCAATATTATGGAATTAAATCAGAAAATGGAAAATCAATAAAGCTAATGCTATCTGAGAAGATTCCACTAGAACAGCAAGTTTAGCAGGGCACCATGTAATTGGTCCTAAGAGAATCGTTCGCACTTAACACTAAACAACCAATCATCATTCAAATATAATCTTTTACTATACATATCATTGGTGACATGGTCACCTTATTATGACTATTCAATCTAATAAAAACAATGGTAGTATATATGGAGTAATGTATGTTATAACAGCTCAAGAAATCTGCATTTTGTAATACTCTGACATATATATATACATACATGTACATGATAATAACATTATATTTTTTTGCAAAAATGTTCTTGTCTCCACCTATGTTATTAATGAAATTCAAGATATATGGACACTTTATAATCATATAGGTATGTATTTCAGGTGGTTAGAGCCAGAGACATGGGTTTACATCTCTTTTACTACATAAAGTAAATATGTATATAATACACAGGTAGTGCAACCATAAAAAAGTCCTTGTGTATTATATGAAACTGACCAGTGGCACTTTAGGATATGTATATATTTTCACATCCTGAACTGTTAAAAACACAAGACTACAGACCCCTGCCTATAAACCCATTTGATTTTTGGAGTGTGATTTGTTTTATTGGGAGTAAGCAAGGACTGGTGCAGTAGGAATGTTTTGTCTGAGGTGGATGTCAGCATGTGGATGGCTGTGTCTCTGTTAGAATTCAAGTGATTGAAGATGAGTAGAGAGCAAACAGTTACAGCCTGTGTATCAAGCCCTCCATGGATACACCACGGTTTGATCAGCCAGTCTCCGTCATCAGAGATCAGCACAAAACGTGAAGAGAAAATTCTTAACAAGTCTGCTCTTAGGAGCTGGGCATGTAACCGTGCTGCCTGAACCAGTGGCAATGATCCTGTATGGACTCAAACAAACAATCACCTTCAGCAAAAACAGCAAGAGACTCAAGTTAAATCTCTTATCAACCCATATCTCCGCCTCAACAAATCATAACTCACATTTTACTAGACACAGAATTTATGGCTGCCTATCACACCACATCTCAAAGCCTTTTGTTTTCTCTTTCAGAGACCCTACAGTCTTGTTATTGAACATCGTAGAAAGCTGTATCCTACAAAACTGATGTACCACCAAGGGATCTAATGACATGGATTCATCGTTGAAGCATTTGTCCACATGTAAAAATGTATTGCATGTGTACATATGTATTTCAGCAGAATATACAGTTTACAGTAGTGGAGTTGGCTGGTATAATCACTGCCTATATGGGTGGCTTGTCAGATGATATTTAATGCTGACGCAGGCACACACCCTTCAGTGACGTCAGTCTGAGCTAACTATAGCAGAGGCTGCTGTTCAAACTAACACTGCCTTCTACATTACTAGTCAGTGGTCATTCCCAATTGAACATTGAGGGGGGAGATTTAGCTCCAAACCAAGTCAAATTGAGGGAAATAAACAAATTTGGCAACAAACAATACTGTGTTAAATAAAAAATTCTTAATCTACAATTTACACAATTTTATCAGTTTTCTGTCGAGGGACTGTCATATTAAATAATTATACTTTCAGGTCAGCATGAATGTAAAAAACCATAAAATGCAAGAGGATGAAGGCAAGCCGAAAACATATTTCTAAACATGTGTACAAATATAATGTTTTATTTAGTGATAACCTTCCTATACACTGTAGTATTATTTCATTCATTGCACTTAAAATCAACTGTGTTCTTCCAAATACTGTAAATATGTTATAATGAACAATTGATGTGTATTAGTTTTATTGCAATTTAAATATTTTCTTGGACTGATAAATCCAGTAACAAGCATAACATATGACGTTTCTATATATTTAATAACAGTAAATTCCATGTTTCTTTCTTGGCAAATCTTTTTGTGTGACATCGTAGGGCGGCAGGCCTGTCACATGTTTTCAAACATTTCAAATTCATTATTCATCCCCAAACACTGAGACGGGCATAATTAACCTACAACTGTAACTTGTTAGTGAGCAGACCAGCTGTTTACTACCCCTGCTTCATTGTGTAAAGGGGTGAGGGGGGGTTAAGGGTACAAGAACACAACACAATAACCCTATGGAGAGACATATATCAATTAGCTTCTATAATATAATTTATTGTGAAGTCAATGGTTTGCACTTTACTTGTGACAAAACACCAGGCGTTACAGGAAAACTGTTAAACTACGGATTATTGTATCTATACGTGACATGCCAGCAGAAGCGTGGGCCACAAACTACGATCTATCCATCTGACAGCTCTACAGTAGTGGTATATGAGGGGTAGTAACAATAATGTGGAAACAGCCGGCATGAGTGACCAGCTGAACAAAAAGAAGGAGTTGTAGTAAGAGAGATAGAGAGGTAGAATGTTGATGTTGTCTGATAACACCAGCCACACTGCCATTGTATGCTTCATCCTCCATAATTAATACACGACTCTAGTGTTGCCATGGAGACAATTACTCACATGGCAGTGGCCAAATTAAAAGCTATTATTTTGTGAAGGGGAAACATTTCAATTTCTCGTGAAGAGTCCTAAATTACTTAAAAGCCAGTCGTCGGTGCAGAGGGTGTGTACAATCAGTGGCCAGATTTCTACATTCTCACGCATATTGTTGTAGGGAGAAACTGAAAAGAGGGTAACTAGTCTCTTGTGTGGGACTCCATTAGAGAGGTTAGTCAGTTCAATTAGACCGTTTTCGCTCTCCCTGTTACACATTCAATCCCCCCACTACCCTAATACGCATACAAGAGAAAACAGTTGTGCATTTATCAGAGCGAGGATAAAGAGTTGAGCGGATAGCATATAGAACAAACTAGCTGGTGATAAATAATGATAGAGATTGAGGACAGCAATGGAAACACAAACTGCTGAAACTAGAGCCCGTCATCTACAATTTCTCCTCTACACCAATTTACACATTCTGCTTTAAACTTTTTCTCCAGTAATTATACTGCTGTAGAGTCAATAAGAAGATCGTGTGAACACATACATAGTATAGCCTAACTGTTATTTTCCCTTTTCAAGAAAACCAGCCTAGTTGACCATGTAAGGATGCTAATAATTGCTGTTCCCACAATAGCAGAGCTGCCACAGGGCACACAGGCATCCAGTCTATCATACAGGCAATGTTTGGGGAGCCCGCCAACCAAACCCAGGCTGACCAAAGTGGCGGTCAGAAATGTTTGAACTGACTGTGGACCACAAAGCATATTGTCTGCCTTCAGTGGAGACAAGTGAAGAGAGACCAAGGTGTAGAAGCCCTACATCTTCTGAGAGAACACAGTAAAGCCGTTACTGGGAGACCACCGGTATAAATGGAGAAGCCAAATCCCTCGGGGTAACGTTCCTATCACAGCAGGGCTTCAGCTTCCCTACCATCAAAGACAAAATGTGCTAGCAGGTCGGTCTGCTTGAAAGACAGGAGTATTACATGTAGAAGTCTCGGATCTGTCCTAACCTAATATCAGCCCTGATTCCATTACTCTACCACTCAGATAAAACTGAATAAATGGACAGTCACAGAAATTTTATATCCATCGTCCTCCATTCCCTCAAATTCCCACATACTGAACCAGTGAGACTGTATCAACAATGCAAGCGGACCCACACTGCATATATATGGAGTATATCTTATACATTTTCAACAGCTTTTGATCAATGAAATAACTATACATTCAGCTTTACACTCGGGAAATCCCTGTTAAAGAATTTTTTTATAATTTTCAAACAGATGCATTGTTGGACATTATTTTAGTTTTGTACAGATATATGGATGAAGAGAGATTTCATGTTAGCAACAAATGAATAGAACCAGTCTTCAAATTAAGAAATAGCATAGAGAGGAACTGAAGGTAGAATGGGCATGGAAGAAGTAATGGATATTAGGTGTGGTTGTTATAGAGCTGCCTCCATATCTAATTGTGCCAATATTAACCTGCCTTTCATGGCTACCATCATCAACATAATAATCTCATTAAGCTGGAGCTCAGGTAGGCAAAGCTGACCAGTTGAGTTGAGCTCAAGCTGAAGGGAGTCAATGAAGCAGACAGCTTCTATTGTTCTGGCATAGGTGTGGAGCACGCGCCTCAGGGTAACAAGGTGGCAACGCCTTCCAGGTACGCTACATTATTAAACAGCGACCTGAGTCAGCCTTGTATGTTTACAGCCTGTCAAACTATTAGCATCTCTAACTCCTAGACCAGCTAGAAAATCTCCTAAGTAGTCAGACTAGATCCATAGACTCCTAGTCTTGTATTCAAAATCGAGGATTATCTTCTGATGTGATACACATAACAAATAGCTCAAAGTACACCCCAAATAATGAACAGAACTATGGTTTACAATGTTCACACTAGTAATGTATTAAAATCAAATAATTTTTAGTTTAGAAACTGAAAATATGTCCACTAGTAAAACAGCATCGAATTTAGAGAGCAATCCTATCCTGTGTTAATACCACTAACATTAACAGTCTTTTTTAACAATAAAACATCATCCCCTTGGCTAGATAAGCAAACAAACTCACATTTCAGACTTTATATAACTGTACTAAATAAAAACTTTTAATATTTAAATTATTACCCACTACAAATATCAATACCTTATTAAGTTTTACATGATAATACTATAAATGGGCAAGAGTAGGTAAACTAGTTTTATAGAAAACCACTGTGGAGGCACAATATTAGTGATTAGTTAAAAGGTGTGACAGTCTGTACGTAAGAAAAGACTGGAGAGCCAGAACCCTAATCTTACCAAGTTACATAACAAATTGGCCTTAAGTGTAGAGAAATCAATCAGAGCATATTGGTAGTGGTTTATTCTGACAGGTGTGAAAGTAGTGGGGATATATTACACCTGATGTGCTCGTATTAACACCATACTGTTAACCTGTATAGGAATATTGATGAAATGATTGATCTTGATGGGAGAACTGTTAGTCAATTAGAAGCGCCCATTCACAAAGGCTCATAGCCATTGATTTCTTGTAATCTAGTCAGACAGACAATGCTCGGTCAATTCCCTGGCTTTCCACAAATAAAAACATGACCAAAATAAGGCCAATGTTCTAATTTAGTCACTACAGAGTTTTGTGTAAGATGGATTGGGAGCTCCCTGCTCATATACACCAAATAGACCATTAAACAGCCCAGACACATTATCTTCCTGGGTAAGTATGGGTTAATAGATATAACAATACCTGAGTTATAGCTACTGAAACAATGAAAACTAAATAAGCTTTGTTGGGAAAATTTTAACTGGGCAGATGATTTTAAACTAAAGGATAGTGTTAACTTAGCTGAAGGTAAGGCCAGATATTATTTCATCCAAGACTGAATTTGTCACATTATTTATGGTAATGTTATCTTCAAATGAGTTTGTTTAATTAGACAGACTTTTGAACGTTTATTCAAAAGTCTATTGTAATATTTTATAATTGATGTGTGTAATGTTACTTTAATCATACAGAGAGAATGGCCTAACAGTAACTGAGATAGAAAATAGTGGTGTCTCGCGATAATAAATGAGCTGATCTCTAATCTTTTAAAATGTGCTATAGCCACAATGAAGGCAATAACATATCACTTACTTCAGGTTAGAGGGAAGATTACTGAGCCCTTATGACCTAACTTAATGTTTATATGGAATTTCAAAAGGTGGATTTCCTTATGTTTGCTATGTGCTAAAAGCTGCGAGAAGAGAGTAAACTGCAAGTCCAAACTGAACAGATTTAGTTAACAACTCAAATATGTGTAAAGCAGACATGGCTATAAAATACAGTTCAAAGTTTAAAACACTGTAACAACTATTATAGTGATATCTACATAAAGATAAGATATGTTGACAGACAAACTACTAAATCCTGTTCTGTTTTAGCCCATTTATACATTTATAATTACCATTATATTTCAATATTTGCGTATCATTTTCCGTAGACAAAACTGCATTTTTATGAATGCATCTAACAAGCAGACACATATGTAGTCACATAAATAAGGTCACAGTTCATTGTTTGGCAGCCAATTGGCTTACTTCTGTATGTGAATGGGCTTGTGTTGTTTTATTAAACCAACATAATAAAAGGGTTGTGTAACCCACTCTCAGTTTGTTTCTACTACATGTTCTAATTTGGTTGGGTATCGCTTGGCTGAAGTGTTCTGTCTCTCAAACAACCTTATCCCTTTCCCTTTCCTGTGTTATTATGTAACTATATGAGGTGTACAGGACAAACGCAGACACACAAAGACTATAGACGACAAGAAAGGGCTCTGTCTGCTAAATAGCAGCTAGGAAGAAAGGGCAATTGTGGTTGTTGTTAATTAAGTATCACTGTACCTTAGATTTATTATCACACTTTTATAGCTACACTATGTTATCTTTAATTAGTAAATAACTCTAACTCGACAAGGCTAACTAAGTTTATGACAATTAAAGAAGAAAAATGTATTTACTTATATTTAGATGATTTATCTATGAAATGATATGAAAGAAAAATGTGAATATCAAAAATGAGGTAAAACCTTCAAATATACTGTACCACTAACTTCAGAAAAATAAATTCTGACATGATAACAAAAAGTACAACAAGGTAAGCTGTTTATCCTCTAAATAAAATACTGAATGCTCATTTTGTGACATTTTAGTCTTTACCACACAGTTCGATGTCATTTTACCAAGAAAAAAAACCAAAACAATTGTAATATGTGTACATCTGATAAACATTTATGTCTTAAGGTAAATCAGGGCCACTGTTTCTTATAATACAGAATTTTGTCTAGATGCCACACGATGATACTGGTAATGCAATTTATTACTCGCCTACAACGACCAATCTAGAATATCACAAGGGATATTTAATGTTTCCCATAAAACCAGGTGAATTTTCCTGCTGATAACACAGTACTACACCTGGTAATATCTAGCCTAACAAAGGACAGGTAGAAAGAGGGAGAAAGGCACATAAACAATGCGTATCTATTATCATCCAGTACATGGCCGGCTGTCAACAAGACATTACCTTGGGCTGGGAATATGCCACTATGCCTATACAACAATTACTTTACAACACTAGTCAATGTGAGCTGGGCATTGGAGGCCCTAAAAATCTGAAACTGGTGCCCTATACAGTTTTTAAAAGCTCCAGCATATCTCATGCAAACAGGACTCTTTATACTCTGTACATTAACTGTTATTCACTGAATGGGGATAAAAATCAGGTGGTGTATTCCAGCTGCTTGTTCTCTCTCACCCCACCCCCACTACAAAGCAGAAGCAAACACACCCAGGCACCCCAACCAAGCCCTACTCCTAGTGCTATAGATCTGATTAGGCTAGTTCTCAGGTGTTGATGATAGTACAGCTGCTTATGTTCCAGTAACACCTATACACTGTGTTCCCTCTTTGTCCTTTGTTCTACATGTTTAACCTGTACTAACTAAGGCATACTATATCATTAGTGATTAGTCACCCAGGATTTTACTCTTTATTATGGGTGTATATGCAATAGGAAGATAGAACCTCCAAACATCAAAGAGAATCTGTACAGCAGATCTTGTTCAGAAACACAAAACAATTGAGGAGTCGTATGTGTGTGAAACAAACCCAAGACTTCCTTCAGGATTGGACAGAAACAACTGAACCAAAACTATTACTTTTCCCATTACTCCAATTTCATTTTCTTTCATAATTGAATGAATTAATTATTATCCAAACTACAAATGAAGAGTTGATAACCCAATGGTTAATGTTGGAGTTATTATATATTTTGGATGAAACAACCCAACACCAGGCAGCTTACCCATTTATCGGATATAATAATAATTCATGAATATATTACTACAATCTTATATAATGTGCTAAAAAAAGAGATAAAAACACTTAAACAATGCACTAACAGGTCTAACACAGAGCAACAGAAACAGGAAGTACTACATACCTACGTCAGAGAGTGCCATTGGGGAGTCTGGAAGGGGTTTATGGTTCATCGCTAAAAAGAGACAAAAGAATAGCAAAACTTAAAAAATATAAAAAAAACTACAGCCACAATAGCAACAACAACATAAAGCAAACACACAATTGTTTACATGGGGATGTGCACATACAATTACAAAGCACAGAAGGTTGTAATATCTATAAAAGCTAAAAAATTATAAAATAACAAAGCATAGCAAAGCAGCAATTATAATGGTCAGAGTTAAATACAAACACAAGGTTACTCAATGTTTTTATATATATTTGTAAACACAAACTGATCATTTCATTTTCGATTGTCAAGTAGTTTACTTTCACAATTTTACAGCAGTTGTAGCTAAGTTTTTTTACCAATGGCTATCCATAACAAGAACACCATTTTTGCATCATTAGCTAACCTTACAAAATAGTTTACAAATTATAAAAAGAAAACAAAAAAAAAAAACAATGTTTCATACTTCATCAAGAAGTACTGATTTTTTTTAAGTAATGCTACTTAACGAATTTTCTTATATTGTAAGTATTATTAGAGATGCATAAAGTAATGTCTGTCTAATGAACAATAACATTATCAATGCATCTAGAATTGAGCTCTCTAATTAGTGAGTAGAATGTGACACAATCAGGGAGCTTATAATGACCCCCCCTTCTTTACAGCATACATGTAGTGTAAGCCGGACTCCAGCAAGCAATTAGGAAATTACACTGGGTTACAGCTCCTATGGAGCACAAGTGATTCTTCCACAGATTCAGCTAACCGTCTCACTATACCCAGCACCATTGTCTGTTAACTCAACACAATGTCTTGCATGTAAACACAAGGGCTTTCCATACTTTATAATATTACTGAGTTGTCTGTTTATTTGTATTGTGCAATATATATGACAAAACTGTAAAATGCATTCAGCAATTGTAATAAATGTCTGCTTAAGTTAGTATCAACAGAGCTCTTCAATAATTCATACAATGGGTATTAATAAGCTGGGCTTTTTTACTGCTCAGGTGGTGATAATGTCTCACTAGAACTGCCACACTAATGTCTATTTCTAATCCATAAATGTCACCAGGTCTCAATAAATTCTATCCTTGTAGGTACCGATATATTAAAGTTAGAGAAATTAAAAGAAAACATCCTATCTATTCATCAAAATGATCATTAAATAAGCTTATATAGTACATTTTCCAATCCATGACAAAGATTTTTGCAATTTTCTAATAGGTTGCTTGTTTGTATGTTTGATTGGGGATTAACATCACTAAAGGGTATTTCACTTATACGAGAACAGATTATCCACTTCACTCCTTGACTAGTTCAGTGGAAAACAAAGAGGAAACCTCGTAAAAATAACCCCAGCAATTGCCTGGGCCACACCTTGTGATTAACTCATATACCTGATGGTGGACAGAAAGACTTGATCCTGTGAATGATAAATTTAAGTAGGATTAGTAAGCGCACATGCTACCACTATGCCACTGATCTTTACCAATAGCAAATAAACATTAGATGTACTAGAAAACATATCTGTGTGAGTTTATCTATAACAAGAGAGGATTCATTGGTTCTAATTGAGTCAATATCCCTGTGGATAATTGTAGAAAGTATACATCTATAGAACTTAATGTAAATGCTGTTTTAATGAGACAACATGGAGGGTTGGGAGGGAGTTTCCTGCTGCCCTCAGAGATAAGGGGCAGTATAAAGGGGATCTGTTTGGGATGCCATTTGACTACGTCCTATCTTGTCTTTGCTTGTTGCCAGTGGCATCAAGGGTGGATTTTACTAACTGGGCTGACATGCCAACATTTAAAAGAAATGACCTTAAGTACTACATTACATCCCCATCAAATAAGCACATAATTAATCAGACATCTGCAGTTTCTCTAGTAAGGCTTACTTCAGTATATGTCCCCACAATTTTTTATTATTCCAATGTCTAGTCAGTCAACCACCAATTGTACTACTGTCAGCGGTAATGAATTAGACAGACTAATATTGGTTATTCCACAACATCTCCACTTTTTGACAGAAATTCCACTATCTCTTTGGGACAAACGACACTCTTACACATTTCTCGAAACTACAGAACAATATTTACTATCATTACTGGTTAGAAGCATAAAACTTTTTTCTATAAACAAGTTAGACACAAAATTTAAAATTGACATAACTTTAAGAGATTTGGTCTAAAATCGCAAAGCATGACATTATTAGGCAGTGGGAAATCACATTAAGATCGTGAGATATTCAAGATGGTTGGAACGGAATTAAAATTTGGTGGTCAGTGGGACCCTGACTCATCACGTCCAGGGAGGGAGGGGTCATCTCAGATTGAACATGGTTTGTATGCCTGGCCAGTGATGGCGACAGTAAGCCACCATCCATCCACAATTCTGCATATTCTGTGGGCTTAATCAGAATGGGAGCACAGGGCAGTTTTCCCAAATCTGTATGCCTGGCGAAGTGGAACAAATAGGCACAACACTGCAGCATACAATGTCAACTATCCTCATGAATGGCCAGGCATGTTGACTAGAAATTCTCAATCAACTCTCATACAACCTCTCGAAAAATAACCCGACTCCATCTTCTTGCACACTCATTCCTTCCAAAGCACTTGACATTTGAAACCCAAAAGGGTACATCGAACACAAAATTACTGTAGGAATATTTGATAATAATGAATTCACCATATATCATTATCATAAGTTATTTGTTTGGTTTTTTAAATTTTCAATTATAATTAAGAGTTCAGTAGTCATAAAAAAAATACTGGTGAAACAAGAAAGGAATAGTGTTGGAAGAAAAAATGTTGCTTTTATAATATCCCATCCAACACTGGTACATATTTTTACATTATATCATTATATATCAATGAACATTTCTCTAACTTGGTGGTCCCATAACATTTAATTTTCCAATTACCAAGGCGATGCTATAGGGGCAGCCATGGTTCTTTCTGGCTGACATTTTGGGCTGCTGGAGAAATCCCTGAAGGCTTTGTGATTGCTCCAAGCTCTTCTAGGTCCTACTCCTTAAAATCAGCTCCTCTACAATAACCATAGTAACAGCTAGCGATGGTCCGTTTCTTATCAACGTCATTCAATTTGAGGAAATCACAGTCATGCACAGTAGTACCCACACTGTATAGCTATATACAGTACACATCAAAGTAACAGTCAAACCTTCTACAACATTGTGCATTTCCCTTTAAGTAATACGGCTACAACATCATCATAGTATATAAAGCTGACTATACATTAAATATGGTTAGGTAATATATTTTATTATAAAGACAGACACTTTTATACATGTTAGGTACATGTATTAATATAGATTGGTTATAGAAAAGAGGGCCAGGTAACTGTTGGTTGGAGGTCATGTACTAACGAGTTTTTTCTTAATTTCTAATGAGGCTAATTTTCCACCCACACTACATGTATATCAATCAGGGTGTGGCAACTAACTGCATGCTATAAGTCAACTTTCCTCTTGGTATAAATACAGCCCAATTATATAATTGTACCACTGTAAAAGATGAATGGTTTTTAGTACAAAACGAAACATTAATAACAAATTTATTAATTCTGTATGATACACTTCATGACTTCATCTACCATTTAACATCAACATATAGAACATTTCATTCATGTTCGGGCAAACACTGATTTCAACAATGAACAATTAAAACACATCATAAAATGCAATATTCTTGTTTATTGCTATATTTTATCGATTCATCACTAAAAAAAAGACACACAAAAGATATAAATAAAAAAATATATAAAATCTCACTGGCATAGCACAGTGTAATATCACAACTCCTGTGTCTATGTAATAAGGTTTTAGAAATATATATTACGACAATTTATAACCATATACTACCATAAAAATATTCATCAGTGTTGTGTCTTATTTAAACTTATTAATTCCAAAGGTCATATGGTTCTTTTCAAGAGAAATGAGTCAAATAGATTATAAAATTGTCACGTTTGATTAACTCTGTCAAAATAAGTTGCATAGTTAAATAGTTTTAAAATGCTTCAGCGTTAATTGGGTGTCCAGGAGTGGTGTTAATATAGGCAGTGAGTCTGGTCACCAATCCTCTTTTCATTTTTGTGAAATAAAATTAATGTTTAATACCGAAAATGCTTCAATTGGTGCACATGAGTTTGCATGGCATCCTTGAGGTTGTCTGATATTAATTGGCAGGCCTAATACCTATACTTAGAATTAAATAGAGATAAAAACAGGGATTAGATATGCAGACAAAAAGTTGTTATTTCCAGTGGAGCCATAGAAATGTCCCTCTCTGGATTCTCAAACTTGCACAACGCTTTTCATTGCATAAAAGAAAGCAGCAAAATACATGAATTAATTTAGCCGACCATAATAAACATTTCCATAACAACTGTGAAGCAATTAATGTCACCTAACAATGGTTTCAATTGATTTATGTCAAATTATACAGATTGCTGGTAGAAGTGTGTGAGTACAATGTCCAATCTGCTTTATCACACAAATGCATGAGACTTGTATATTCTCTGCATGAGCACTTTAAATAACATGCACAATCCATTGTTTACACTTAAAAAATATTGTATTTCTACAAATATTCAGTCTATTTATCACAATATTTAAATCACTTCAACACTATCCAATTTCAATCAGTTCACACAATTGTTTTTTTCATTCCACCTCCAAAGAAAAACAAAAAACAGTTTATTTTGCTTGATCTCTACCTATAAATTATTTTCCACATAACCAGTTTCCATCAGTTTTGTAATGTCTTATCAGTACAAATGTTCCAATAATTTTACTGATTTCTACATACAAACAAATCCATGGAATAGACTATTGTTAGTGCAGAACACAATAAATAAAAAAGAAAAATCCACATTTTTGTTAAATTTAGGGTACATGAGCATAGCCCAGCTTGCTTGAGGTCAACTACATCTTCTAAGGATTAAAGTCATATAGTCAATGCATAATTATAGGTTATTGACTGAGTCCTCAAAATAACATTATGTGAAATTAATTTGATCAGAAACAAGACAGTGGCATTGATCAAATAAAACCTGTCAACAGCAGGTTAATCATGTACACTTCTTTCTGCACTTCCCCTAATTTCTGGTCCAATATTGGAGGCTACTTGATAATAGTTTAATCTATTTATAGACATGGTGCATGTCATGCTTCTCAGTCACATAATATAGGTCAACTTTGCAACTTTGTTTTATCAAATAAATAGTATTCAATATTAAGCAACATTGTTGAAACTGGAACTATGTTTTAATAATGCCAAACATGTATCCCTAATATGGCAACATTTGAACACATTTCAATCAACATGAAACAGACACTTTGTGTTAATACAATTCTTTCTCCATGTACAAAATTAGAAACATTGATCACATTCACATCTATTTTTAGAACATCAAATACACTGATCAGCAGAATATAGCATCTATGTAATAGTTCGACTAGGCAAACAAAATGTTAAATAAGAGATAACAAAGGAAACCAACATTTCAATGTAGATAATCTGTAAAACAAAAACAAAAAAATGAAATCCAAAAGATCCTTACCTGCTAATCTTAATGCGGACATTCTTTGAAATTCAGGTTCCTGTAACCATTTCCACATTCTGCGAAACGTCTCTCTGCCCGATTTCAGTTTACTCCATGGTTTGGGGTTCCGCAATAGATCACTGAGAGTCCCTTGACTTCGACACAGTACCCTTTGGGCAAAAACCGCCTGTGGGATACTGTATCGTTTGAGCTCACTACTTATCTTCTGAGCTAACTCTTTTGTGTTGATTTCTTCCAATTCTTGTCCCTTGGCCTGTAAATCTGAGGTAGTAGCCCTGCCATCTCTGTGTGGACTCAAACTCCCATGACTTTGTGGGGACGCTGCAGTTGGTGTCTGGCCATGGAGGCCATTTAGGGATGTACTCATCATAGGGTTGGGTGAATGTAACCCTCGGGGAGCCAGGCTACGTGAATATGCATCATATGATACAGGAGACATCATTTGTACTGGTATTTTATGTTCAAGTTTAGGAGAAGGGAGACCATTTTGACTGTAACCATATGCTCCCAAGGCTTGATGCTGATATCCGTTTGTCATCATTGTCATTGGAGTTGATGTAAGAGCTGTAGGTCCCATACTCATACCAAGCGAGGCAATGTTTTTATCAGAGTAACGATATGTGTTCATGTCCATACCCAAGCCATTAGCTGGGTTCTGCATAAGTGTGAAACTTCCGCTTACATTTGAAGGGCCATGACTGAATTTTTCTGACACTGTAGAGATGGGTGGCAGAGGTTGTAAGGGTGTAAGTGTAGCGTAACTGTTGTTTGGGCTGTAACCCGGACTCATCCGTCCATTTAGTGTCTGATATGTAGCATCGCCCATTTGGGAACGGAACTCCGAATTGTCAATCATACTAGCCACACTGACTGCTATAGCCCCACTAGAGCGAGAAGAGATAGTTGGTGAGAGATCGTGCGGGCTGGGAACATAGTCTGAGTGACTGGCAGGCGGTGCTGGCGGCACGCTACTGGAATCGCTCATCTGCTGATCGCCGAGTTCTCCCATGTTTTCCATCGTCATTCCTATAATCGAAACCGATCAAACAAAGCACAATGATAAACTGTCACTTACAGTAACGTTTGATAGCTTCTTTCTGGTTGGTTCGTGGAGTTAAGGAAGCCGATATTACGTACGCTTGGGAACCACCAGTGTTCTGTATCTCAGTGCAGCCTCCATGTTTAGACAGCTGTAACCCTCAGACCTGCGCACTCGTTCTTTGCGCATCAGAGATACTGGCGAAGCGCATGCGCTAGTTGATTGGCATGTGCTCTGAGAGGTTGACACTCTACGTACACTCACAGATAACAGAACACAGGCCGCTATAAAATCCCTTAAGACGCTCACATACATTTATCACTCGCGACAGTCGCGTGCCGCTCTCTAATACGGATTAAGAAATTAATCAAAGTTGCATTTATGGTAATCCACACAAATTAAGAATATATAATAACAGACATACATGTAGATTAAATTTAGTAATTAAAATATTAAACAAGTTTGATTTTACATTTAAATAGAGTTCAAATTCGTTTATGGATTATGGGACTACATTACACGGCACATTTCTATTGACGGAATTTACGTTAACTGTTCTCAATTTAGCAAAATACATATTTAAACATATAGGAAGTATGTAAACCATTATATAAGTAATTCGAATAAGCATGCAAAAGTTGATTTTATGGTTCTTAATTTAAATGTCGAACATGACTTTATAATAATCTGCCTTGTAACCGATGCTACACTTAACAATAATACGGAGAGAGGTGTTCTTTTATTATTTTTAAAAAATGAAATAGTTATAGAATAACAATTATGATTTGACGTGGCCATGTACATTAAGGCGTGTATATAAAATTTTCAACGAATTCGACACAATTAATTTCTAACTGTAACGTAAAAAGTTAGTTAAAAGGTAAAAAAAAAAGAAGCTGTTAAAGTAAATTACTGACAAGTATCAACTTAAATTTGTTTTGTTTCATATGAATAAATATAGACCCGACATAAGTATAACTATTCTCAGTAAATTGTTCGATTCATAGACGGCTTTAGTTGACGTTAAAATCATAAAGCCTACAGCAATGTCTATACTTCATAATAGTTATTGAATAAAAATCTTTATCAAAGCTCCTCTCAGAGCCAATGTCAAACATATTAAAAGGCGACGTATTAAATGTCAACTTGAAACTACAACGTACACTTAAATATACATTCAATACAAAATTGACAACTCCATAAATGTGCCGATTAACTTTGACAGTTGTAACTTTCGGAAAAGTAAAGAAGAAAAAATTAGATCTCAATGAAGTAAAAATTACTTAAAAACACGAACCCATAAATTTGACCACCGCCTCCCTCGACATGTAAAACCTTTCCATTTTGGCGGACGGATCCTATATATTTGGCACAGCTGTTGCGGCTGGAAAGAAACTTTCAAATGAAGCTAGTCAAGTGTTGGCAGTCATCTTGCCGAGCCGCATGCTTCCACCGACTACAGCATTTATTATGCACCTGAGTAATTATCATACACTTCAGCGGCCGACCAATCAGCAAGCTGGATGACTGGGCCCATGTTGAGAGGATAGACAAACACAAACAATGCCCCCTACATCATTAGAAAAACACAACACCTTGACCTAATTTAGGTGCTATGTAACTGTACTGGATGGAATAGTTCCCGGTAGGCTGGCGAAATTATTAATCAAATACTCCGCAATGGATTAATGAGTTAGGTTGGAATCTTAGGTTGGCTAAGTTGAAAGATGATTTGTGTACATGAAGCCATAAGCGACCCTCCGACCGTCTGTCAATATCCAACATGGCGACTCTGATTCGGTCAGGTCGACAAGTTGTGTGTACCAGCGGAAACAAAATAGGCGTTTTTCAACTTGGGTAAATGTTTTAAAGTGTCAAATGATACCCAACATCAGTTGAATTTGTCAACAGTTTGTATGCAGATTTCTACATCCGCAAAAACAAACTAAAAGCTTAGCGGACGGTGTGATTTCTGATTCAATCAAAACCACGTGTTGTGGTGAAAGTCACCACTGAGAATGTTGGATATGCCGTCCGAACTTACGCTAACTGTTCGTGTGATTTCTACGAGCAGAGGAATTCATTCATGGATATCGATTTCTTGTAAACCGAAACTTGAGGCCAATTCCTCTGCACCCAATATAAGCGCGCATAAAGTATATGTGCTCAATAAATTTTTACGAATCCTCCAAAGGTCATTTTGCAAAAACATTAGATTAGGCCTAGGCTAGGTACTTAAAAAAATATATAGATATATACAAAGTAAAAACTTGTTAATAGTTTCTTCTACAGAATAAAATTAATTTATTGAAGTGACATGAAAGTGTCAACCTTTACCTTCTAGATTTAGATGCAGACGTTCATCTTGTATAAACAATTCTGTACTTCACATCAAAATGAATGTCTGTTTGATGTGTTTTCTATATACTTATAAATTCAATTATTAACACTTTCATTTATATTTTGAGACAGCTGTATATGATTGGTTGTGGTATACTTTAAAGCAAATAATCGAGTTTAATTATAAAATTTCAGTTGCTGTGATTATCTAGAGCTTGAGGTGAAGTCAAAGAAAACTGAACTTCAGGAGGGTATCTGTAATAAAACAGAAGGGTAAGGGAGATAATCCAGTTTTCCTTTGTTTCCAAGACACTAGCTATTTCTTAAGAACAATCTTATTTCTTTTGCTCTTTTTTTTAAAATGTTTCTGGTACTTAACAATTGTTATTATATTTTTGTCAATGGAATTTAAATGAATCAGTAATGTAATTTGCCTTCAACTATTTAAAAATTTGTTTTAATTTTAAATTAAAAAATATATATGTATTTTTTATTATAATTCAATGAAAACCTGCTATTTTCAGCCCCTTATACCATTAAAAGCATCTTGTAGTTTGGTTAACAGAGTGATACCTTGTTTGATAGTGATGAACTAATTTATATTCAGACTGAAGGGTCAAATAATTTAATCTATTGAGTGAGCCAACTGTTACTTGTTGAAAGTGTTAACTGTGGACACCATGGGTATCTCTCTACATACTGGTTAATCCACTTGGTAACAGTTGGTTTATAATGTGTTAGTGAACTCCTGGACTGAAAGCATGCTGTAAACTGTTGGATGATTAGTTGTCCTACCAAAGGGGGATACCCCACAAGGGGCCTCCAACACACACAGTATACACACAACAGTTTTTGTGATCAAATGTTAGGTGTTATTGATAAAACACCTGTTCATTTACTTATGTTGGATAGAGTAGTTGATTGTTATTAGTCAAAGATTACCATCTGTATATCTGACCAGCACTGCAGTTGTTTTAAGGATTACAATGAAAGGTATTGGCTCATAAAATTTTAAGGGAATAACCCTTAAATCGGACAGAACCTTAAAATCAGACTGATGTGATAGGTTTAGTAAAACAAATTAACATTATATATAGTTAGTGCCATGCTGCCCATGCACTATGTTAATCTGATGCCAAAATGTTTTAAAATAATTTTAAGTCTGTTCAATCGTGGAGAAGAATTCAACCAACATTTTGAAATAAGGCTAGTTGCTGGCAGTAGATATGAAGGCTGCACATTCGATTTACCTAAGATGATGTTTACCTGCATGGCAGTTTCTAGAAAAAGTTTCCCAGGTTCCTCTCCCAAATTCTTCAGACCATAATCAGGGTTCCGAATCCACTTTTAGTTTGATTTTAACTGGAATTCATGAAAATAGTAATATAATGACATTACTTGGGGCTTGAAACAGTTTGGGCGTCCATACGTTTTCCGTAACTAAAATGGCTCTGGATACTGCCCTGACCTGTGAAGTTAAGCATGGTTTATCCAATCTGTATGCTTGAGTGTGCTGAAATATTGGAGATTGTATATTTCGATCTTATTCTCTACTATAAATATTACATCTTTAATTTAAAGAAAAGTTAAAATACTGAGTATTTAAAATCAATGTTTAAAAACATTATTAAAAAATAACAAGTATGCTTGTTAATATAGTCATTGTGTCAAATTGATCTGACAAGTGTTATCTTAATTTAATTTTTAAAACCCTCTGACTAAGGGCAGTTTGTTTGAATAGTAGCAATGCTGTCTTTACTTAGCACTTGATTGTATGGCCATTTTGTATCTCCTGCATGTACATTTTTTCTTAAAACAGGGTGTCCAAATAAGGCAATTGTTCATTTCACAGTGTCTATTTGGATGGATGGACACCCCTCTGCCTGAGCCCTTGCACTCAATTGATATTTATAAGTAGGTGAAATATCCTGATTTCCATCCCTAACTAAAATTATAAATCACTGCCATTGAAAAAAACATATTTCTACATTTTGTCAGCACACATTGAATTTTTCAATGTCAAATGATTTTGTTTCCAATATGACATGAACAAGGGAATGTCATAATATACATATGATGTCAAGTTTTGATTACGTCATGTCTTTTAAACTTTTTGTAAACAGTTGAAAAGAAAACCCATTAAACACACCTTTACTCATTGGCTATCCTTTAAGCATCTATGGTGCAAATATTTATGGCATTAAATCTTCACTATGTCAAAACCTCCTTATTCCCATTTTGGTGATTACACCAAAGGGACTTGGGTGTGTCTATCTGTAACTTGATCAGTACCTTTATTTACCCAAACTTTAGAAGGTTTAACTGATATTTTGTTTGCAACTTTATAATGTAAAGTTATGAAATTTTATGTTCATGTCTATTTAGACCTTAGCCATCTGTAACAGTTTTCTGGTGATTTTTTAATAATAAGGTATTTTGTAAAATATTTTTTCCGAAATATTGCACAAGCTTTTGGGTGTCCTAGTGCTTTCTTCTAGATGGTCGGTTGGCTGTGATCTTGGTAGACGACATTTACTGCTGGCTTTTTGGTGCTTGATATATTAATTAAAACATAATTAGCTTTATTCAATACTACAAGACCACAACATACTTAAAACTTAACAGGTGTTCTCGTTTAACTCTCAAAGTTAAGAGGTAACACAAAGTAGGTTAAGTGTAGCATCTTCGTTTTATTCCTGATTGTGTTTTCTTGTCATTGTTGGTTGCAAGTAAAATATCTGTTTTTTTGGCTTCTTGAGCAAACACTGTACCTGATACAGGATCTGATTCTCTGTATCAAAGTTCCACTGTCAGTTCAGTGGAATTACCTTGCAAATCACTAATCACATTAAAAAACTCTACTGTCTTTCTGGAATTTTATTTTATGTTTAATTAATCCATTATTTATGATTATCCCTACTGGTAGAAATAGCCCTTGCGGAACTAGCATTATCATTGTGGATTTAGTTTTATGTTATGGTTTGCACCGAAGTGTATTGATTTGTTCTGAAGTGGAATGTTGATAACTGTTGAGGTCAATTACCTTGTGTAAAACCATTAAATCAATTTGGTTATTGGCTAAATGGTGATTTCCATGAGTGATCAATAAGTGAACTTTAAGGTGAATTGGTTTTGAGTGTTAACCTGTAAATAATCTAACCACTCCTAATTGAACATCGAGGGTGGTCTTGTGTGGCTGTCTGCTTGTCCTGGCCAGCCTTACCTCTGATCCATTAGGGGAAGGAGTGCCTCACCTCTGATCCATTAGGGGAAGGAGTGCCTCACCTCTGATCCATTAGGGGAAAGAGTGCCTCACCACTGATCCACTAGAGGAAGGAGTGCCTCACCTCTGATCCACTAGGGGAAGGAGTGCCTCACCTCTGATCCATTAGGGCAAGGAGTGCCTCACCACTGATCCACTAGAGGAAGGAGTGCCTCACCTCTGATCCATTTTGGGGAAAGACTGCCTCACCTCTGATCCACTAGAGGATGGTCTTCATAGCCTCTGATTCACAAGGGGCAGGACTTCCTTGGAATGATCCACTAGGGGAAAGAGTGTCTTGCCTGTGATCCACTAAGGGAAGGACTGTCTAGCCTTTGATCCACTAAGAGAAAGACTGCCTTGCCTCTGATCCACTAGGGAAAGGACTGTCTAGCCTCTGATACCGTAAGGGAAAGACTGCCTTGCCTCTGATTCACTAAGGGAAAGACTGCCTATCCTCTGATCCACTAGGGTAGAGACTGCCGGGGAATGATCTACTAGGGCTGCTAAAGTGTGGAGGAGTAAAATAAAATTTGTGTTTACTTGTATAACCAACAGTCTGTTGCCATTTGTTATTGGAAATCTTGGTAAATTTATCTCTTTTTGTTATAGAAAAAATTGTAAGTACAACTACATATTGTCAATCATAATATAATTATATATAAAATATGTATAAGAAACATTGCATTATGTGAATAAATAACAAGGAAGTTGTAATATCGTTAAAATTGATGTTGTATAGACTCATGCATCCTGTTTTTAACATGTTCTTCATTTCATTTGAGCTTTTTATTGAGACTTGGGTTTTTGGTTTTGATACATAATACACACAACTTACATCAGACATGACCGAGAGCATGATGGATCTTTTTATGTTCATTTGGTTTACATTTTGTTGTAAATGTGAATTATCTCGTCAGTGCTGAATGCTGATGATCGGCAGAGAATACAGGTTTTTCATTGGCCACCAATATACCCTTAAATAATATGAAGAAGACTAATGATGGTGATATTAATGGTAAGTGCCGGTTAATTGGGAAGGTTCGTTAAGCAGGCTATAAAGGAGTGGAGGAATCTCACAACACCTGGTACAATCTCACACTGACCATATGGGCCATGGTTAACAGAAAACTAGTGGGGGAGAGCTGAAGATTTTGTGCTGGCCTACTTTTACAAAATTTGAAAAAAATAAAATTGCAGGCTGTAGGCCTACATGCCTCGTTCATGTCTTGTTGAGTGCAAAAGAGGCGGACATGATTCTAGTTTGAGTTTGACAAGCTTATAAATGTTGAATTGTTATATCTTACATCATTATTGTTAAAATAATTATGTTACACTCACTCATAAACTATTGTATGCAACATTTTAAACCAAGCTCTTCTTTGTATAATTTTTTTTGCTTAGGGAATTTGGGGGGCCCATGGACGTGGCTTAGTGGTAGTGTTTGCGCTTACTAAAACTGAACCTGCTTCGATGTACTGTTCACAGGATGGAGTCTGCCTGTTGACCATCAGGTATATGAGCGAGTCACATGTGTGGCTCTGGCAATCGTGGGGGTGGTTTTTACAAGGTTTCCTCTCGGTTTTCCACCGTAAGAAGGCTAGGTGTAGTGTGAACTGGACAATCTGTCGTCAGATAAGTGAAATACCCTTGAGTATGCCATCAAACAAACAAACCAATCTCTTACTTAGGGTATTTTGTTTTCACTGGAGGAACATTAATTTTCAACATAGCATAATACTTTACATTTCATGGGTTTGACAGTGAGTGTCAATTACTGTTATACTACACAATGAAACACCTATCAATAAATCATTTGATTGATATGATTTGTAGGGTGGACTCTTTAATCTAAATTCCACTCATTCTAGTTCATTTCATTATTATGACTAACTGTTAATTTGCGGGTTGGTAAAAAATCTAGTGTATTTGTGTTTTATATTGACTAGTCTGATTGTTAATCATGAAATACTTTCTTGCGACATTCTTCATGATTTAATTGATTACAGTTTATTGATCAGTTATGTCTGGTCAGACTCTTTGGTCCAGATGTCTCTTTTGAGCTCAGAGCATATCACTATAAATATTTGTGGTTTAGTTCTTGATATGTTGTAAAATCTATGGACAATTTTTTAATCATTTAGGTATCATTTGCTCAATGCAAATTACGATTTCCTTGTTTTCCCGCAGCCTTTCCCCCAAGATTTTCTTTGCTGGATTTCCACCAAATTGTTGAGAAAAACTGACAAGCCAGGAACATTCATGTCATTTTGTAATGCCAGTTTATATGAAGAGGAAAAAAAAAATACAACTGGTTTATTGCTCTTTTTGATTGGTTTATTATTTGTTTCAAGATAATTGTATTGGGTTTCTGTAATATTTTGTTTTAAAGAGTTGTTTTGAGTCTGTAATCATTTTTTGTTGTTGAAAATGGACTGTGGTGTTATAGTGTATAACTGATATTGATTGGCTGCTTGTTGCCTAGGGTGGAACAATCTCTTAGTTACTGGCCAATTGAAGTACATTATATGTCAGACCAAAGGCTTTGTTCCTTACCTTCAATAGATTTACGTCAATTGGCTGTCTGTGACATAAAGCATACGCTACGTACCTTTACAGCCATTGCAAAGTCCACGATAAATAGGTGGGAGAATATGGAAATGTCTAAATAGGAACTGCAGCTGGCATTTGTTGTCTATCCAAAACCTTTTTCCCTTCTAAATGTTTTCAAGAAGAATGGAATGGATAAAAAAGACCAAATAAACTTCAACTCTTTCCACACTCAACAACAGGCTAGATCTAAAAATACTGCATAGAAGTTGTCATTTGTTTGGTAGGGTTTCAGAGAGGATTGTTTCTAACTAGGGTATTGTTTGAGGAGTGTTCTACTGACATTTTCTGTCATATTCATCATTACATGTACAACTACCAGTTCAATAAGTGTTTACGTAAGCCCCAAATCAATAACTGTATTCAAGAGGATTTCGGTTTTAATCTTTTGTCAGTTTTTAAGACTTGTTTTATTGATAGAAGCCAGGGCTCTACCAGGCTGTTAGCTTCTGGAGCTCTCTGACTAACTGACGTCATGTTCTCTAACGGAAATACATATTTTGACTACAGCTATTAATTTATTGAATAGAATGACTGGGACAATCAGAAAGCAAACCTCTATCCTGGGTTTTCTGTGTCAGGGGGATACACTTTTTCTTTATCAAAAATGTTATTGTTAATAAAAAAATGTCTGGCTAATTTTTCAAGCATAGTCAAAATGCCCTAATAAACACTGGAGGAAGATTAATTTCCAGACAGCAAAATACTTCACATTGTGTAAATGTTGTTACTGTCGTATTCCATCAATGTCGTATTCCTAAAAGAGGATAAAACAAATCCTTTATTGCTTATTTTAGGCTTAGTTTCACAATGTTCAGGTGTCGGCTATTGTTTTAATTTAGATGTTGATAGAATCGAGTAAAGAGCCACCAAGTTTCACCGAATTTTCAGATCTTTTCTGGACATAAGCTCTGGGTTAAATGAGCATCTGTTTGGTGTGCTCATTTAGCACAGGACTGTGTCCAAATAATTCTATAAATTGAACTATGGTAGCCCAGTCTTGCACATATTCAAGTCATCAAGACCATCAGTTGCCCGTGTATGCTACAATACAGCGTTAAGTTTCAAAGAGTTTTTTAGAATTGTGTTGATCAGGGTATGTGATTTCTGTTTTTCTCTTACTTTCACCTCTTTCAAGCATTTTGATTTATTAATTGGCGTTAAACACCAATTGATCATTGTAAAAAGTAAACCACAATAACTGAATGTTCAAATCATTTCATGAAAAAAAAAATATATATCTGTTCAAATATGAATGGTCTGAGTGTGTACCTAGCTTGTAAGCAAGGGCTTGCCGCCAGTGGTTAGCAGGTATCACCACTGATTTAGTTTGATGTACATGTACCGCTAATAGGGTTACGGTCCCCCTGTTGAAAATGGCAAGAGGTGGATTTTATGAAATAGTGAGAACTGGAAAATCAGTCCCCCAATCAGTGAAATACCCTTATGTATGACATAAACCTCCAACAAACCTGAATGTAGGTGTGTTGATGGTAGGTTTCATAATAAATTTCTATCTTAAATCACCATGTAATGCGTCTTGTATTCTGTGACTCATGTCGTGTATGTGGTACCTTCTCATTATTGGGCTTTTGTCATATCAGGGAAAAAGTAAGGTATATACTGCACAGGCCAAACTAACAAATGATAGTAAACTTTCAACAAATCTCGAAATTTTTATCCCAGTATTCCGATAAAATGTAAAAAGCTGAAGGGTAACTCTAAGCTTGATCTATTGCAACATCTAGCATGTTTATTCTAAGCTTGAACTGTTGTTACATCTGACATGGTATCTCTAAGGTTTATCTGTTGTAACATCTAGCATGGTAACGCTTAGGTTTATCTGTTGTAACATCTAGCATGGTAACTCTAAGGTTTATCTGTTGTAACATCTAGCATGGTAACTCTAAGGTCTATCTGTTGTAACATCTAGCATGGTAACTCTAAGGTTTATCTGTTGTAACATCTAGCATGGTAACTCTAAGGTTTATCTGTTGTAACATCTAGCATGGTAACTCTAACTACACCACATAGTGTTATTCATGATTGGTTTCCACACCCATTGAACCAAGCAGGCTTAAGTGCGAGGTAAGAGAAAAATATGTTTTCTATGATATCATTGAAAAATCAGCCCCTGATATGTATAAGCCGGTTTGTTAGGGAAAACTAAAAATACCAACTGCTCAGAAGTTTACTATTGTACCCAAAGTAACAGCTGTGCATTGAGCAATTATTTGTGGGATTCCATGTGAATTAACATTTCACCAGGCAGGAGTTGAGGTATATTTGGGGTTTAGTCAGTTGGCATATATTGTCTGATCTACACCTATTATATTCCCAATGCCAGCTGGCTTTAAGTATGTAACACAACACCATTGTATACAGTCACATGGAGAGAATGGGGGGAAAGTTATTTGATGTTCTAACTATTTCATTAATTGAATGGTTACCTCATGTGTTCATCAGGTAGTTCATTGATTGATTGGTTACCTCATTTGTTCATCAGGTAGTTCATTGATTGATTGGTTACCTCATTTGTTCTTCAGGTAGTTCATTGATTGATTGGATACCTCATTTGTTCAGTAGGTCCAGGGCTGTACAGAGATGTCCCGGAGTCAAGTCCTCATCAATGATTGGGTGCTGTGATTAAACTTGGGATTACAATACACTGTAATCCTAGATTAAACACTTAACTTACATGGTAGCCATATGGTCAGCCACACACACATACTACTTCTTATACAGCACAGCATGGGTAGTCAGTGTATGGAGACTGCAATCTTTTCATTCTTTTAGACAATGTCTTTCATATAAATCAAATAACCAGAAAATGTGAGTAAACTCAATCCCATTGTGACACCCCGATAATAAATCATGTTCTCAATTTTTATCTCCTTTCAAATAATTTTTGATAATATTGTTAAATGAATTTAGTCCTGTCTATTGTGCAGAAAGTTTATTCAAACATTCCTGTCACGTCAGTCTAATAGAATTAAAATTGGATGTATTTAATTTATATCTTGTCTGTTCCTAATTGATAGCCGTTACGAGTTTTTAAAAAAAGTGGAGGAATGAGGATGGGATTGATTTGCCTTGAAATTAAGTAATAAATGAATAATACATTTATTGATTATAAATTAATAGCTAAATGGAGTAGTGAGTTAAATTCTGTGTGTTTTCGTTATTCCTAACTAACATGAGCTTCTTTAATGTAATGTGTCTAGTTTAAAGTACTTAAAAAACCCTAAATACATTGGAACTGTAGCAAACAGGATTTAATGAAGAATATAATAAATTGTTTTAAATAATAAATTTGTGAAGTTCTGAAATTAAAAGTGAAAAATTGGAAATAATTGAACAATTATTGAAAGGTTTGCTTATATATCAACTATATATAAGATTTTCAAAACCAAATTTAACATAACCCCATATCATAGTATTTTTATTTTTTTAAAATCTGTTCTATATGTCCAATTAAGATATATTTGCCATTAGATTATTGTACTGTGTGAATGCTCCCAAACATTTTGTAGAAAACATTTCTTAGCAAATCTTATCCTAAACAGAATATAAGTAGTAGATGTTTTTTGACGCAGAGAGACTTAGATGAGAATGCAGTGTTTTAAAGTATTATATAAATTAATTCTGGCTGACAGCAACTGTGGTATTGAAGATCAATAAGTATTGATAAGTCAATCAGTCAACAGGCAGCCAGATAGTAAAATCAATCAACCAATCAGACACAGTCCGTAATAGTTTGGGATCAATTAAACCGATACATCAGTTTTAATCACAAGGTAATGTTGATACCATTTACCTGTACAGTGACAGTCTATTGAGTTGGTTTAGAATTTTTACCTTTAAGCTGCTATCACAGATGATAGATTAGGAAGTCATGCTTCTGACTCACAATGGTTAATTCAAATGACGAAAGAAAATTTTCAAAACTCAAAAAGACTTTCACGCTTTTTACCATTAGCAATTGGAATTACAAACAAGGAAAAAGAAAGATGCTAAATTTGAATGTGAATGTGTGAAATTTGTTTTCAACAAAAGGGTAAGAATTAAAGGGGAAGTTATTTTATATTATTATACTATCATAATAATTACTTGCTTGAAGAAACTCGAGTTTAGACACACAAGGTGGCCTAACAAAGTCGTCTGATTAAGATAAATAACTGAGAACACAGAAGATCAGAGCTTGTAAGAATTGTTAGGCTTGCTAATAATATGTTTTAGGATGTATCTGCTTTTTCCTTCTAGGCTATTTTTTTACTCATGGCCAACTGGTCAACTTGTTGTCTTTATCTCCATTCGTACATATATGTATGTATTTTTAATACTGTTATCACTGTACATCTATATGAAGACCAAAACCAGTCTCCATTCCAACTTTTTGAATACTTATATATTTTAATACGTTTTAAATCACAACTGAAATAAAATGTATTTACATTGTCTTGTATAGACTTTAGTTCTTAATAACCATTCCTTTACAATGTGACGAAATGTTAAGTTTGAACTAAGTATGTTTCTTAGATTCCCAAGAAACCCAATCGAAAAATTGTTACCAAAGGGAAATTAACAGATTTATCTCCCTTATTAAGATGGTTAGTGGGAGGGAACTTCCTGTTGCTCTGGTGATCTTGAAGCTTAGGGGTATTATCCGGCCAATAGGTTTGTGATGTTGTGATTAGTCTGTGTTTTGATTGGTTGTTACCAGTGATGGGTGGTTTCTTTTACCAAGTTGGCTGCATATGAGATATGACCTGAATAACATTAAGTACCAGTGTGGTTGGTGTTAAACACGAATCAAAAAACTAAGAAAAAGATTTTTAAATTTTTTAATAAAAGTGATAGCATTAAACTTAATGAGTTTAGAAATTAAGTGACCAAAATGAAATGTAGGTTTAATAGTCTGATTGAATTATAGTGATAAATAACAGTCCTATGCTGTAATCTTTTTTCGGCATAATTGGTCCTCTAAAAGTTTGTGTGATTAGCTAACATTTGCATTTGCTGCTGCTTTGCTGATGTTACATATATATATAAATGTGCATCTATGAAGTATAAAGCAAAATTGCTTTATAGTACAAATTTTATTAAAGATCAAACTTTAAAACATTTGTCAAAATCAATAGCAAAATACAAATTAAGACAAACACTGTAAACAATTTGGGAACCTGTAAATTGTCCCTCCTAAAATAAGTTTAGTCCGTTCTCCCCAACAACCACAGGCCTGCATTAAGTGATTGAACTAATACCAGTGTGATGTCTTGAGGTATTCCGCTGTGTTTTGATCCAGTGTTTTGGTAAAACTATAATGAGGATTGATTATATTGCTCAAGGGTATTTCACTTATATGGGGAACAAGTACCCGAACACTAATTGAGAAAGCAACACAACCATAAAATGGGAAGTGTTTATCTGTGCTGGAAAGTTGATGTTCCTCCATTGCTATGGAATGATAGCACATATATTACCTGGCTTGAGGTAGAGGCTGTATTAACTAAGGAAATTGTGCCAATTGTTTTCAGCATATGGGATTTTATAACAGAAAACAAATTCTTCATTTGGTAATTTAACATGAAATTATTAGCATTAAGAAAAGATAAAGCGTAGGAAGATTAAACTTAATTTAAATTTATGTTTTATGTTAGCTTTGTTGTATTTTATTGCAAAATCCAATAAATATTTTACAGTATTCAAATGTTCAAAGATAAACGCTTTGAAATCTGGTCTAATTCTGGTCTAGCAACAGAGGATAAACACTTAATATATTACAGTCCAGTGTTGGGCGTATACTGCTATAATATAAGTAAAATGACCTTGAGCATGATGTTATACACTGGTTAATACTTTGAGTAACTGATGAGTTGGTGAGATCTTGGGAGCAGAGGGCTCTTATCTTTTATATAAACATAGGACAAATTTTTCATTAATGAGAAAGAAATGTAAAAAAAAAATAAATAAGAAAGTGGCAAGATGTGTGAACTAGGAATATCTGCTGTAAATTTAATTCTGAGTTGCTTCTTTCTGTGTGGATTCTGTGATATTAGAGTTTTTAAGGTTGTCTGAACATGTGTAAGCCACAGCCGTTGTACTCTGTGTCCTCAAACTTATTAATATTTTCATCGACCGAGGAAAAGCTGCGTGTAGCTGTCGTGCAACATGATGCCTTCTGTTATGTACACGGCACCTTTCCTAACGTCAATCTCAACATTGATTTTATTCATAGGCTGGACAAAAGCTGCAAATTGAATTCTAGCCTCAACCAAAGGCCTCCCAATGTTTTCACAATAGGTGTAGGTTTTGCTAGTTAGGTACAAATCTATTGCCACAGACAGAGAGTTTATCTTTGATCTCCCTGTCAGATTAACTGTTTATAATCCTGTTTAATAAAGAGATATGGTTTTGTAAACTTTATTTGGTTGTGGGTTGTTTTGTTTATTATCCTGGGATGACATGACTGGGTTACTAAGGTTTCACATACTACTCTGTCTGCTTCTCCACATCAAGATATGGATGTATTGATGAGATGAGGGCTGCCACAGCTACACAAGTCAATAAAACTTGCATGGTATTGAAAACTGGCCCTGATGAATTGGCAGGGAAATTTTGTCAGTCGAAATATTGACTCCTTGGTCTAATGTGCAATTGTCACTCCACATCGATCACATAATTGTGGTGAAAAACTTCTTAATCATTCATTTTTATTGACCAATTTCACAAAGTTGATTCAGACCCTGGATCAGACTGGCTTTCACCTAGACTCAGTTCACTGGTAGTTTCTACCTCTGCCTAAACCCTCATCTTTGGGGCCCCTGTCCATGGAATATTACCCAGGATTTACCTAACCTCCCTAATTCTTTATCATCACTTCTGCTATCCTTACAGCTCTGATGAACATGGGCACTCCTATCGAATTTTGGCGTCCACTGTGTCGACTAGTGGACAGTATTTGGCCGTGGCTGATGACATCAAGTACCTATCTCTCTATAAACATGAAGACAATTGGAACCTGATTAGTCAAAGGTAAGATTACAGTTCTTGTGATTATTTGTTAGGAATTAAATCAGTTTTATTGTAATGTTCTTTCTATAAATTGTGATGTAGATAACTGCCAACAACCTTGAAATGATTATATTAAGATGTGCTAAACTTTACTATAATTATGACTACAGGTGTATGTCCCAAAAACTAATAAATCTTGTGCGTTAACTTATTTCCCAAACAATTTATTTATCCAAGAACCCTTTTCTAAAGATTTTACTGTCCATACTGTACCCTGTATATGGGCCAGATGCTACAAATAAAAATTATGTACCATTTCCTAAACATTGTTCTCTTATTTATAAGTTCAGACGAACTAAGCTCTCCCTAAGTTCTTCATATAAAACAACAAAAAACAAACTTAGTAAACCCATTATAAATGAGGTTATAAAACAATAAATTATTGATGATTTTTTTATTAAATTGGGTATGACACTCAAAATTCTGTGAAAAGTCATTTGATATTTCTGTGGTACAAAATAAATGTAAAAAAAAAAATTTTCTTTGAGTTTATGATAAAAAATCAACATGCCACTGTTTGTATGAAAATAAAAAATAACAAAACAAAGAAAAAATGTATTAGCATGAATTAGCGTGAAGTGTTTTTGTAGTTTGATTCGTTTTATTTTCCTTTTGATAGCAGCTTTAAACGATTCTGAAAGGTTGATAAGATCAGGTCAGTGAAGATGTGACTGTGTCCATGAGTATGATTGGTGTCTTACTTCCTCACTGTATGTGGACAAAGAATGTATGAGCAGCTTTCTTAATATTGATTTTTTTTTATCACGAACAACTTATATTTACACTACAACCCTTCCTATACAGTCATGTATTTACATACATTCTTGGATTATGTCTAAGGTTCTATTTACTTTTGCTGGAAGCTATCACAGTTATAATTTTCAAAGTGGGTAGTTTTTAAGGGGACAATTGCTGTTGCCTTGGTGCTCATTAAGTAATGCGGCAACACTAGTTCCATCTGTTTATGATGTCTTTGTATTGCGTCATTGCGTAAAGCCGGTCTTTTATTGTTTGTTGCCATAAGCTTGAGGGTCGTTTTCTTTCACCCATTAGACTGGCATGTCATCATGTCCGTGAAATAACCTTAAGTATCGCCTAAAACCCCAATCAAACAAACAAATCTTTTTTTCTGGTTGACCTACTACGAGTTAACTGATAATCTAATACCAGCAGCTTTTGTACCTGATATGTTCAATGTGCTGACCATTTTATCTGAAATCTGTGATATTGTTATTCTGTTGATGCCACCAGGTATTCAAGTGTTGTCACAATCAAACGAGTGAAACAACACGGTACACTACAATGCCACATTAGTTACAAAAAAGATTAACAATGGTTCATGGTGTGTTCTTTTTAAAATCTGAGAATATGGTTTGATCAAAGATGATATAAATGATAACAAAATTTGTAAAAATTTGTGGAATTCAATCTATGTTTCGCCCCGTGAGGGAGCGGGTGGGCCATGGCCCTGCAGAATACTTTCTCGGCTTCCTCGGTCAATCGTAAGAGGCAAGAAAAGAGGTTGCTTTCTGTTGCCCTGGTGTTCACATAGCTAAAGGGTAACGGGAAGCAGATTTGCTTGTGATGTTCTGTATTTCTGTCCGTCGTCATATAAGTGAAATACCCTTGAGTACGACGTTAAACACAGATCAAACAACAAAACAAAAACATCAGGAATGATCTTTGTTTATTTTCAGGAAGGTCTATATCTGTATTCAGAAATAATCTTTGTTTATTTTCAGGAAGGTCTATGTTTGTATTCAGGAAGGTCTATGTTTATTGTCAAGAAGGTCTATGTTTGTATTCAGGAAGCAGGCCGTCTGTTTTGAGGTGAGTGATCAGTGTTAAAGCATAGGACAGCACACCTCAAATCAGAAGGCCTGAGGAAGACTTTTGTGCATTTTCAGGCAGATTTATATTTGAATTCGGGAAAATTTTTTATTATTTTCAGGAAGATCTTTGTTTGTATTCAGGAATATCTTTGTTTATTTTCAGGAAGATCTTTATGCGTTTTCAGGAAGGTCTATATTTGTATTCAGAAATGATCTTTGTTTATTTTCCGGAAGGTCTATGTTTGTATTCAGGGAGGTCTATGTTTGTTTTCAGGCAGATCTTTGTTTGTTTTCAGGGAGATTTTTGTTTGTTTTCAGGAAGGTCTATATTTGAATTCAGAAATGGTCTTTGTTTATTTTTCAGGAAGGTCTATATTTGTATTCAGCAAGGTCTATGTTTGTTTTCAAGAAGGTCTATGTTTGTATTCAGGAAGATCTTTGTTTATTTTCAGGTAGATCTGTATGCATTTTCAGAAAGGTCTATATTTGTATACAGGAAGATTTTTGTTTATTTTTAGGAAGTTTTTTGCTTATTTTCAGAAAGATGGATGTTTGTATTCAGGAAGATTTTTGTTTATTATCAGGAAGAGCTTTGTTTATTTTCAGGAAAGTCTTTGCTTATTTTCAGCAAGGTGTATGTTTGTATTCAGAAAGATCTTTGTTTATTTCAGCAAGATATTGTGTTATTTTCAGGGACAATGCTTTCTGAGATTTTAATTTTGTTTTGATTTTGAGGAACCAATTGCATTTGTCTCTGATTGTAGGAACCACTATTTGTGCGCAGTGCATGCCTCCAGACTGATGGTTCCTCGTAAAAAGGGTCTTATTGTGAACATATCATCCCTGGGGGGACTTTATACTATGTTCGCACCAACTTATGGCATCGGGAAGGAAGCTGTGAGTACTATATCAAAATTTTAAACTCCGCTTAACTGGCCTACAACATTAAACCCCAATCAAACAAACAATCTTATAAAACTTGATAGAATAATTACATCCAACAAGATGTTAGGTGCAATTGATCTTGATATATGACTGTTTACAGGTGGCGACATCTAGTTTAAAAGGGCCGGCAGCAGAAGCTTACTGGTAGCATGTGTGTGTGTTTGTAGGGGGGGGGGGGGGGGGGGGTTTAAAAGATTCCCTCGCGTAATACGTAATAAAGCGGTGAAGTGGACAATCTGTTGTCATATCAGTGAAATACCCTTGAGAACAATGTTAAGCCCCAATCAAACAGACAAAAGTCTAAAACTGTTTACAATCACTGAACTTACTATGTAGCTATGTTTTATGAGATTAGAGTAGGTGCATGCTTTTCCATCATATTTGTTATATTTCCATCACCTAACTTGAGAGTCTGTCCACCATCATGTATATAAGTGAGTCACACAATGTGGCTCC
>JARFOD010000001.1:1248850-1266846 GCA_031763545.1 Mopalia muscosa | reverse complement strand
GGTTGGCCTGCTATTTTTTGTAAGGGGAGGAAAAAGTTGCAGTCCATTCTTAGTTTTCCATTTCGAGCCCTGAAAGGGGTTTAACACTGGTATTTTTACTTATATAACAAGTACTGACAATGTATTGACCACTTCACTCTGTGCCTTACTTACATACAGTGGAAAGCATGGAGGAAACTTAACTAAAAACACCACAACCTAGTGAATGCCAGAGACACATCGTGTGCTTCACTTAAAAACGGAGATCGACAGACGGACTTGATTCCATGAACAGTACATCTAAGTAGGATTGTTAGGCTGCCAGCCACATGAGAGAGGCCATAAAACTTAACAGACTTATAAAGCGAGTCCTTCTAACGGCTCAATTAAACTCTACAAGCATGGAAGTGGTCTGCATATTGGTCATCTTTTTAATAACTAGTTACTACCATGGGTTTATTATACAACAGCGAGTGTCAATCCTTTTACACTCGTGTCAATCCTTTTACACTACTTAAGAACCAGAAATGTATTATAATTTATCAAACCAGGTTGACCTTTAAAGTGAAACATATTAACATATGTGCATTTTCCTTGGTTTTTATATTAAATATAAATTGAACTAGAAATCCCACCAGCTGTGGAAGCACATACTTGTAAATGTACCCTGACTTGATTGCAAATATTTATTAATTGTTCATATCTGACTGGTCTAATTTTGGCAGATTCTACACAAAAAAAGTGCCTTAACCTCTGATTTATGGCTGAATCATATGATGTGGCTGGGTAGATTTTTACAAGGTTTCCTATGGGTTTTCACTGTATTTAAATAGAACATATAGGTCAAAAAAGAGAAAAAATTCTGGAGGACGATTTTAAACCCCATTTCAAACAAACAAGAGACTGCCTTGTTTTTTGTTGCGTTTTAAGTTCACCCTAGATGTTGGTACGGATTACTCATTTCTAAAGTTGGTCAGACATAAAATACTACTGAAATCATCCTTAATGTCTACTTCTTCAACTAATTCATTTGGTGTCAATCACTTTACAGTCAATTAATTCTTAGAAATATAACACCAAAGATGAACTCCACTGCTGACACTTATTTGATATGCAAAAGATGTATAATTATTATTGGTTCTTCACTAACACATTCTTATTACCTTGGAAGACAAAAATTTTATAAAACTATAAATAGTTTTGGAAAACTTGTATAAAAATAATAAAAGCTAATACATAAAGGTGTAAAGATAATGTTAAAACCCAAAGCCTAGGGTCTTATTCCTCATCATCATAAAAATAATTATTTTCTGATGCAGTACTGCAATCCATATTATTTCTGTCAGTGGAACAAGCTAGGCTACATCATATTCTTACAGTATTTCTTAGTTTGAAAAGATTTTACTTCCGACAACTTTGCCAGTTTAGAGCAGACTGTGAGTAGAACCACAAGAAAGAATGAAAATACATGGCTATTTAGTCACTAACTAAACTACACAAAAATCATTCCTTGCTTTCATCTTTGGAATGAAATGCGTTACTCTCCTATCAGAGGGGTGGTGATTGGTTGCTATCTTGACTCAATATAATTAACCCTTCTATTTAAGACTGGTCTTTAATGGTCTAGGTTTACAGCTGCAGCAGATTTAGTCTCAAGCTTCCAGGAAAGATCTCAACCTGCAAAACTTTCAAACCAAGAAAGTGTTATCCCATAATAACGAAAACACTGTTAATATGCGGTTTGCGAATGACTCAAAAATCCCTCAAACTTCTCTTAGCCAGAGGGCTGCAAAGTAAGGAAGGCTTTCCAGACTTCTTGTTAATTCATTGGACGTCTGACCCTCAAATATCTTTGGTGTAGATCAATATTGGCAGAAGGAGAGTAGGGTAGCCTTGTTTGTATATAAATGTCTATTCACAAGTACATCCTGCATCACTTAATTACTACTTGCATCTACTTGCTAAATGGTTCGTATGGTCACTTGAACTTAAATTATGAAATTATAATTTTATGTTCATGGTCCAATGGACCATTCTATACAAACCTTTTCGTTATCAACACAAATAAGGTCATTAGTTCCCTCTGAAGAGCTCTCAGGCTGTGTAACTGCGCTGGAGTCATTTTCCTGAATATCCTCAGCTTTTTCTAATGAAGGGTTGTCTGGGGCCGTAGACTGTTCTTTACAAGTTATAATTTCTTCTGGTTCTGACCTTTCTTTTGACTGCTCTGCTTGGTCTGATGAAGGAGACAGAGAATATCTATTTCAGAACCTTAATGACAACTCCTATGTTAAAACTGATAAGCTTACGTATCAAGACTGATACCAATACCTGAACAATTACACTTTCTTAAAAGTGTCACCTCATTTAAAATGTGTTGTCTTTAATAACCTTATTTCATCAAAGACAAAATACCTTACCTTGTCATCATTCGTTAACAATACTTCGCTAATTTATCTTTAAATCTTCCAAAGAATGAATATATTAGTTTACTAATGATCTGTGGCATAGTCCAAGGCTGTAAACTGTCAGCATCATCTCATGATATGACCATATACAGCACAATAAAATGTGGTTTATTTACGAAGCATGATGCTTTTGCATTTGCTTAAAATTACCAAACAATTTGTATAGAAAACAAATGATTTATCTTTCCCAATGAGAAGCAAATACGCTTCTGAATATACCTCAAATAAAGCACTGTCCCTATATAATATAAAGCTTACTGATTATTTTGTTTGTTTGTTTGTTTGATTTGGGTTTCGCGATGGATTGTCCACTTCACACTGTTCATTGCCTAAATCAAGGTGGCAAATGGGGAGGAAACCTTGTAAAAACCACCCCCACAATTGCCGAAGCCACATTGTGTGACTCTCTTTTACCTGATTGTTGACGGTTGGACTGAATCCCATTAATCAAACTAGGATTAGTAAGCGCACACCACCACTAAGTTATAGGAAAATGCAAGTTTTACTTTAAGATCAATATTTTAAAAAAAATAAATAATGGAATTCGATGTTCAAGCTCTTCCATCCATGAAAAGATGTGCCCATAGCCTCAATGCTTCAAACTATAAAGCTATGGTATCCTCAACAGCTAACCCCGAAAAAGCAAATAACTTATACATGTAGTCATATTTCAACAGATTGGAAAACATACCCATATTAGAAGGAAGCGTGTGTTCTTTTGATTCATCGCCCTGATTTTTTGACAAACAATCACTCGAATTTGTTCTATTTGACTTATCTGATGGTGATGAATCATCTACTGAATTAGATAGTTCTGTTTTTGTATCAGATGAGGAATGTACATCAAGAGCATTATTACAATCATTAATTGTTGAAACCTGCCCTTCGCCATCTTCATTAGAAAGCCCAACTTCTTGACTCTGATCAGAGTTGTAATTTGTGTTTGGTCCAGCAGTTTGTTCAACGCACTCTTCCTTAACAGGCGTTGTTGTTGTTGTTGTGACACTAGCATCTTGCGCGCAGTTCGAGCGAGGCGATTCTGACTCGGACTTTATTGAGCTGTCCATTTTGGAATTTGTCCTTCGCCTGAATTCCAATCCCACTTAATCACCTTTGTGTAGCTTTCTTTAAATCTCAAACATACCAGTACGTTGACTTTCTTTCTGATGCACATTCGTCCGTCAAAACATTACATGACAAGTTGCATCTCGTATGGCGAGATTATGCGAGATGAAAACAAGCGCATGCCCAAAAGTTCACTCGGCCATCTTTCCTGGGGGTACGGGGAATAAGTTTTTCATGAACTTTGTAGACCGATATTCTTCTATTCTAAGGAATTATGTGTGTGTAGCGTGAAGAACAGATAAGAGGACAATGGAACCGAGTTATAGACATTGCAAATGGGAAGAAGTTTTCATGGAACCCCAACGCGGACGTGTGAGTTGGGGAAATGCTCCTGTTTCGCCCTTCGCCTTTGGGTTACTCTCCACTTTGGGTTTTGTCTTTCAACAGTTGTGATTATCTTTGTTTGATATGGGTTGTTTTTATAAAGTTTGACTGTTCCTGTTAAGTTTTGACTCCACTTCAATAAAATTATTTTTTATGTTCTTGTTCAAACTGGGAGACAGTTGTAAGTGTTATTAAAACTATCACTGGAAACTTTGACAGTTGTCTATTTGACAGCTCCTTGTTACACAACTGTTATTAACTGTTAAGACGTTCACACCACCGCTGAAGTTTAATTTTTCAAACATAACATTTTCGGTTTGTGTATCGTCAGTACTGAATTGTGACAACTGAATTTATCAGCTGCTTTTGTGTTCGCCAGAAATGACAAGGTAGGCAATTTTGGTGTGTAGATAGATAGGTGTGTATGTCTTCTGTATATTTTAAGAATGAATCACACTGGCACAGGGATTTTATTTAAAACTGTTTGTATGTTTAAGTAGTGAAAAAATATCACTATTATGAGTACATGCAAACTATGTCTGTTATTGAATTATACTTATAGGCACACTAATAATTCCTAAGAAATTAAAAAAAAATAAACTTTACTTGAGCTGTTGAGACATAGTGATAACTGATTGCTTTTTCCGTCGGGCGGTGGGGGCACCCGTGCGTGCCTGCCTCGGACATATTTTGTCCAGTAATTTTGGGGCAGTAATTCTCCTGTCTTGTCTTCTTTTCTTGCCAGAAGTGTAAAGACTGGTTTCTTTCACGCATTGGGCTGGCTCTGCAAATGTTATGAGGGAAATAACTATTGAGGACACACAGGTGCAAAAGTGTGTCCTAAAAGTTGATCTTTCCAGGAAATGCATGTTCCTTTCTCTATTGTATCAGACCATTATCTGGACTTCTTCATCATTATGGCGCCCATTGTTTGAAGGTTAACGCGATATTTAATTAAATCTGCTATTAGATGAGGAGCCTTTGTCTAACTGAAGGCCTATGTGTTAACCACTATTGGCGATTTAAGATGAGAATAGGAAATGGAATGGCAATTACTTGATGGTCTTGTTTATGCAATCAAAATTTAACAACTTCATATCAACACATGTTGATTTTGTTTTATTGAGGCTAAGCTCAAAGCCTTAAACAAAGTATACATCCTGCTGCAAGGTCTCCCATTGGTTTTCCATTTCATTGCAGTGAGGCAGGGAGAAGTGGACAATTGCTCATGTAATAAGTGAAATATGCTTGAGTATAAAAAGGTTCATTTGTTGTGAACCCTTTTAAGTATGTGGACCATTCGGTTTCCTCCCAGTTTTCCACCATAATTTATCATGGAGCAATGTGAAGTGGACAATCCATTGTGTAATACCCTTTTAAGTGCAAACTATAAACCCCAATCAAACACACAAACAAACCTTTAAAGTACAATTAAAATAACCTTCAGGTTACGTCTCAATAATCAATAATCCGAAGCTTAGCCAGAAATTAAAAGTGTGGTGTCCAAAAGGGTCGTTTTGTTCCAGTTTTTAAGTAACAGGGTGTCCAACTTTAACAGTTTTCCTATCTCCTGTATGTTAAAGTTTCTAAAAACATGGTACCCAAATGAGCCAATTGATCAATTCAGCGTGTCCATTTGGATTGGTGGACACCCCTCTGTCTTAGCACTTGAAGATCATTCTTCTTGCCACAAGTCTGTCGTACATGTAAGTGCTAATCAGTAAGCCTATGTAGTTTTTCGAGAAAAAGTGCCTATTTAACAATGTTTATTATGTAAGCTTACTCAATAGAATTAACCTATTGATCAAAAAGTTACTGAATTCAAATTTAATTGATTTATAAATCTTCTTGGGAATAATGACAGTTTCACACACAAATCTATTAAGTCTGAATCCTTTGTAGAATTTAGTGTATACAACTACTCAACACTGTTTATATTCATCCTCACTGCACTATTCTCATATATGCATGTTAAGTTTGAAGATATTATAGTTGTCAACTACTCTGTTAGTGAGTGTCCCTAAGATTAAATGATTTGAATAATGTTTTCTTGACTTCATCTTCATGTCATAACAAGATTTTATGGATTTTCAGTTTTTGGATTTATTGATATGCAATGTTTCAGTGCGGATACTGGTACCATTTTTAATACCACTTTATAAACAAGTTATTCATCTGCATATATCAAACTGAAACTGCCCATGAATCTGTTTAGCTATGGAAGTTATGGAACATAAAACTGTGCCAAGATATATCCTGTAGCTATCCAGAAGCTGTAGATATATATATACACATAAAACGCTTGCTGTAGTGACTTTGCTTGCCAAAGGGTCAAATCTTAATCCCTGCATGGTTCGTATAAATTGACTGGCCCGGCTTAATTCTACAGTGTACATTGGCATACCAGTTCTTTCCTTTTCTAGACTTGAATTGTATGATTTTAAAGTTCTAAAATTAAACGCAGAAATCTGTCACAACGACGAGCTACATTCTTAGAATGTATATAAAAATAGGTAAATATTGTACATTTCTGTACTTACTCTTTATAGTCTTTTAAGTTTGATAAAAATATAGATGACAAATTTTTGTTTGTTGAAAGGCTCCCAAAACATGTTTGAACAAAGTAACTGATCGCTTTCAATTTGCAAAATTGAGTGCCACTGTGGACCTGGCAGGTATTTGAGGTCTTACGGTGGTTATGCAAACTTATTTAGGAGGACTAATTTATAGGTTTCCTAAATCGTTTGCAGTGTTCATCATAATTTGCATTTTGCTTCTGATTTTGAACTTCAGTAAAGTTTTTATTATAAAGCAGTTTTGCTTTCACATTTAAAAAAATCAGCAAAACACAGCAAATGCAAATGCTAGGTTATCTCACAAACATTTAAAGGACCTATTTTAAAGTTATGTTGATAGAGATTACAGCACAAGCCTGTCCTTGTAGGGATTGACATAAGGTGACTTCCGACTAACCCAGTGGACAGCATATCGATTTTAAAGTTATGTTGATAGAGATTACAGCACAAGCCTGTCCTGGTAGGGAGTGACATAAGGTGACTTCCTACTAACCCAGTGGACACCATATCAATTTAAAAGTTATGTTGATAAAGATTACAGCACAAGCCTGTCTGGTAGGAGTGACATAAGGTGTATACTATTATATTATAGGATAACCTCTTGTTTTCATTTTCCTGTGTAATAAGTAGTGTCTTTTATGAATCTTGGTATGTCACCATCGACTGCAATTGTGCCTTTTGCTATTATGGATTAACTATTTTCTTTAGTTTTCTGTCTGTCTGTGTGTGTGTGTCTAGCGGGACAGATCCAATCCATTACTGGAGCAGAACTTAATTAAGAATACACCTTTTTAAATTTAATTTTAACTGATAAGTGTTTGTTGGTGTGAGGTTCCATTGAGGATCAGCCCTGTACTTAAAGTTTTTTAACTTATATGACCAAGTGCCAGTCCAATGTGTTATAGAAAACCACCCTTGACAAAACTGTCAACAAACAAAGACATCTAAGACAGAACAAGAAAATCACAAAACAGATCATCTTTGTCAGGGCAACAGGAAGCTCCCTCCAACCACATGCCACAATAAGTTAAAAATTTGGATTGCCTTCAAACTTGGTATATAGCTTCCTCATGTTTGAAGACAGATGAACTTGCATATCATCAAATTCAGCAAAAGCATATGGCTGTTGATGTTAAAGTTTACAACATTTATGCCTGTTCATGTAGTGAACAGGATGGTGCCAAATTCATTGGGTTGTGAGGGAATTTCCGGTAAAAGGTACAGTCTACAGTAAAAAGGTTGAAATATTCCTAATGGTTACAAAATTAGTAAGGTTACCCAAGGAATTTGGATGGTATTGATCTGTCGACCCCCATACAGGCCTCAAAGGCATATTGTAAATAAAAAAAAAAAACAATGTATTTAATTAGACAAAAAAAAAATTCAACAAGTAGCTGCAAACCAGTTTTCGTGAATTTCCTCATCACAAAGATTGAATCTATGACGATAGGGCTGTGATACTATTTTGCCAAAAAAACAGTTTAAGCACAAGACGATTGAAAAAATTGTTCTCCTAAAATTCAATTTAAGCAATTACTTGTTCGACTAGATCAATCGCCTACTATTCTAGGCCTGTCATAGCTCTGTTGATCCCAAAGCTCTGTCCATCCATCCCATAGCTCCATTGATCCCAAAGCTCTGTGCATCCATCCCATAGCTCCATTGATCCTAAAGCTCTGTTGATTCCAAAGCTCTGTTCATCTATCCCATGGTTCCATTTATCCGATAGCTCCGTCAATCCCAAAGCTCTGTTCATACCATGAGCTATGATCCCATAGCTATAGACGATTGTCAGACATATACCTTATAACCTTAACACTTGGGAAAGAGAAATAGGCTTTACCACACTAGGTCTTACATGTTATTTCCGTGGCCTGTCCCAAAATTAGAGTGTCCCAACTTATAGAAGTAATAGCCATTATAGGGTAATTCTTGGTTGTTACATATTTGCACATGGTGTTAAATATCTTCAACAAAGTCCTAAAACGATGTCAAACTCAGGAGATTACTTTGGTGAATAGTTACTGTTATAAGATATTTAATGATTGAGATATTTGCTGGTAGGAAAGTGACCGTGTGGAAGACAAAAGTCGAATGATGTTCAGCAAACACCACTGTGGTGATGGTTTAAAAACTACATAAACAAAAATTCTCTTATTGTTTTTATAATGATATTTAATCATGTTAATACATATGGTAACAGAAAATATGGGACGTACCAATGGTAGTCCAGTGAAGGCTCCAATTCAACTGCATAGGTCAATGCATTAATATAACTACATGTTTCAGCAACCAACCCAAATTTTGTCATGTGGCTCCAGAAATTGCATGGGTGGTTTTTACGAGATTTTCCTTTGGTTTTCCATGGTAATTAGGCAAAGAACAGTGAGAAGTGGCCAAACATTGTCGTATAAGTGAAATACTCCTGAATACATGTACATCTTAAACCAGAATGAAACAAACAAACCATTTTTCCCGGTGCGTAGAGGCATCATTTTTGGGCTTACACAACTGATATTTTGTACCTGTGATAACTTCTATATAATTGTATTAACAGAAAATCAATGGTAAGTTGGTAACTATCTTTTTTCCATACAAAGGTTTAACCACAATTTAGAACTGTTCATTCTAGAAACCCACATCCCTCTTGTTTAACAATAAATGTATTCATTACCACTTTTACTAGATTAGCCACACCTGAAATCCATGTCTGTTAAACCAGCAGCTAAGATTACGATTTTTCAATCCCCCATCAGCCATTCTAGACATGGCACATTTGTACAGTGCAAAAAAATTTAAAAAGCAGTCTACAGGCAATTATTGATGACAAAAATAGTGTGTGGGTTTGTGTTATTTATACACTACTTGGCCTCATGACTGGTCAGTGTTCTATATCTCATCATCCAACAAACCTCCTCCATCTCTTTACAGTTGCTTTTTGTGATCTCTTTTGGAGCTTTTTTGAATATTGTTTAAAAAGTTAAAGTTGTGAAAATCATAGACAAAGCTGAGCGTAGAGAGGGAGTTTAATGTTGCCCTGGTGCTCTCAGAGCTTAGAGGTACCATGAATCTGATCTGTTTCTGATATATTTGTATTACATCCTGTTTTCTCTTTGTTTCTTGCCAATGGTGTTGAAGATGGTTATCCGCCCAATGGGCTGGCACAATGTCATGTGAGTGCAATAACTCACAGCATTAAAACCCAATCAAACAAACACACAAATTAAGAATGGAAGACTTTAAGTGTATGACCGGATCGGGATACATGTTTAACAAGTCTGTTGTTTCTAAACACTTCATAAATTCATAATATTTCATTGTCATCTTGTTGTATGATATCTACACCTGAAGGGGAACTCATGATACTATTGGGCCATGGCTAAGTGGTAGACATGTTCGCTTACTAAACTGAACCTGCTTCCATATATCAATCACAGGGAGGGAGTCCGCCTGTTGACCATCAGGTATATCAGCGAGCCACATGTTGTGGCTCCGACAATTGCGGGGTGGTTATAACAAGGTTTTCTCTCGGTTTTCCATTGTTATAAGGCTAGGTCCAGTGTGAAGTGCACAATCCGTCATCATATAAGTGAATACCCTTGAGTACGCCGTTAAACCCCAATCAAACAAACATAATAATAATGCCATCCATTTATATATAAGTATCATGTTGTTTAAAGATTAATGTACAAAATTGAATGCAATTGTTTTATTTTTTTGTGATTTTTTCCTTGTGGTTTCAACAAAATTAGAACATGTTTGGGCCAAACAACAGCAGCACAAAGTTGTAACAGAACAATGAACAGAAAAAAGATGGAAATTAAAATACATCTCTTTGATTGAATGCAATAATGTTATGAAGCAGTGTGAAATGTGTCCTACATTATGTCAGTGTGAATGAGAAAAATCAATACATAAAGATTGTACAAATTTTAATGATGTTTATGTTCAATTAGTGTTTAATAAATTAAATAATGATAATTTTTCTGAGTTTATTTTAAATTGTATAATATTCTATAAATAGATAGGCTGGGGTTTGTTCATCTTAGTTGAAGAAATGTATAAGGGATAAATATATGGTTTTACATGACAATTCATTAAAACTTAACAAGCACCTGCTCGTACGTCTAGTCTCTGTAAATTGCATGGACGCTTTTCTGGGTTGTTCATTTGCTTCTGGGTTGTACCCCGACGTAATTTGTCTGCAACCGCTATGTGATTTATATATAGGTCTTTACTTTTGATATTTGGCTTCATGTCACGTCAAGAACATAATCGTGTTAAACTGGCCGAATATGACCTGGTTGTCGGCTCTTCAGTAAACAGAGGGGACTGATGCGGTGCAGATTGGTCTTTACAGCCCCTTTATCGAGAAGCTATAAAACAATTGTGTGGGAAACACCTGCTCTCCTTATATGGCAAGTACCCCAGGCTGGCTGTCCCACGATCATAAAGGACACTGCTGGTAGATTATCCTCCCTCACAAACACGCTGTCCCGCTGACAACTACCGTACAGGTCTCTGTTTGTTCCATATGTAACCAGAGTCTAGGACAAACATATCCTTTACTTTTCAAAAATCAAATTCTGTAGGTTTCAGGTTATTCGTGGTCGCGGTGCAGTGTCTTTATGCCCTTGTTTGACAAGTCGGTGTTTCCAGGGGGTGCGACTGTGTGACCAGAACAGCCCTTACTATTGTTCTCACGATGTCAGATGCAAATGCGTTTTCCCACGAGTGCTCAATTCGTTAAAGTCCCGGGCTACGCACATCGTGAAAAGTGGATTTACTAGTATAGAGACCTTTACTGAGCAAGGAAAAGTTAGATTGACAATCTGTTTAGACTAGTGTCTAAAAGTTGACAACTTGTGTGCCTTTACGGAACTGGCGGTCTTAACTCGACACCAATGGTCCGAGTAGCACAGTAGTTTATATGTGGAGTTTACACAGACGAATCAGTCATGACTGAGCGACAGATTTATATATCGCAGGTGAGTGAACCCCGGTTATATTTGAAAAGAACTCGCCTTTTTCATTTCTTTCTTTTACATATATTTTAGTTTTGTTGGCATTTTCCACTGTCACCCGTTTGTTTTTCGGCTGCCCAAAGACTCTTCACGTCAGTTACTAAACTCCACTTTGACGGGGCTGTGTACTTCCTGATGTATGGCTCTGGACGGCCGTTTCTCGATAGACAGCGTGGGAAAATTTCCGCTTCGTTCAAAAGGCTCTCTTTGTTTCCATTCTCCCAGGAGTGGCGACGTGTTATGTTCACACCACACTGCATAATCCCAACAAGAAGCTATATTTTTACCTGCTTGAGGTTTATTTGAAGTAGCTAAAACATAGTTTTGTGATGATTTGCCAACTGTCGTCATTATTTCCATACTATTTTGATTACAAACCGGAGTTTGTGGTTATAAGCAATAAATCACAATTTATAGATCAGTTTTGTGAATAGCGCTATACATCTGTACATCACTTTCACACTTTGTTGATGTAGAATTTTCAAAACGGTTTTATCATATAAAAACGGGCTGTTGTTGTTGGGATTTAAAAAAAAAATGTTATTGTAAATATATATTTACAGGGTTCTTCAAATTACTATTCGATTCAACGTTAAACCCCAATCAAACAAACAAATAACTATTCAACATACAGTAGAAAAAATAATAACTTGAAATCACAGCTATACAAAACCATAGGAATTAAGTGTGATGTCTATTATCATATTTGCCAGTTTCATTGTTTAATAATCATAATCATTGTATAGTGGCTGGTCCCCACAACATTTGTGGCAGTCACGCATAAATCACAAATAAGTCTATTCCATTGGCTAGATATATTATAATATTGGTTATGATAGACCTCACTGTTCTTTGGTTTAAAGTATATCATTGGTGAATATAAATTTTTTAAATTTTTAAATTTTTAGATTGTATACACCGCACACTTTCACAAGGTAGACATATTTATGAACATAAAGCAAGTCTTAGGTTTGTTTGATTGGGGTTTAACATAGTTATCTGGATGAGCAATTGGAGGAAGCTTGTGTTGTCTCAGTGCCCCCCAAGATTAAGCTAAAGGGCAGCGACAATAAGAGATTCTAAAATAAATTAGGTTTCAAAAAAATATATATATGTGGTATGCCAAAGGACCCAAACTATTATGTGCTTTAGTTGTAAATTAGTACATGGATTTTGATTACATCCATGTCCACAGTAAGCCTATAAAGGTGGGACCTTGGTTTGGGATATTATTTTCTTGAAACTCCCTAGGTTGTACATGTATCTTAGTGTAAACATAGGCATGAAAGATCCTTAAAGTTTCCCACACTGTTTAGGCTTGTTTCTTGCTGTCATTCATTCACATCTTGAAGATGTTTGAAATCCATCCAGAGTCCAGACATAATCTTTTGATGGATAAGGTGTAATACCTTTAATCTTTCAGTGTCTTAAGTAATGAATTCTTTTAAATTAGCCAGAATTTTCACATAGTGCCTACCACATAATGAAACAATGTAGCTATTCTTTCTTTAATTGTGTCATGTTGCATATACATTGTATAGTTAAAATGAACACAATCCATTTGTTAGATATAACCTAGATACATGTAGTTGCATTCCTTTATTCAGTAAGGATTTGTAGGTAAATGTGACAGCAGTCACTCAACTATACTAACATTATCTTTTCTGGTGTGAGTGGTTGGAAAGAGCTTTATGTTGCCCTGGTGCTCTTGAAGCTAGGGAGCAACAGGAAGCTGATCTGTTTTCTGAATTTTGATATTAAGGCCCTGTATTGTCATTGTTTATTGACAGTCTGGTTTTAAGAGTGGTTTCCTCCACCCATTGGGCTGTCATTCTGTTATGTGAGTGAAATAACTTTTAAGTAGTCTAAAGCCCAAATAAAACAAAACTTATGTTTGTGGGGAGTAAAATATAAGAATTCATCCAAATTTCATACAAAAATGCAAAAGAAAAAGGGCAGTGTGAGCATAATTTTTTTACACATTACTACTCTTGCATAATGGTGTACTGAATCTAAAACTAATAACAGGTGAAAAAAAACATTGATTTATATAATTATTTTATCAAAGAAAATATCTACAGGGGATATAGGGTGCTATATGTGCTAGATATGTACTAGGCTGGTCTCTTCTACCCACTGATTGTCATTCTTTAATGTCAATGACATTTTGGTGGCCTACATCTATTAGTCTAGAACTCTTATGTCAGTGGTGTGTCCTTAAGTACAGAAGCGTTGTCTCTGTGAGTTATACATAATGCATGAAACTAAAGTAAATACAAAAAAAAAATATAAAATCAACTTAGCATGTGTAACTGGCTTACTGCCTTGACCTATCATGCATGTGGACTGGATATTAGTGAACAACACATGTATTTAGTACTGATTCATTAGATAAGCCCTCTTCTGTTTGGCTTGACAAACAACAACAATTGTACATGTCTAAACTTGTATGATTAAAACAACACCTGTCAGAATAAAGTGTTGTATGTTGTCTGCATGCGACAAGCTCTCTATTGAACTATTGTGATATTCTGTCGCAGATTCTAACAGTCCTCTGAATAAGAGCAGTTTGCTAAAAGTGGAGCAATGCTTTCTTTTAATAGGCTCTTGAAGAAGGTTACATCGAATATGTAAAGCAGCCTGTGGTCGTGGTTAGGATATCTGACTGCTGATTATCCTTTGATGAACTGTTCACAACCTCAAATCACTGTTAGCCCACGGCCGTGGCTCAGTGGTAGCGAGTGCGCTTCTTGAACTGAACATGCTTCGATTTACAATTCACGTGTTCGAGTCCGCATTTCGACCATCAGGTATATGAGCGAGTCACATGTTGTGGCTCTGGCAATTACAGGGGTGGTTTTTACAAGGTTTCCTCCCGGTTTTCCACCGTAATCAGGCTGTGTACAGTGTGAAGTGGACAATCCATCGTCCTGTAAGTGAAGTACCCTTGAGTACAATTTAAAACCCTAATTTAGAAAACAATCAACCGTCCTTTAGCTCAGGGGTTTAAAAGCAACAATAAATCAAACTAATCAACTTTTCAAATTTGAAATCTCAAGCCAATGGTAATAATATTTGATGCAGCACACATTGATTGCTGATAAAATTTGTTATGCAGGGCATATTGGTGTTATTTGTCTTAACATGTTTAATGGCTTAATCTTTTGATCTTCTTGGCCAGTAACATAGGTGACTTTCTTAAATCCCTATATGGATGTCAAAGAAGTGAACTAACCCCAAGTTCATTGTAAAACAACAAACAAGCAGTGGTAGTTGTGCTGCATTTGAGAATCCCCCTTGTCACCATTCTGTATTTATCACTTGTACAACGAAAAGCATTTGAGAACACTGCTATGAATCGTAAGCACTAAGCAGGCTTTCATGACCTGTAAATTCTGTTCAAGCCCTATGAGCTATTCTACATGATGCTTATCGAGTAAATTGAGTTTGTGATCGTAATTACGACCAACAGTTACCCAACAATTGGTGATTATGACAGTCCCGAATATAGCATTAATAGTAACATAGTTGAGTTATGATTTTATCTTGTCAGTAGGTGAATTTACACAGATGCCTGTCAAACAATCACAGCTGTAGACAGGTGATTATTGAGGGTTAATATCTCACAAGACATTGTAGTACAAGAAGCAAGGTGTCCTGAGCAAACAGCACCCCGGTTTATAGATTGGTAAAGTTGTGACCTTTCAACTACTCTTGATAATGAGATATAGATGTCACAAATTACTGGGTAGTGGCTGATGGAGTTGAAAATTTAGAGCATTGTGGCTTGTCAAATATATATTCTATAGAGTAAACACAAATTAGTGCCTAGCCATTTATTTGATAGGAAATTTTCTGTTTATTCATCCAACTTTATAGTCTTTCAAGTGTATAATATCTATCATCAAATCAACAACCAAACATACCATTGTAAGTATATCTGAACTATACAATTAGATCCTTGATTTCTACTGATAAGTTAAGCATAGTACAAGAGTAATGTTTCTACTAAGAACGAAAGACTAATTTTGACATCAATATTTCAACGGTTTCTTATGCCATCATCATCACATTCCTGATGATGGCAAAAGAAACCGCCAAAATATTGAAGTCAAAATCAGTCTTTCATTCTTCAGACTAACCCTACTATTGTATTATAGATTCAGAGCCTTTTGTGTGAACTTCTTTCACAAAATATAACAACAAAACAAATTTAGTGCTAGCAATTTATTTGTATGGTTATCCTGGGCTTGGGTCAAACAGAACAATATTTTTTTGTTTTGTTTTTGTAACACCTGGTTATTTGTCAAAGTGGCCTGGGTTTAAAAATCACTCTTTAATGGAACTTGGCATTAATGTAAATTAGATATTGTTACAATTCTAATATAGACTTAAAATGATAGGTCTGATTAATATTTCTCACAGCTAAACTAAACATGCAAATGGACAGCATACTAGTGAATTATCCTTAAGGCAAATTAGTCATACATGTGTATTATAAATAAATACAGTCAGTGCATATATTTATAGCAAATGTACAAATAGTTCAACCTTCAATATACATCTAAATTAAAATGACATAGTCACTAAAACAAGCTTTTGATAACTAATTTGGATGGCGCTACAATTTTATTTGGTGTTACACTTTAAGCATTAATTAAAACAATGTTCAAATTGAAAAAAATATTCAATGGACTGTTAGCTTGTTTGATTCAAAGGGCAATATGGCCAAAACTTACGATGTTTTCTTCTGGTTTTACTTTATGATTAGGGAAGGAACAGTGTGAAGTGGACAATACAGTGTTGACCCCTAATCATAGAAACAAACTGATAGAAATTTAAAATCAATTCAATGTTAAATATTTTCTAGTTGAAAAGGGTAATATTGAATAATATTCAGCTAAAATTGTGTTTTTATGAACTGTTGGGGCCTATAAGTATACTTGGCCTGTCAGCCTAATTTCTATCGATCACTGCACAAATGCCTCCTCTTGTTATTTTCCAAAAAAAGAAAAAAAATGTTAGTTAATAAGTTTTGTTACTCTAAACTAACAAAGATTCAAAGCTGGGGATTGGAATACCTGGATTAACAACAAAATTCATGCTTCTTCTTGAGAAACGTAATAAGCACAAACAAATATTATCAGGTGATATTCAACAATTGGCTTTGCTTTTAACATGATAGAAACAGAAATAAAGATAGTTGAAGGTGTATATATTAGCAATATTTCTTTCATAAAAATTTGCACTTACTCTTTTTAGAGTTCGGTCAGTTATCTCTCTTCAATGCTTCTGATGCTTCGATTTAACGTTCACGGGTTCGAGTCCGCCTTTCGACCATCAGGTATATGAGCGAGTCACATGTTGTGGCTCCGGCAATCGCTGGGGTGGTTTTTACGAGGTTTCCTCCCGGTTTTCCACCGTAATAAGGCAGTATACAGTGTGAAGTGGGCAATCCCTCGTCATATAAGTGAAATACCCTTGAGTACGACGTTAAACACCAATTAAACAAACAAACAAAACTGTTTCGATGTACCCTTCACGTGATCGATTCCGTCTGTCCACCATCAGCTATATGAGCGAGTCACAAGTTGTGGCTCCGGCAATCGTGGTGGTTGTTTTTACGAGGTGTCTTCCCTTTTCTCTACCTTTATGAGGCAAGGTGCAGTCAGAAGTGGACAATACGTCGTCAAGTAAAATACCTTTGAGTACGACATTGAACCCCAATCAAATAAACAAACAATCGTTGTCACCATACTTCTCAATGATTATCGCTGTTGTCTGGGAGTGATTTTTTTAAAACATAACTTGCGTAAGAGAGAAATACTGTCGGCGAGAAAGCTCCGAGGAATTGATTGCATTTCCAGACTCCCTCTCTGGGAGATGTCCAGGAGACAAAATGTAAGGTTTCTTGTGATACAAGGAGAGCAACACTGTGTGAAATTGTGCTTTTAGGGCCGCTTCCGTGATGGATTTGCGGCCCGCCAATCACATACTTTTCTTTTGTTGCTTTCATTTCTCTTTGGGTTTTTTTCACTCGAAACGCCTGGCAGACATGTTGTCGACAACACGGACATCGCTGGCCCCTATAGGTCGTTGTCCTACCGCACAGGCTGTGAGATGGATGGGTTGGGTGGTTGGTCGTGTTGGTGTGTCGATGAAGCGTGGGGTATCTTCTGCCTCCTCGTTGTGTACTGGTCGTCGTCTTCGTGCCCGTTATTGTTCAACAGTAGGGGTGGAATCAGTGGCGCATCAGGGTGTAGCGGCATGGGGAGGTGTCGAACCGGTTGATCCGGTTCGTCATCAATCAGCCATCTATAATCGATGACGTGTGGTTGGTACACCTCGCCATCACTAGTGGACTGTTGTCTCAGGGTATGGCGCCTCACATGGTGTGTTCTCAATCTTCGGATGCGGGCGCTAAACCAGCCCCCACCAACGTCCCCATCGTGATTGTAAAGGCGTTGTAATCTCCTCGTACATCTTGGGACTGTACATAA
>JARFOD010000001.1:1231614-1248750 GCA_031763545.1 Mopalia muscosa | reverse complement strand
TGGTTACCATACCTGAGCAACATGTCGGCTTAGTGGTTACCATACCTGAGCAACATGTCGGCTTAGTGGTTACCATACCTGAGCAACATGTCGGCTTAGTGGTTACCATAGTTGAGCAACATGTCAGCTTAGTGGTTTCCATACCAGAGCAACATGTCCGCTTAGTGGTTACCATACCTGAGCAACATGCCGGCTTAGTGGTTACCATACCTGAGCAACATGTCAGCTTAGTGGTTACCATACCTGAGCAACATGTCGGCAACGTTCCATGTACGGCTTCTATAACTAACATGTATTTGCTGGAATACCGGATCAATATGGCAGGTGAAGTGTGTATAGTTTGGTGGTTTCAATATTAAAGCAGCTTGTTATTGAATGTTAATAAACCCTACTTGCTATGTACAGAATATACAGTTTATTATTTACCCACTCTGAATATTTATAAAGGTATAAAATTTATTGATTTTTGTTTTGTTTGCATTTGGTGTAACCCAAAATATCCTACACAGCACCTGCTCATCCAGAAATGTAATGTTCTTTGATTGTTACAGTTGTATTGTTAATTACATTTAGTCATATAGAAATAAGAACCTAAGCCACAATCTTAACTGCTGCATAAGATTTGTAATGTTTGTCATTTTTGTGCATTGACTTAAACTGGCCATCCTGCTGGTGGCTGTATGTTTCAGGTATAGATGATATACTTCTTAACCTAGCACTGAAGGAACATTTATTTTCAAACAGAGCAATACACTTCACATTTTAGGGTTGTGCTATTGGGGCAATTACTGTTAGATACACCATGGTCTATGAATGAAATACCCTTGAGCATGGCATAAAACCTATATCAATTAAAAATACTTCAATGTACTGTCACAGGATCGACTCTCCCTTTTCCACCTCCTCTATAAGAGATTCACACTGGGTGGCTTCAATCGCTGTATTGGTTTATTATACAATGTACATGTATTCTCTTGACTTTCACCTGTAATTAAGTAAAGTAGAAATTCCTAAATGAAACAAACACTCAATTAAAGGTATGTAATTGAAATAAATTATGAGAAAAGGAAGCCTAAATGCTCACGTCTTTCGCTATATTTGGTATCATTTGAAGCCAAATTTGGTCTATGTACTTTTCAGCTGGCTGACTGACAACCTGAGTCTATAGATTAGCAGTTTGTTTTGAGGTTACTATGGGAAAGTTTACTTTTTTTCCCCATTGTGTTAGAAACTTAAATGATCAGAACGCGCCAGTCAAGGAATCAATCAATTTTATTTGTACAATGTGGCGAAACTTTTACAACATTATTGTTGATAATTTGAATGAAACTTGCCTATAAGAATGTGCCTTGCAACCAGACAGAAATATAACTGAACACACTTTTTTGTTTTTGTTTTCAGGATTACTGTGCTGCTAAGACATTGTACATATCGGACTCAGATAAGCGAAAACATTTCATGCTCTCTGTGAAACAATTTTATGGCAATGGACAAGATATAGGAGTTTTTAATAGCAAGAGAATTAAAGTCATATCCAAACCATCCAAGAAAAAACAGTCATTAAAAAATGCTGATTGTAAGTTTCACTATTTTACCATTCGATTTATAAAAATAATTGTCCTTGCTTTACCAATGTATACCCTAACTGTGCTAGCCTTATAACTAAGACCTAAATATACACCCATCTAGGTCTTACATTAACATTGTTCTGCATTGAAAAGTCCCTTGCAAACGACTACAAAATCTTCAGACCCGTTTCTCACCTTATCTAGATTGATGCAGGAGTCCTTCGAGCCAAAAATAGGCAGTTTGAATATCAACTTTGCATCGCCAGGCTTGCATCATTGCTGATTTGGCAATCCAGTCCACAATAAACAGCCCTTCAGCCTCCATTTTATGTCTGACGCAACGAACGTCAACTCTTGTGAAATACAGTCCTGTTGCTAGAGTTCGTAGGAGAATTTGGTGGCTTCTTTAAGTTTGAATAACACAAGGTAGCGACTGCAGGCTTTTTTTTACGGTGGACTGCATTGCCAAATTGGCTACGTATGCAAGCCTGGTGATTCAAAGTTTATAATTTAAACTGGCTTTTTTTTTGCTCAAAGAAATCCTGCACATCGATCGAGATAAGGTAGGAAACATGTCTGTAGTTTTTGTAGTCATTTGATAGGGACTTTTCAATGCAGGATAATGTTAATGTAAGAACTTTATTGTGTTAATATCTAGGGCTTATTTATAAGGCTACAACTGTACATCCTTTTTCACCTTTTTTTTTTTGTTGCAATATTTTGTGTGAATCCCAGAATCTTGCAATAATAGAGGCCCTCTGGCTAAGGGCAGTTTTTTTTAAAAGGGGCAATACTGTCTTTACTAAGCACTGGAGGAATATTTACTTTTCCGACATTATTAAACTGCTTCACATCTTGGTTGTGCTAGTGTCAATTTTTGTTTGAATATTCCACCATGCTGTAAGGGAAATACCTTTAAGTACAACGTAAACCACCAATCAATCCCTTAATAGTGTTATTTGGAGATTTTTTATTTTAAAACAGCTCTCCAGCAAATAAATCAGTCAAACTATTTCACAATTCAGTGACCTTGGTCAAAAGTCAAGGTCATTATTATGCAAAACCTTATTTATCATAAATGACTATCTCTGTAATTTATCACCTTAAAAAATCATTCGAGTGCAAATGTATTCAGATATGTGCCATCTTATTCAACTTCAATGATCAATAATGGCTACATTTGCTTGTCAAATTCATTATTGTTTTTTATTCCCTTGATTATATTCTCCATTGGTAGCGCTGTTGTTAATTTATGATAATGTTTATTTCTTTCTATGTTCATAATTTTGATTACTTATTGTTATTTTATTTATAGTGTGTATAGCCTCAGGGACCAAAGTAGCATTATTTAATCGGTTACGATCACAGACTGTTAGCACAAGGTATCTCCACGTGGAGGGCGGAAACTTCCATGCCAGTTCTACACAGTGGGGAGCTTTTACAATACACTTACGTAAGTATTACCAAGTTAACAACAACCACAAACCTTTTGCATATAGATTTGAGGTTTGAGTCTGTTTACAGATTAACAATCTGTGAAGAACCACAAACCTCATGAACAGTTTACTGGTAGACAATCTGTAAAGTTGATTGGCCAGTAACTTGTAAGATAGTTTACTGAATCATAACCCTCGTGGACAGTTTACTGGCAGACAACCTGTGAAGATAGTTTAGACAGTTTATTGGCCAGTAACTTGTAAGATAGTTTACTGAATCATAGCCCTCATGAACAGTTTACTGGTAGACAACCTGTGAAGATAGTTTAGACAGTTTATTGGCCAGTAACTTGTAAGATAGTTTACTGAATCATAACCCTCATGAACAGTTTACTGGTAGACAACCTGTGAAGATAGTTTAGACAGTTTATTGGCCAATTTTCTCGGACAGTTTACTGGCAGACAGTCTGTGCAGATAGTTTAGACAGTTGATTGGCCAATTTTCTCGGACAGTTTACTGGCAGACAGACTGTGCAGATAGTTTAGACAGTTGATTGGCCAATTTTCTTGGACAGTTTACTGGCAGACAGACTGTGCAGATAGTTTAGACAGTTGATTGGCCAATTTTCTCGGACAGTTTACTGGCAGACAGACTGTGCAGATAGTTATAGATAGAAGAAACAGTTTATTGACCAATAATCTGTTAAGAGAGTTTACTAAATCACAACCCTCAAAGACCGTTTACTGGCAGACAATATGTGCAAATAGTTTTAGATAGAAGAGACAGTTTATTGACCAGTGACTTAAGGTAGTTTACTGAATCACAACCTTTGAGTAGATAATTCATTGTCCGGTGTAGATAATTTCTGTCAGACATCCTGTATACAGATGTATAGTTTCCTTGTATGAAAGATAAGAACGATGTATAATTAACAAAACAATTTATATGTACTAGGGAAATAACTATATTTTCCTGAAAATAAACAACCGCAATGTTAAAGTATAGACAGGCTGCCCTACTGTGCCATAAAGTGACAACGTCATTTCGCAAAGGGACATCACTATGTTGTCGTAACGTCATAACTTAAAACCTCCGTATTACATGTGGCCATTCCTAGATATATTTCATCAGCAAAACTAGTCACTTTTTTTTATCATCTTACATGTTTTTGTGTAGCTCGTGGCCCTGCACCCTGGTTCAGCGGTTAGCTTGTCAGACTACTGATCCTCCTTACGAGTACCTCACACCCATTCCCTTTTACATTTAACTGAAATGTAGGTTAGGTCTTGATATAGATATATCATTTTGAGCAATATTTAACCTTCTCCTAGATTTTTTAACAGTCCTGCCCTGTAAACAACTCTAGGTTCAGATAGTATATATGTACATGGTTTGCAAACTTTGCTATAGAAATGTATTTCTTCAGCTTGATTGTTGTATCATGAATAATGATCTTTATTGTGATATCTAAAGTTGCTTAATTTCACAAATGGATAAAAGGAGATTATCAGAGATTCTGTATAGTTAACAGTTCGCATAAATGCGGCATTAAAGTAGGATTTCAATCACATTTAAAAACAAAAGAATCTGAGTGTTAGAGAAAAGGGACAAATACATCTAAAAATAACATTAAATTTTTATCCTGATTATTAGGGTATTTACCTTACATACCTGTACAGAACTCATCAATAATAGTTAATTACATGCTCAGTTCCCTTCTCCCATACCTGTGTAGCTGTATCTATATGCAATGTATCTGAGACTATTGACTATAGCTACACTGCAGTGGTGTGAGGAATCCAGAACTGGTCCCACGATAACACAATCAATATGGCCATAACTTCAAACGATCTACTGTTAATGGATCAAAATATAGAGTAAATTCCTTTCAATATAATTTATTTGATGTCTAGCTGAAGGAAGGACTGATTAACGATGCTCACAAGTTTTTTTTATTAAAAATATTATCAAGGCTTCCATCTAATGGAACCTTTTGTTATCCAAGCATACCTCTATTGGAGATTATTAAGTCCTTCCAGAAATCATTTCGCCATTACAAAACTTTTAATACCTGTTAGGTATCACTTGGCAAAAAAATATATTTAGTTTTTGCAGACTCAAATTTATATGTTTATTTTTAAAAAAGTAAGAATATAAATAATCAGTTTTATTAATTATAAAAATAATTATTACAAAAATATAAATTATTTCTCAATTATTAAGTTATTTTCCCTGTGGGAGAATCTTTGAATCCTCAAGCACTGAATCTTGAATCCATAATCTTGAATCCCTAATAGGGATCAAGATGCAGATCATGAGTGCTACAAGATGTACTATCTAAATTTGTCCTGTTAAACTCCAGTGTTTATATTTTTAATGTTTTGGGGTTCCTAGTCACACTCCCCAAATTTTCAGTCTGTTTTTGGTTTTTTGTTTGTGTAGTGGATGACAATGAAAGCGAGTCTGAAGAATTTACAGTAAGGGATGGATACATACATTACGGTGCAACAGTCAAGTTGGTCTGCTCAGTTACAGGAATGGCATTACCTAGACTAGTAAGTACCCTCATATTACTCCCATTATATAAGCCAGATTGAAGAGAGGAGAATCCAAATCAGATAAATGTACTGATGTATTCATGTCTTGGAAATGTTGCTTGATTTGTATGGGATTCATTATTTCACACACTGGATTTTTTTAATTAAAAACAGCCAGTGCAATCAATCATCGAGACAATAGACTATTGAAGCATCAATTTGGGAATACAGTCTCCCAGTCTATAATTTAAAGTGGCAAGTGAATGTGATATAAATAGTCGCCATTCAACCGATTTCACCATTCAAATGTAATCTAGTTGAGTTGGATCTGTTGATACTTAAGTAAGGGTATCAGGTTAAAGTCATTGACGGGTGATGACATCACTCATACAAGAGAACTAAGTTGAGTACAGGTGTGTTCAACACCACAAGCTGAATGTTATGTATTATTACAGGTAAATAACTGACTATGCCAGTGTGTTAAATGCTTTGTGTTTCCTTGATTACAGATCATAAGGAAGGTAGACAAACAAACAGCCTTATTAGATGCTGATGACCCAGTGTCACAGTTACATAAATGTTCTTTCTACATGAAGGATACGGAGAGAATGTACCTGTGTTTGTCCCAGGAGAGAATTATACAGTTCCAGGTACCTCTAGTTTATTGTCACTTTCTTACATTGTTTATACGCCTTTAATCAGCCATAAAAACAAAACTTTGCAATAGCATGAAACGATGCATTGAAATAAATCATGTAAATCCAAAACTATAAAATTATGCTTTTCTTAAAACGTCTTTCACAATATTGCATTTCACAAAAAAGGAAACATAAAGCTTAGTAAAAGTAAATGATAATGCACTAAGCAAACCAAAACAAAAGTAAATTGAAAGCAACAAAACATTGGAATTGACATATGGAATGTTTAAAAATAGCACTCTTAATGAAAAGGGACACAAATTTGCTAATCTAAAACAAACATAAGAATTAGTAAAGTTTTGATGTCTGTTCAAACGACCTCTTTATAGATATATTTCTGAAAGGTACTTTGAATAGTGTACATCACTGGTGCAATTTTATTTTTAAAAAGTGGTATATTTTTAATAGCACTGTGACTACATGTACAATCCTGTTGTATTATTACAATGACCTAATAAATTAATAGTTAAAATACAACTTAACTCTTATGATATCTAACAATTACTAAATGTTCCACAGGCTACTCCTTGTCCCAAAGAGCTAAATAAAGAGATGATCAACGACGGAGCTTCCTGGACTATCATCAGCACGGATAAAGCGGAGTATACGTTCTTTGAGGGAATGGGCCCTGTGAAGTCACCAGTCACACCTGTCCCTTTGGTTAACAGTTTACATGTGAGTTTAACTGGAGTCATCCAAGATTTAAAACTTCAATAACATCAACAGGTGTTTGTCACTTAGTGGTTAGCATGTCTGCCTACTAATCCCACTTCCATGTACCGTTCACCATCACTGATATGAGTAAGTCACATGATGTGGCTCCACCTATTGCGGAGGTGATTTTTTTTACAAGGTTTCCTGTCAGTTTTCTCCCATATTTAGCCCTCTGGCTAATGGCATTTTGTTTGAAGAGTAGCAATACCATCTTGACTTAGCACAGAAGGAAAATTGACTTTACAACATTATGGTAACACTTCATATCTTAGTTTTTCTAGTGTCAATTATTGTTGGAATACATTGCCGTCATATAAGAGAAATACCCTTAAGGATGGCATAAAACACCAATCAATCAAACCCCATATTAATGCTAGTGGCAATTTGAAATGGAAACTGAAACTAGATAAGTGAAATACAATTGGGAAGGCTGATGAACTGCATTTAAACAAACTATACACCTTCTTTAGGTCTAGATCTGTGAACGATCTTATAACAGTGCATCTCTCTCCCACTTGTCAAACAGCACATCGACATATATACGAAGTGACTGTATTTTTTACAGGTTTCATAAATTGACATGTTTTTACACGTATATAAACATTTGTTATTGCTTCTGTTTATATCAAAACATGGTTGTTTCCTGGTAGATCCAGTATATTATATATAAGCACATCAATTGCATCTTGTACCAAAACAATGAGCAGAAAAAAAAACAATGTGATGTATTTTTTTTTTTCAATGTTTTTATATTTAATTCTATAAATATTACATTTGTTCGAGTTTATTTGAAATTTTGTATTGATTTATTTGTATTGTAGTTAAATGGAGGTGGTGACGTTGCAATGTTGGAGTTAACAGGGGAGAATTTTACACCTACCTTGAGAGTGTGGTTTGGGGATGTGGAGGCAGAAACCATGTACAGGTTAGTCAAACAAATAACCCATGGTGTGTCTATACCAAATATCTTGTTTGGTACATATTTATACACTTTATTAACCATAGTTTTGGCTATTATCTTCTCTCGAGATGTCTGTATATTTCCCATAACAATTTAAGATCTATTTAGAAACTTAAGGAAGTTGCTTAAACCGCTATTAAATCGAATCTGCTATTAGATGACCTCGAGCCATGTTGAAGGTCTATCTATAACACTGTATTAGAGATTGAATCTGCTATAAGATGACCTCAAGCCATGTTGAAGGTCTATGTATGACACTGTATTAGCGATTTAACCTGGTGTTAGTGGCTAATGGTCTTTAGAGCAACTGGCCCCTGGATTTAGTATCTAAAACATGAGATGGATCAGTGTTAATAAATTAAGATCCCTGTCAGTGTGATTAATTTGATGTTATATTTAATGTTAATATTTTATGTATTAATTTATTGTTTCACATAGTGTCAGATGTTAGTTTTTTCCTATTTTATCTGTTATTTTAACATTACCCAATGTTCAAGATTTCTTTGTAAACAAGATATTATATCTTGTTTGAGTGGCATTTAGAAGCTGGTGAATTAGTAAGACATGACGACTGATATGGATGATATCCAGAAATTATACCCAGAAGTTGTACATCCATATCAGTCGTCATGTCTTACTAAGATATTATAGTTCCGACTATAAAATTACATAACATGATCGAACATGAGAAGAAACACCCTTTTAACATATGTACATTTTTTTGCGTCCCAGCCCTTCCTTAAAAGTTTGAAATAATTTGAAATAGTAATTGACGACGGAACGTTTTGATGGAATATGTGCCATATGGAAATGATTTCACGTCGCTATTAGAGTAACTGTTTAACGGATCAATTATCTGTTTCAGGTGTGAAGAGAGTATGTTATGTGTGGTCCCTGATATCTCGGCATTCAGGGCTGGCTGGCGATGGGTGCGACAACCATTACAGGTGTGTATCCCCTTTTATTTAGGATAGTTATGGGATTAAGCAGGAAATGTTAATGGACTGCAAAGCTAGATCTGCTATTTAACTCAAATGTGTATGACGTTAAACCCCAATCAAACGAACAATAACTCAAACGTCATTGGGCACTCTGGCTAAGGGCATTTTGTTTGAAAAGTGACAATGCTGTCTTTACTTAGCCCTGGAGGGAAATGCACTTTCCATCTTTTTGGAAATGCTTCACATCTTGGTTAAGCTAGTGTCAATTTTTGTTTTAATACACTGCCGTCATATAAGTGAAATACCGTCAAGCACAGTGTAAAACATCCAATAATCAACCAAAGTCATTGGTATCAGTCCTTCAGTGTTTCATTATCAAATCTGTCTGACCATATTTGTTTTCCTTTCTGTAATAGCTTGGATATACCTGATAATGATTACCTGATTTATTTATGTTACAGGTACCGGTGTCTTTAGTTCGGAATGATGGTGTGATATACGCAACCGGTTTGACCTTTACCTACACTCCAGAACCTGGTCCGCGACCTCACTGTCCTAGTACAGATAGACTAATTAAGGGTAGCCTCTCCAGCCCAGATTCCACCTCAAACTTTGTCAATCCCCTTTAGTGGGTCTGTGTGTACTCCCTTCATTGTGATGATGACAGGGAACCAAGGGAGATAATTCCAGTATTGCCAAAGGAGTATTTGTAAAGGCCAGTAACTTTTCATCCCTGGTGGATAAAGGAGCTGGCTTTACCTTATACATGTAGATATTACTAGTGCCTTTCTCAATGTGACAGTGCTGCCATGACACTTCATATGGAGAGACCTTTGTGGACAAGAGAGTGGATATCTCATCTACTATTTCCAAAAAAAATGTGCTGTATGTTTACAAGAGAGTGGCTAATACGAAGCTAATAGACTTTGTTTATAAACAGAAAGCCCTAGTGTTGTGTTCATACACATTATCTTCATGTGACTTCGAATTGGACCGTTCTTGAAGTGATTAAAGGATTACTTGTCCTTGAGTTTAAGGATTGTTTTGATAGACGATTAAAAAGAGAGTGTTAATAAACTCCCAGTGCTGAGTTCTGAGATTTATCTTATAAAGGACTGTAATCTATTGACTGTGCACGCCACTGTCCCCACCCCCATTATGATGTGACTACTGCTTCAACCGTCTGACACTGGACTCTTGTCCTATGAACTTAAAACACTCAATGTACACTAAGAAATCTAAACCAAGTGCCTGATCACATCTATATAGACTCAATACATATTTTCACACGATCAGAAAGTGCATGTAGGGTATATATTATATATATATAAGCATATGAATATATATATAATTGTGTGAGCATGTATGTGTGTCTTAGGAAAGGGAGAATTCTTTTCCATTTCCATAATACATACACACAGATATTATTTTTGTTCCTATTTTTCCCCGTGTATATATATTTCACTGTTGAAATTGATAATCCATGCAACTTGTACAATCATCAACCCTTGTTAGCCCACCCCCATACTTACATAGTGTTTGTCGAGCAAAATCAGTTATCATTGTATATGTGTGGGTGTTAGTGTTTGTGAGTGAAAAGTATCATACATTCTGTCCATCATCCATAAAAATTATTCCACAGATTTGGAAAGTTTAATTTTTAATTTTTTTTAAATTTTAATTAACCTCATCTTAATTGCTGCACAAATAATTTTACTCTCACAGTCAACCATTTTTTTTATTTGTTTATAAATTAATGATATTAGATACATTATGATTTCAAATCCTTAATAATTCAGTATCATTTTATGGTTTTATAATGGTTAGCTATATGGAGCCTATGAATTCAAATTTGTCTTGATTAAGTCCACTGGTTATGTATGGATATGGATAAGAGGAAAAAGATTTGAAACAAAATTTCAAAACTATTGATACATACTTTGTAAAGAAAATGTTGAACTCTACAATGTCTGATTCACTGTGCTAGTAATTGAAATATAAAAGCATACTTTCAGTTTGTATTTGTGGGTGTTGACATTTCTTAACCCATGTACAAACACAGATAGGTTAATTGATCTTTATCTCTAAATTGCCATGGGTAATTATTTGACTTCAATATTAATCGTTCCTTAAAAATGGCAAATATTTCCACCAAACATTGACTATGTGCTTGGTTTGATCAAATGTGGATGGATAGGACTAAAATCAAACACTTTATAATATTCATATTGGAAGGCAAATAACCAGTAAATGTGGAAATAATATCCGAAACTGAAAGTAATGAATTTTTTATTTTTTTTATTAGCTTCATGTTCTCCTGCAATATAATCAATAATAATTATTGGAAGCAATAATAAATCTTATTCTGACAGTTCAAGTCTTTTTGCACACAAAATGTTATAATAATAATAATAAACTTGAATTAAAAATGCATATAGCCAAGTTAAACATGATATTTTGCAAATATTTTATTCTAATGAGTATTGATTTACGGTAAGTTGACTGTTTTCTCTAAGCTCTGATCTGTAATTAATACATTTAGTCCACTTAGAAAAGAGCAAATTGAAGTTTATTTATTTTTTTCAGGCTGGGTTTGTTAAGCCTTTAGATGGCTGGAAGTGCTTCCTGTTGTCCTGGTATCTGAGGGGCAACACAAAGCAGATCTTGTTTTTGTGGTGTCTTTGTGTTTCATCTTGTGGTGGCTGTGGCATCAGATTGATTGTTACCAGCAGCATTAGGGTTGGTGTCCTTCACCATTTTACATATGACAGAAATAATCTAAATGAAATAACCTTAAAGTATGACCTAAAACCCCAATCAAGCCAAACCATGCAAGCCTGTATGAGTTCTCACTATTAAATATTTTGTAAAAATCCCTGTAGACAAAACAAAGTTGAACAGACATACCTCTGCGTGTAAATGCATGTTAATTTAATTCTCAGTTTATTTTCCTAGAATGTGAGTGCTGCTCAAAAGACATGTGGTATTCTAACGCTTTAAAAAATAACAAAGCAATTTTTCTTTGAGAATGAGAAGCGGTTGTTATAATAAATTAATAATAATAATATAATAATTTATAATAAAACCAAATTAATCTTTAAGCAGTGCTTTTACAATTTTTTTTTTTCCTCCTGAAAAAAGTTGAAATTATGTGGTTCCCCTTTAAGTTTTGAAACGGTGTTATTAATTTTGTCATTGTTAGTTGTGGTCCAGAGAGTCATAAAGTGCTGTATTTTTGCACTGTCTTTATTTTAATCAATGGTTTCTCTCAAAAAGATATTGCCTGTTTTTGGGTATGTTTTATAATTGAATAAACAATGAATAGTGAGAGGGTTTTTTTTTCAATATAATAATCAATTACTGAAGATTATTTCATATCTCCAGAGTTACCTCCCCTTGATTGAAATTCTGGACACCGTTCATGAAACTTCATACAAACTTATTTTGGTCATAAATGATGTCATCTGATAGAAGTTTAGTATTGGACAATATCATTTCCAATAAGAAGTTGTCTTATGTAGTTTCATGGATTGTATTCTAATTTTAAGGTTTATCCAAAAAACAAAATAACCTACCTTGCACACTTTGATGTATCGTGTTATTTTTTACTGAAAAAGTAATTGGAATATTTTTTTGGTCACTTTTATGTTATAGTTTTTGGCCAATGATTGTCAAAATCAAGACATATAATAACATTAAATTGTAAGAATAGGGAAACATGTGTGTGAGTGACATATATTCATTTATTCATTCATTTTTTCATTGTAGATTTGTCATTTCTAGCATCTTCCATATTCTTCTTAAATGTGTTGTTTGACTTGTACGGAAACATAAATTAAAGACTAAGTACCAGTAAATAAATTTAACTCCCATCCCCTCTCCTGCTGTATTGAGGGTCTCCTGTGATTATGTTTTTCAGATGGGCTTCAAAAACATTTGTCTTTACAATTTCATCAAATTTGATGACATAGCAATAATGCTGTCACTTTTCAAACTTTAAACTTGTGCACTCAACATAACTACATTTCATAGTGTATATACATGTACTCTACTTAATGATTTGTTAGCGCACAGAAGGCATAAATTAGGTCACTATTTTAATTCTTCGTGTCTGTTTTTAAGTAAACATGTGATTAGTGATTTTTTATTTGCTATGGCAATTAGCAGTACTGTATGATGTTTCTCAACAGATTTTATTTTCTTGATCGTTTTAACTCTATAACTGCACAATAACCAATTTGTATGTTGTGCTGATTTTTTTATTTTATTTAATGATACTGCCTAATTAACCCAGAAAGTGGTTGTGAAATGTTCCAGTTGAGCATTATTTACACATCAAAATATAGAATAGTTTTATTACAAGTTGATCAGATAATAAGACAAACTGCCTACCTCCTATAGAATTGATTACTCTTAGAATACACGTCAATGGTCCGCTGTCATATTTATCCATGTTCAGGGCCTTCCCCGCCAGATGATTCCAAAAGCCTTGAATTCTGAAGATATTGGTCTGAATGATTGTTTGTTTGTTGGTGTGTATAGCATGAATGGTTTGTTATTACATGCAAATAGTTAATCCATTTGTACTACATGACGTGATCATGTATTGATATAAACTGATTCCTTATTCTACATTGCAATAAATACATCAAATGAAACTATACACAAGATTGTTTGGCTTATTTTAATGTCTTCTTTAGTTCGTCTTCCTTGTGTTGCTGTTTCTCTTTGGAACTACACCGCCGTCATATAAGTGAAATACCCTTAAACATGTCATCAAACACCAACCAATCACTCCTGGTGCCCTGAGAGCTAAGGAGCACTCGTCTTCACTGAACCTCATCCTCATCGCTGTTCTATGTAGACAGAGAAGATAGAAGAGCTGATAATCTTCGTCCAATTTCAAAACTTGATATAGTTTGGAAATAGATCTGCTGCATGCTATCACCGGACTCTCAAAACATATATCTGATTTTTCTCTGATTTTTGTGGGGGGATGCCATAAACACAATAATCAATAACTCAATAATCTATAACTCTTAATCTCTTTTGCGGGCGGTTGGAGGGAGCTTCATGTTGCCCTGGTGCTCTCGGAGCTGAAGAGGAACAGGAAGCCGATCTGTTTGTGGTTGCGTCCTGTTGTTACCGTCCTGTATTTGCCCCGTCCTGTGTTTGTTGCCAGTGGTGTCGAGGGTGGTTTCCTTCACTCATTGGGCTGGCACGTCCGTCATATAAGTGAAATACCCTTGAGTATGACGTTAAACCCCAAACAAACAAACAAACAAACCTAATTTCTTTCCTGACTTTTTAATAAAGTTTTATTTGAATTTCTCACCTGAGTTGACATGTTAAAGTTATCTCCCTTTGCAAAACTACCAGAAAAGATATTGCAGGTAGGCAAAATACTATTCATTGTGTTAGGTGTATCTAAAAAAAATATAACAACATTAGATCTACGTAACTTACAAGGTGAGTACTGACGTGAAATTCTATTCCACACTGACTACAGAACTTCATGGAGACATCAGACTTGTCAGGGGAAGATTGGTTCCAGCTATCTTAGAACTTTACGTAACGGTATGTGATAGCCTAATACCGCTACGTAACTAAAGCTACCTCAGACCACATTGATTTTATATGTATGTAATTGATTCAGTTTATCAAGATTATATATAAGCTGTAGTTTTTATCGGACGTTTTGACAAGTGGGCGTTTCGGTAGCGGACGTTACGACGGCAGGACGTTTTGATCAGATACCGATCTGAATAGCGTCTCACCTGCCTCGTATTATTCCGGTCAGACACCGACACTTGTATCTATCCGGCAGCCAACCGTTTTCGTTAGGCCTTCCAGGGCTTGGTGTGTCAAAACATTCAGCAAATAGCAGAACTATAAAATTACTCTATATATTATTACATATAAGACACACCTCCAGCGCTTAGTTTTATTGTATAAAAAAGCATAAGACTTAGTTTAAAAAGTACCAAATGTTCACACTGCAATCCACTAGTTCTCTTAACATCTTTCCTTTATAGCAACCTAACGTTTATTAAATGCTCCAGCTAGCCTTTTTATTTGTTTACAACTATCCCTTCCTTATTAGTTTCGGTCGTACTTCATAAAACAATCCCAAATTCACCAATACTCAACCTGTGGCCAATCCTTCAATTAATAACTCCCATACTGTCGCACAAATCTTACTTCTTTCTCAATAGCATTCTTTGGACCTAAAGAATGGAACAAATTGCCGTCAGACTTGAAATAATGCAATTCATGCACTATCATAAATCTAAGCTACAAACTATTTTGTTAAACTCGGTGTTGTCTGGAGAGTAACTCTATGTTGCATTTCAACCAGAACCAAGTACCAACTAATTGAGCTGTTTATATAAATCGACGCACAGCAACAGGACTTTAACAACTCGTTATTAAAACTTTAAAACAATTTCGCCACCTTGCTACCAATACACTTTTTGTTCTAATTTTTGATACTAGTTATTCATTATATATATCTGAGTGACATTTAACATTCTAAAGGGATAACACAAGGTCTAGGGGGTTTTCTCTTACCAGATCTTATTTTAGAGTATAATTTTTTTTTTACAATCCTATTTCAGAAAAAGCTAAGCACTGGTCTTCTTGATGACCTTATCCCTTTATCTCCGTGGAGCTTTTAATTGGTGTGCCGTTTCACTGACTATGGCGTTGGTGGAGTAGGCGGTCCCCCCACTGATATGGTTATAGAGTGGGGGCACCCTGGGATCTAGTGTCATAATTTAAAGTGTTTAACAGCCTCTGTTATATTGTGTGAAATTTCTGTTTTATATCGTTGCTTTTTTCTGAAATGTGATCTGGCGAATCAATCAATCAATCAATCAATCAATCAATCAATCAATCAATCAATCAATCAATCAATCAATCAATCAATCAATCAAGGGCAACTAGAAACTGGATAAGGTGATACGTTATTTACAACTATAGGTTGGCCTAACAATAAAGCATGGCCCAATATATAGGGCTTATTACTCAGTCTTATCCCCTACATCACGTCAATAGATTGTTTGCTTGTTTGTTTGATTGGGGGTTTAACGTCCTACTTAAGGGCATTTCACTTATACGACGACGAGCCAGCCCAATGGGTGAAGGAAACCACCCTCGACACCACTGGCAACAAAGACAGGACGGGATAAATACAGGACGACAACAACTGGACGTGATACTGACACCACAAACAGATCGGCTTCCTGTTCCCCTTTAGCTCTGAGAGCACTACGGCAACATGAAGCTCCCTCCAACCGCTCGCTCACGTCAATAGAAACCCATGTGAAGGATGGGAATCTGATTTTTCTCTGAAGTTTTTTTTAACTCGCCTGTACCAAGTAAGGTGATGTCATACCCCTGGCGTCGGCGTCAGCTATGTATAGGCTTCTATAATTAAATGTACTGAAATAATTTTTCTGAAATTTTACTCAGTTTGCCTGACCGGAAAGGAAAACATTATTAAAATTATATGGAATTCTGTGAATATTAATTATGCTAATAAGGTGATATTGTTTTTTTTACAATTGTACAATTTGCTTTAAGCACTATATATCCAAATTGAACAGCCCGATTTTCCTGTAATTTTGGGTAAATGTCCCACAACATGAGAGGAGAGGGATATTGTCTGCTCAGCTAATTATATTCATATTAATTACTTTAACTAGCCTTTCAATTAAATTTGCGTTTAACAATAAACCCAGCTATTTCGTGTTAAATGGGGTTCAAACCTGTCTGAGTCTTTCAATGTATCCACTGGTGTACGTCAGGGAGGCACACTGTCTCCGACGTTGTTTTCTGTTTATCTCCATGAGTTAGATGTTGAACTCATTAACGCTGGTGTTGGGTGCAACATTGCTGGTGATTTTATTAACCATTTATTGTATGCTGACCATCTGTCTTCTATGTCCTTCTGCAAAATCACTGCAAAAGTTATTAGATATATGTTCAGAATTTTATCTGTCTCATGATATTGTATATAATTGTAAAAAGACTTTTGTTGCTCCCCAATGGAGTAAAAAGTTTTCTCCTCCGTCTGTTAAACTGTGTAAAGAAAATTTGGGTTATGTACACAATCATGTTCATCTATAGGACATGCCATAACTAGTAGTCTTAACGATAATGATGATATGGAGAGCAAAGAAGGAAGCTATGTATATGGATAAATATGATAATTAGGAAGTTTAGGCACTGCTCTCAGTCAGTAAAAAAGATATTGTTCAAAGCATATTGCTCAAATAT
>JARFOD010000001.1:1213578-1227458 GCA_031763545.1 Mopalia muscosa | reverse complement strand
TCCTACTCCCCACGTCCTCCTAAGACAATCTGTGTCGTAGGTCTTAATGTTAGTTACCAGCAATACAAAGTCGTGATGTAACGGATAGTTTGGGGTACAATTAATCAACCAATTCATTGGCTATATTTATGTTTTTTAAAACTTTTCTTGATAGCTGTTGCCACCCCGGAATGAAACCCTCAGAATAAATAATATGGTATAAATAGTATCCAGCAACGCAATGCTTCACTTTATTAAAAAATATACTGGAAGCCACTTGAAGCCATAATTTTTCTTATCCGTCAACCAAAAAATTAAATTAATAGTTTTTGTTTGTTATTATTTTATGTGTACATTAAAGCTATATATTATTTAAATTGTAGAGAAACACACTCTTGCTAGCCGCTACCGGGATTTGAACTCGGGTTTTCTGGTTACAACTGACTGAGCAAATCAATATTTATTATTTTTCAGGTCAGCTTTAATTGATTTTTTTTTTTTTTTTTTTTTTTTTCACATTTTTAAACCCTTTTTGTTTTAATTTATCCCCGTGGTCTTAAAATGTTAAGAAAAATTGTCATCGAGATATAATAGTAATTTGTATTCACTGATCTGTTCATTCTGATTGATTTAAATCAACTGACATATACACTTGTGTATATTTTTCTGATTGTCAGAACATTTGGTGGAGAATTTTAATTTCTATTTTCCAACCGAATACATGCTGCAATACTTGTAAATGCTGAATATTTATTTTACTAAATAGAAGAATTGAGAAACCTGTACACTATAAGGATTAAATTTAAGGCTGGTGCAGTTTTGAAGGGCACCATTATAAAAAAAAATTTAATTGCAGATTTGTTTGGATATTCGCACTTTACACGACAAATATTGCTCTTTGCAAATATTTGTATTTTGTTATATCGAAATTTCAATGTCCTTAAAATTGTAGTATACCAATGCATAATTGGGTAGTAAAGTTTGTTGAAGTTGTTATTTGTAAAGCAGACTTACACAACTAAAACCTGGATATAGGATTTAGTTGCGTCATTCGCTCTCTGCAAATGGGTCGATCAGTCATTTAGTAGATTAGTTTGACTTATCTGGTTATATTATGTTAGGAGTTTATATATCTAAAGGGAATCATGCGTTTACATGAATCTATTTGGGCTCATATAAAGACGCCATTTTGGGTTTGCAAAAAAGCTCTCAACCTAAATATGTCGCCTCAAGTAGTTACCATATAAATACTGTTCATTTTTACCAAGTAATTATTACATACTGTTTTTAGGTAAGGCTATTTTATCGATTGAATGGATTACTTTTTCTGAAATATTAACAGAATTTTTGCCAAACGAACATAATTTACTCTCTACCTGCATTAAAACTTCAGGTATATATAAGTTTATTTAGTTTGTACACTTTATGTGAATATCTTATACTCAAATTATCCATTTTAGTTTTATTTATCTAAAAAACTTTTCACAGTTTTTCTTTCTTTAAAAAATAATTTTAATATATGTTAAGGTGAACATTTTAGATGTATATAAAGCAGAATAAGTTTGACCTTGATAAAACACGCGGGCATCGCGTGAAAAGTCGCCCACGTTTCGACCTTCCTGTAGAACTTGAAAGCGTTATGCTTGTATTGCTCTGAAAACAGTTTTCACAGTTCTCTGAAAATTACAGCGAATTTCAATCTTAAAAGTAGATGAACAAAAAACATAAAGTGCTGTTGGTTTATTCAACTTTTTGTTGTTGTTATACATAACGGGATATTTAACTGAAAGTAGATTCATCTTTACCCATGTCACTGTTTGAGGACGCCATTTTGATTTTCGCCCACTTTTGCCGCATTAGATTTATAGACATTTTATTTTGACGTTATCGTTTGTTTCTATTTTAAACACACAACGCGGCCTTTTTTTATTGCAATCTTTAACGATTTTGTTCAATTGCATTAACTGCCGAGTAATTAACGCATTGTCTTCACATTGTATTCTAAACAAACGCTAACATATTGAAGTATATACATTTTTTACCTTTTGTACGCAATTAACAGATTGACGATAGGCCATCTTGGGAAGGGGTCCTTTAACAGTTTCACTGTATAATTTTTTTAATAAAATTGTTTGAATAAGTTTATCAGTTAAGCCTATGTGCATTTATTTTTGCACACAAATATCATGTCTGCTTCAATCCACTTATAGTTCATTTCTATAGGTCTTGTAGTTTTCAAGTTTCGAAAATATCACATTTTAGTGGTATGTATATATTTTTTGCAAGAATCTTTGCGTGGTGTGTTGGCAGCCCACACATGCTATGGGTCAAAAAACTGTACTTGATTAGCATGGATACATAGGCCTGTTATTGAATATGTTTTAGGTCCTTTTATCTACGTTCCATGTATATACTTCTATTCTCAACAGAATTACATTGGACATGTTTGGCGATGGCGTTAAACAATAAGTAAAAAAAGTCATAAACAGTACTCGTTCGGTACGTCTCTTTGCAGTCAAAGAATGTGTAAAGGGCATCGCATTGGACGCTACTCTATAAAGAGAGTGAAGCGTCACAAGTATGAACTCGTTTTACAAACTCTTAACTCTTATATATCAACCATGATGTATTTTGCTGATTTTGTTTATTCCATGTGGGGGATATTATCTCCACCGCTACTTATAAACTTTTTAGTTCTTAATTTGTTTTCCTTTGTTTACAAGATCAGATCAATGTAAATCAATATAGTATAATAATGATAAATAGTGTCAAAAGTGATCAATATAAATTATTATACTAGTATAAATATTTTGTTTTATGTGTGGATAAAGGAGAGTGGCTCTTTATGCTGTAATCGATATTTCCAATAACTTTTATGTTTAAAATGGCTATTTCTGTAGTTGTTGTTGCAGAGGATCAATGGCTGACGAATGAAATATTTTGTTACCCAGTCATATTTATTTTTCTAATATAATAAAAAGTGTCAACTGAAAAAGAAATTCCAAAACTTCAAAGTGACTACTTGCAGAGTCACTTTTTTATTTTTATTGTTATTATTATTTATTTTATTATTTTTTTATTTAGATTTTTGGCAGCAATAATTCATTCTTTTTGTCTGTTTATTTGAAACTAGTTATTTAATTCGTGGCGTTGATTTCACATGAATCGTGTGGGAACACTTTATCAACCGACTTTTTTCTGATAAGATAATGAAAAATAAAAAGTCTTGTGTCAATGTGGTAGTACGTTCTCTGTTAATCTTTTTCTTTTGCACGTGGGATGAATTACACATGTCGATATTAACATACAAATTGTAGCTATTAATTAGTCAGATAAAGACAGACTCAATGCTCAGTATCACTTGTCAATGCATCGTCAGTCTGTATAAATACGTAGGAGTTATATACCACCTATTGTTTTTAGAACACAAATATCCACCAATCGGAAGAAAGAAAAGAACTGTGACACATGTGGAGTTGATGATGTATATATCGTATTCAACCGTTTAAATATTCATGAATCTGTGCGAGCGGAGTAAACTCAAATTAAGATGGCTGCTTCCGTATTAAGCAACTTTTTATTTTCTTGTGGAAGAAATAGAATAGAAATAAAGTTCATTATCTGGGCCACTGTGGTATATAAATCACGGAAACCTAGTATCTCATATCACTGTACCAAATTGCTGGGGTTTTTTTTAATTTTGGAACACACAGATACAAAAATACATTTAATAAACCGTATTGATTTTGCGTCACACCAGACCTTTATTTACTTCAATTTATTTTAAATGCACTTTTAAAAATTATCAAAAGATATTTTAAAAGTTTAATTGAGTTAAATTAAGGTTTGAATAGGCTGCTTAAAATCTAACCGAAATTTAAATGTTGTGCTCATTACTATTCATTCATGCTTATCGTACAATTGGACTGAGTGTTCCACAAGATCAAAGAATCTGCTTTTGCTCCCACCCACCTGACATTGTCAATGAACAAAAACAAAAATCACTGATAATTGTATAGCCCAATATACGTTTCAATGTATTTGAGCCGGTACCATGCATGTCGATCGCAGACATGACAATTTTATTATCGTCTCCACTCGATATCTCGCCAAACACGTTCCACACGTTGCATAGCATACTACCTACATCTGTTTTTTTCTTCTGAAACAATTAGTGCTCGCCCACGATATTTGAGTCGATCGTATATGCTTGTTTCTATATCGGTCACAAATATATTCAAAATAGTTTCACATTTGAGCAAAAAAAAAACAATAATTATCCATATTAAAACATCTTTTTTAAGTGGTCGAATGCTTAAATAGTGTTGAAGCGGTTTTAATAAAGCGCATTTTTCTTTGTCGAAACTAAAAGTTTAAATACAAGTCCTGGTTAAACGATATCATACAGATAGTTAAGAAACAACAATGGTAGATTTCTTTGAAATGCTGGATTTTGAAGAAAAAATCGCTTGTAAAAATGTCAGTATTACTTTTTTTGTTAATAATTTGGGTTGTGTTCTGACGAAGACATGGACTTCACTTGAATTTATAACACAATTTGATCTTACAGCGCTTCCAGGGGCTTTTAAAAACACAATATCTTGTCAATAGTAGGAAGTTTTGGCTGAAAGCGCTGTGGATTAACAACAGCTGGTTAACACGTTGATTTATACTATAACCGTTCAATTTCTTCCTGTAGACTGGATGCAATTTTAAACGGATCCTATATTGCCTGAAAGTCTGCACATAATACATTCTTCTTTCTTATTTTTACATTTTATTTTTACTATGTATTTAAATTTCATTTATTGTGCCTACGGGAGAAACTATTTTCGGTAGGCAATCAAGAATTCTAAATCACAGCGCCTAGTAAAACTCCACCATCGATGCTTCATTGGCATGCATATCATAACTACACAGCTCTCAGGTGCCATTTTGCTTCAACACTGTTAGTGGATATAGAATGTAAGACCATACAGTCATATGTCATATACCTAGCCCAGCAAGGTGTGGACGAATGAGGGGCTCTTTTAAGCTCGTTAAGGCGTCAAGCTGAAACTGCCCGAGGCTTGTGTAGCTATAACGGTAGAGCTGATTTAAATGCGTACTAATTAAAAGGGATATATTATTGGGCCGTGCTTCATTACGTCAAGGCTAAAAAAGAGAACTAGGTTGTTTAAAAATAGCAGTCTGCTGAAGGAGTAGGCTACAAACCAGTCTTGCGTGAGCATAAACAAAAGCTTAACTTCAGCCAGAGAGAAGTTTCTGGAATAGCTTGAGGCGATATTATGGCCTCCGTATCCAGGTCTTCTCTTTCTCTCTTACTGGGCTATTTTATTAAACGACTTTAAGCTAAATTCTACTTCCTCGAAGCAATCTTTGTTTATAAGACCTTTGATTTGCATATCACTTCCGTTAACTTGACATCCTACTAGCATTGTTTATTCCTGTTTGCAGTGTTTGTTGTTGTTGTTATTGCTGTTTGTTTGTTTTTGTTATGTTTTTTTCTTTACATATATATATCTACCATCATTTTCTTTAATGCTCTTGCAAAGATAAGCTTTTGCATTAATATCATTATACACATTTGAAACTTTCCATATAGACTAAGACTTACGGCGTTAATTCTATCAATATATGTAGATGCTTAAAGAAACGTTATAGTATTTTAACATTGTCTGATACAAAATATTTGAAACAAATAGCATTTGTTTTTCTAGCTATTTTTTGTTTGATCACCGTGTAGCGTTGCAAACAAGTTTTGTATACCAATTGCCGTCTGAGTGTATATGAGACGTGACTTATTTAATCTAAATATCTTCACCCTTATTGTATTTGCATAACTAGGGTTTTATCTCATCAAGTGTCTCCGATAAACAGATTTGTGTAGCAGTTTAATTATTTATAAGCAGTTGACAATGTAATTTGCTGTTACTTGAGCTCGTTGGACCATGGCTGCTTCAGATTTTACTATACTGTCAGATTTACTACACCCAGAAGCTTAACACTTCCGTCTGCGGTTAACCACGTGCGTACGTAGTAAATTATCAATGTTCGTCATTTCCCGTTAAAAACCGTATGTTACGAAAATGACCAAATATAAAAGCGCAGGCTTTCGTCAATGCTCTTCGGGTAATTTCGTCTTTCTCCGTCAGAGCTTGACTGATATTATGAATGAAAATTTGAGCTCGGAGTGACCCGAACACTTGTCGGAAGTATGCCCATATTTGGTAATGTCGACAGTCCATTTGATCGTGACGTAGGTTCAGCTGGCAATTGTGGAATCCAGCTTTGCTGACGTAGACATTCCCACGACCCATATATGGAGGTTCTCGAACCGCAACGGTCAAAGGTCAAGCTCAGTCGGCAATGTATGAATAATTAATGCGCCCGCCCAGCTGCCTCTACTATGTCAGATTTAGACCAGAAAACAGTTTTGTCTTGTGTTTAAATTTATATGTACATGTTCCTCGATGAACTAGGAAAACGTATATCTAAACTTTTATTGCAGAAAATGTATAAATTTTCATAGTTTAGTCTTTTTCTTGTACTGTCAGCTGGGAAGCCATTGCTGTGTGAAAAAGTTGTATGATCATTTATGCTGCCTACGTCACATTGACGTCAATCTTGATTGTTCGCCAATTGAATGGTGCTGGCATACTATTGGCCGTTCTTAAATTAGGTCCTTCCATATATGGAACAACATACGTCAAACAGTTCATTGATGCGGGCTGGTATATAAAGCGGTAGTTCATTGATAAATCTAAATCAGTTTGAGCGAATGTAGGAGAGAAGCTATCTCAGTTTGTTTTTGGATTTTAGTCTGGTCTAGCTTTCTAGCTATTACCAGCACGTGATATAATCTTATTGTCTCTAGTTGAGTGTCATTTTAAAGCTTCGTTATGATTATGGACGGATTGGATACTCTTTCACAGGTGGCCTTAGCCAGTGACCAAATGAACTTGAGCTTCGACACATACCATCCGCCATCACAGGGACTTGGTTCGGCCGGCTCTATGGGAAGACAGCTATTTGAGTCAGTGGAAGATACCTTAAACACTCCAGTAACTACCAATTCAGAGACTTCATTCTTTGGAGCGGATACATTCGGACCTCTACCAATTACTGCCACCGGTAAGTCTTGTTTTATTTCCTAACGAGAGCAGCGATCCTTCATGGCAGACATAGTCAGCCAGCCAGCCACACGCTATAATCTAGAGCACGCTGTTTGGACATGCTCAGTGACAGCCTATCGCCTCGCTATGTTCACAGGCCTCCAGGCGGTTCATTCATACATCAGCAACATTATGTCTTGCCCTGACCCAGTTGGATAATATAGTTAGCGAAGGCACCAGTCGATTTTATAAACACAACATGGGGCAATTTTTTATTTTTATTAAACCTAGCATTTTGATAGGTGGCTGTGAATCACTTTACTTCTGTTTATTTATTTATTGTATTTTTCATCTTGTCTTTTGTTGAATTATTGAACGGGGATATGGAAGGCTCGTGTACGTGTTGTTAATTCATCAATGGCGCCTTTTTTTTGTTGACAAACCTTGACAGAGTGTTAGTTTTAGGTTGTATACTCTACTTAGAAATCAGTTTGAGATCGTAGTAAAAATAACACGCGTCGTTGTTTACACTAACCCTCCCACGCTTTGTGGGGGACGACACGGGGGTGGATCTAGGCTATTTTAATACTCAACATAGTAATAGCAATTATTTATCAACAGCATACGTTACTTCACTATTCCTGGTGTCTTTAAATAGCCTTCGAACATCTTCATGTCATTGATGACTGATGTTGGTGGACTTCACTCTTGGACATTTATAGCAAAGCCCTCTTCACCTGAATGGTTGTTGACGATTGACTACGCGGGGACACACTATATCATACCCTGAAAGAGTGTTATTGCATCAATAGTGTTCAGTTTTACCACGACTTATACGGTTAAGAAATATGTTGTTGGGTAATCAAAAGAAGAAAAAACATTTAATTATTTTTTAAATATTCTTTGACGTACTATGTTTTATTATTTGATTTTCTGTGGACTTAAGTGTTTCTATTGTTTGTGTTTTTCAGCAAATATCGAGGCTTCTATAACTATTCCCGAGAAGACAGCCTTTGAGCAGTGCATGAAAGCGCAATGTCAGCAACAACAGGGATACAAAATTTCCTATACGGGTACATTGGTGACCACAGCGGCCACACCGACGTCTTCTTCCGGAGATGCCTGTCTACCACCTATCAACCCGGCCCTGTTTACTCCACTTTCACCTTTACTCAGTATCATCTCTCAGGCTGCCCAGGTGTCGGTGGTCAACCCATCCAACACACAAACCACATACAGTACGATGTCGTCGATGCATTGCCGGCAGCCCACCCCAACCTACAGCCCGGCACCTTCTATCCCACAGTCACAACAATCACCATCCCACCCGTCTCAGATGAGCTGCATTCGCCAAGACTCTGAGCAGTACTGTACAGAGTTCGGCTCACCTTTGGGAGCTGGTAGCTGTTCATCTCACTCCACACCAGAACCACAAATGATCATCGCCGATAGCCCCATGGATGTACCCGAGGTCATGGGGTTCTCTTCTCCTCCCCCACCCTACACACGATCTTTATCTTTCGATAATGCGATGGCAAACTTCACAATGAAACAACCACCTACCTACAGTAGCTGTGCACAGCAGACTACAAGTGTTAGTTTTCCTAGTGAGAGCTCAGTTCATGTTTCTCAATCCTGCTCACTACCACAGACTGTTAGCACAGATGACTTATATAGTAAAGCATTTTGTTATAAATGGGCATCCCAACAGTCACCACAGGCTCAGTTACCGGACTTTGCTGCCCTCCAAGTCAGTGCCGCCCAAGGCCAGTTCACATCTACCCACAATATCAAAACTGAGCCTATGACTGACCCGCTGACAGAAACTTTACTTCTTGCTACTTCAGACTTTGTAACACCAACAAGTAGTGGGTCTAAATCGTCATTGGACTCTGTTTTAAATCAGCCTTATCAACAAGTCTCCGGTGCTATGAAATTGTTACCACTTAAGCCTAGGAAGTACCCTAACCGGCCGAGTAAAACCCCTCCCCATGAGAGGCCCTACCCATGCCCTGTGGAACATTGTGACCGCAGGTTTTCTAGGAGCGATGAACTTACACGTCACATTAGAATACACACCGGACAGAAGCCATTCCAGTGCCGGATTTGTATGCGCTCATTTAGCCGTAGTGATCACCTCACAACTCACATTCGTACTCACACTGGCGAAAAGCCCTTTTCATGTGACATTTGCGGACGTAAGTTTGCGCGAAGTGACGAAAAGAAACGCCATAGTAAAGTTCATTTAAAACAGAAAATGAAGAAAGACGCTAAGATGTTGGCAGCAAGTGCTCCGTTGCCCTCATCTTCATCTGCCAGCACATTATTGGCTGGGGACATTCTCGAGTCAGTTTGTGGTAGTGGAGCCGGTTCTCTCCCACTTGTTGTCACAACAGCTTCATTATAAACTATCAACTGCATTTTCACATACATAGCTATCAAATTCACTTTCACTCATCATGCCAGCTGGTCTCTAGCTGTGTCAACTCTCGCTCATTTTATAACGTCTCGTTTGAATCCGTGGTTTCAGCATCCAGTTATTTCTATAAAGACAAATGTTTTATATATCGTTCTCACAAATTGTGCTTTTCTCAATGATAGAGTTATATATATATATCTCGGTGATGTTTGTTAAATATTTTTTTGTTATAATTTAGGTTGTCGGTTGATTCGACTTATATAATTCCTATATGATGATTTCCTCGCCGGTATGAGTGTTTGAAGTGCTTGCATAATATGGTCCTTTTTGTATATAGTGATGTACACGTATATATACTTGTAAAACTAGTGTCATTTTAATGTGAGAGTAAATGTGACCGGTGCACATTCTGTTTGTTCGTCATTTTGCGTGTCTTCACTCACTCAGGCTGCCTTATTAGTTGTCATATTTCATATCTCATTGACATAACTTGTCTCGTGCCATGCACGTTTATACGTGTTCCCTCGGTCCAATTTAAAGGCTGGGTTTTTCAACGTCATATTGACGGCCATTTTATCTCTTATAATCGTACTACCGCCGCGCCTGCGCCCAGCCATATATTTGGGGACCGGGTTCCAACGCGGTTAATAACCTATTTTATTTTTCTACAGACAATACTTTATCAAATTTCTACTTGCTCTAGGAGGGTTATTAGATACTTATTAACGGCAAAATGAATCCAGAGCCACAATTCAATATAGAGTAAATACTGATAGTGCCCACAGGCCTGGGTTCTCTATCATATAAAGGTTAGCTTATAACCCAACGTCAATTTGTTATATCCTGCACAAATTTTAAGATGGTTTTTTTAGCCATTGTTTTTTTATCGTTTAATTGCCATGTTCAGATGCTATTATTGTTTCTACTTTTAAAATCTATATTGTTGGATGTTAAAGTGTTTTTAATTATTTTTTCCATCCTGTTGTTTGTTTTCCCTCCTGTTCATTGTATTCATTTCTTGCTGGTTAAGAATTCAGGAGTACTGAACGGAATGACGTTATTCAATGTATGTATGAATCATATGAAAAAACATAAAAACTGTTGAATTTAAATCTTCATGCCTCGACTTCATTATTTCAATATTTCTCCTATTATTTCTTAGTTTACCATAGTGTCGGTTATAGACAAAAAATAAAGTGATGTTTCTGTTAACTCTTTGAACGAATACCACTGCAATTTAACGGAATCATCTTCCTTTCGTTTTCAATAGCCCTCCGGCAAAAGGTAGTGTGTTGGATGAGAGGCAATGCTGTCTTTACTTAGCAATGTAGGAAAATTAACTTTCCAACATTCTGTAAACGATTCACATCATGGTTGAGCAAGTGTCCATTATTGTTGGAATACACCGCTGCCATATCAGTGAAATACCCTTAAGCAAAACTCCAATCAAATTATCAGTCAATCGGTATGTATAACGGTATATCTGAATATATTGATAAATGGTTGATTGAAATGGTACTGCAAATCGTGGGTTGTTTCGGGTTGTTTTAATAAGCAGCCAGTTTGTGGATATACCTGACTTGTTTTAGTGGCATTTTATATAACTCAATAGGAAAGCGAATTCCAAAAGCTGTCACGGTCCACTAACCGGTGCCCTCCCGATTTACTGACCGTTGGAACGCATTGGAAGTCGTACCAATGTAGCCTCTTTAATGACATAAAAGAGTAAAAGAAAAGACTATTACGAATTTATATTTTCATCTGTTAAAATATGTTTCAATGTTTGATTACGGTTAAGCACCGTACTAAAGGTATTTCACTCATATATGTCATGCAACATAGCTCAACGCCATTAGTAACGAACTTAGGCAAGACGGGACAATCACAAGGCATGATACAAGGACTATGGCAATCACAAACAAATAACCCCCCAGTCGACCGTCCTCGCTTTTAAATGTCTGCTTTTTTCATTTTTGTTTTAACTTTGGAGCCATACAACAGAAAAAACAACTGGATTTTGACAAAAGATAATTAAATTTCTGAATAAACCAGAAGAGCTTATCTCCTTTTCGTTCACATTTTTATACTTCTATGAGGTAAAAAAATATAAACAAATATAAAAAGTACAATTCTTGGTTTTTAAATCTAAATATAATTTTAACAATGGTCTTTATCAGCTATGTATAAATACACATGTCGCCGTAAAAGCGACCAACTGATATAACAATGGATGACGAAAACATCCGAGGCGGCATTATCTATCATTTTTTTACATGACGGTTGTGTTCTTTTAAGACACAGTATAATTTGGTTGTTGTTATTTATTTACGTATTTGCTTCGCGAATCCGTGTGATATTTAAGACTTCTGAACGAAGGATTGTTTTTTTTAAATAAAGCGTAGTTTGTTTATTTGTGTTTAAGATTGTTTATGGCCATCGATAAAAATAGCAAAAAAAACTCGTGATAAAGTGAATAATTGTAGGTGAAATTTGATTTCGTCTCCAAAAAGGGATGGATATATTGATAAAAATAGAGCTCTTGAGTATAAATTTAATCCAGCACAAACCGAAACACGTGGGGGCAATTCCTCTAATATAGGGTTTAATTTAAACAGCAATATATTTCCCAATAAACGCGTCAGTCCTGATAGTTGACTACGTCATGTCGTGCTGATACGGCTGTAACATTGCGGGGCACAATAGCTGGTGATGATGCTTACGGCCGGCTTGTATTGAACGTCAGACGGGCTTGCTAGACGTGCCATCCACTAAGTCGGTCGGTAAGCATTATAATATGAGAGAAAAATCGATAAGGACTTGATAAAAATAGACATAAATGGATGCCGGAGGAAAATGGCCTAACCCTTGTGATCGATCGACTTGGAGGCCATTCGTTACACAGGGCCAAAGTGAATTTCAAGGTTTATTTATTTAAAATGTTTGTGGATAGAGACTGGTTTGCCGCTGACCGCTCTGGCTTTTCCGGCTGACCGACCATACCCTACTCTGGGAGAAATCAGTCAACGTTGATGAAGAAAATTTACTTTTCTGTCAGCCTAGAATAACTCACTAATACGAATTGTCAGTTCGCCGTTGCCTGCTGTAGACTTAGCTTCCATTGATAAACCATTAGACCCGTTGGCCTAAAGCCAAACATAGCCAGAGATGAATTTGCTGTGGAAAAAGACGACTATTTCTCCTTTAAAACACTGGTCCCACGAGACAATGTTTGGGTTTTTTCGACCAAAAAACGGAAGGCCAATTGTGTTCAAATGTCTTATTCCAAATCACACTTTTATTTTTTGGGGGATAAAACAACAGATTGTAAAGTGTTGCCTATGTATAGCAAAATTACAAATCCATAGAATTTTTAGCTCGATCATACATATGTGCTTAGCTTTATTTCCTAGGATACACGTCTGCTTTATTTATAATTCAATATGACCACTTACATCACCATCAGTCATCTCTAGCCTCCAGTCAAACAGAAACTATCATGTCCGTTGTTTTATATTTAACCATGATGTAAGATCTCCCGCTTATCGAAAGACTGTAAAAATACGTATATTTTTAAACTGAAGAGATTTCTGTGACTTGGCACTGTAAATAAACTGTCATTGACACCAAACGAAATTAAAAAGCTACATTAACAGCTGCTGAATTCTGCATGTTAGCTCGTTTTCAGTCTTTTATCCGTAAGTGATCATTATAATGATTGATTGATTGATTGATTGATTGATTGTCAATTGATTAGTTGTCTAGCTAGCTGGTTGTCTAGCTAGCTGGCTGGCTAGTTGGTTAGTTGGCTGGCTGGCTGGCTTGATTGCTTGTTGGTTGGTTGGCTTGTTGGTTAGTTGGTTGGCTGGCTTGTTGGTTGGTTGGTTGGTTGGTTGGTTGGTTGGTTGGTTGGTTGGTTGGTTGGCTGGTTGGTTGGTTGGTTCTTTGGCTTGCTGGCTTGTCAGATGGCTGGTTGGTTGGTTGGTTGGCTGGTTGGTTGGTTGGTTGGTTGGTTGATTGGTTGGTTGATTGGTTGGTTGGATGGTTGGCTGGTTGGTTGGCTGGTTGGCGGTTGGCTGACTGGCAGGTTGGCTTGCTGGTTGGTTGGTTGGTTTGGTTGGCTGGCTGGCTGGCTTATTGGTTGGTTGGCTGGCTGGCTGGCTAGCTAGCTATCTTGTTTGTTGGTTGGCTGGCTTGTTGGTTGGTTGGCTGGCTGACTGGTTTGCTGGTTGGCTGGCTTGTTAGTTGGTTGCCTGGCTTGCGTGTTGGTTGGTCGGCTGGTTGTCTGGCTAGCTTTTCGTTGGTTGGTTGGTTGGTTGGTTGGTTGGTTGGTTGGCTGGCTGGCTGGCTGGCTGGCTGGCTGGCTGGCT
>JARFOD010000001.1:1158700-1186398 GCA_031763545.1 Mopalia muscosa | reverse complement strand
GAGGGGGTGTTACTAATTTTATCATGAATTAAAGATATATTTATCTCTACTCTCAGAGAGAATACCAATCTGTGGGTAGTTGGTAATCTTGTCCTCTTAGCATGAAAGACTCGGGTTTATACGCAATAATGGTGAAGTTTATTTTCCTCTCTGCCTATTGTGGTATCTAAAGCCCTGATCAAAGCGCCGCCTTTTCATCCATGGTGGGCCGACAAAGATTTCATCGACGTGTACCCATATGACCGGCCTCTAAATCAGGCACTCTTCAATACGAATTATCTCATTTAAATCTATCCCAAGACAATAAACACTCTCCAGTGATAGTTTATTTTCATTCCATTCTCGGTAACAGAGAGGCCGGAAATGGGTCGGGAACGGTCGGTAATCTTCGGCGAACTTAGCCGGCGGCGGTTTAAGTATATAAGCGTACTAGTATGCGCATGCCACAGTTCTTCTATAATATGTACTGTCTATTTGTGTGAACCGTTTTTTTTATTACAGTTTTGGCTAAATTTATGTCCATACACTCTAATTATGTGTAGATAAATTGTTTGTTTTCTTGACAGTACATAATTTGTATATCTGTGATAGCAAGATGTGACTCTTCAGTTAACCTATGCAACAATAGTGTCATTGCAATTTTTGACGATTTAAAAGATCAACAGCAAAGATGAATCCAGACAGCTTAAACGATATTATAATATTTTACAAAAAAAAGTAGGATCGGAGGGGCTATTCAATAAAATTACAAAGAGCCTCTGAAATTACCGTAACCGAGGAAAATTTTGAAAAGAAATATGAAATGCGTATAATAGTGATCAAATGAACAGAACCGCTCAACTAGTAAACATGATAAACGGTCACTGTAAACTCTGATTTCCCTTGATTACAATGGATTTGACATTGAAGCGATTTAGGTTTAGGTGTTACTTTGTGTAGTTAAACAGGGTCTTTCTGAAGAATTTGGCATTGGAATTTCCGAAATAGCGCATTAAGGCGGCGTTATTAATGAAACCAATAGCTTATAAGATCTCAGTCGCTTTTGATATTTATTCTTTAGATATTTGTGTATTGGATGTTTTAAAGATTTATCAATACTAAAGTCAATCTGAGGCCGTCAGATCATCTACTCATGGAGGCAATTATCCCAAAAGTTACACGATTCCTTGTCTGAGGATGAAGAAAACCACTATGAAATGTGTGTATTTTGGCAACTTCTGACACGGCCTATCTTGTCCGCGAATCAATCCTCAGCGCAGATGACATTGATCCGCACAAGGAGAAAAGAGACTTGTGAAAATACCGCGCTGTATCCGCGACGTGACTAGGCGTAAAACATCGCGAATTCTCTGGGAACGCGACATACGACCGGCGGACTGGATTTGTCGTCTTTATAATAGCTCATACGATTAGCTTGTTTTCTTCGGCTTTCAACAGGCAATTAGTTTGCTCTTAGCTCGGGAAATTCCTTAAGTACTATTGATAAACGTGGAGAATTTTGTCTCAATCTCCTTCTAATCAATTGAGCAAACTTTAATAATTGAAGCTGGCCGATTCTTTATCAACTCCACGCTCGACTCTGATTATTTGCTGTGTGTGATTTTGTCCACTTCACTTTTCACCCTTTAGCCCTGTTTTAGTTCCGATTTTTTCTAATTTCCGGAAACCTTTTCTCGCCTCGACAAAGATCGAACTTCCGTTGTTAAAATCAATCATCTTCTTAAGGATCCTGATACCCCACTTTCGCCGGTCCTTATAATCTATCACACCAACAAAGATAATATAGATTAATCCGTTTAATTTAATTAACCTATGGCATTGACATTTGTTTATGCAGGCCATCTCACGGATGATTTAAATACAATGTATTTTGTGTAGAACGTAATTAAAATGGTTCACAAACTGTCTTAAGGAGTATGTCTACACTAGGTCAGCCATGATATCCAACATGGGACCTTTTTCGTCGAAAAAACAGGATAAAGCCGGTATTTTCGAACGGGAAACAACTATAATCATGCAATCGGCTGTTCTGAATAGAGTCTGTTATGCAAAAATAACCTTCTTTGGTTGTCTAGAAGCGGTATGATCCACTAAATCTGGTCGAATCTGAGGCGTTTCGATAACTTTGACATTCGGCCATGTTGACAAATTTACCCAATCAACAGACTGAAATGCGTCACATGACTTCGGGTTTTTCCTTTTCCTGTACTACCATTGCCGACATGATATAGCTGTACCGTGAATAAAGCATTGAAGATACCTGGATCTAGCCTTCAGCATTTAAAAATTATTTACAAACACACCATTAAGCTGTGATTTAAAAGAAATATTAACAAAATTCTGCGCTAAATAAAGATGGAAGTAAATGTTGGGGAAAAACCCCAACCCCCCAGCTCCCTACAGCTACCTATGATGATTAATGTGCCGAGGAATATCTGCAGACATTAAACCGTAGATGTTTGTTTGTTTGATTGGGGTTTTACGTCAGACTTAAGTTTCTTTCACTTATATGAGACGGCGTGCCAGTCCAAAGGGGGAAAAAAGCCGCCCTTGAGGCCATTTACAACAAACGGTGACAAGACTAGACGAGACGCTATACAAATACATAAAAAAACAAACAGACTAGCTGTTACTTAGCTCCGAGAGCACCGGGGTAACAGGAAGGTCTTTCCAAAAGGTTAATTTCAGTAGAAGTAAAGGGGAAGTTTATAAATGACAAAAAAATGATAAATTTAAATATTCTTTCCAAAACATTTTAAAAGACGGGGCATCAACTCAGCTGTACCGACCAATCCCCCCTCCCCCTGCCCCCCTTTCTGTTCTCCAGCGATTTTAAATTTGAGCCCAATCTAACATACAATATATTCTGCATCCAGCGAAACATCAAGACCAGCCCACAATAGAAACACACGACAATACGATTGATGTAAGCCGTTGTGCACAGTGGTGATATAACAAACTTAAATGACAAGTTTATACAGCCTTACCGACATGGTAAGCGTTTCATTTGACCAGTAACAAATAAACATTTTTGGTTCGGTCGGTCGGTCGGTCGGTCGGTCGGTCGGTCGGTCGGTCGGTCGGTCAGTCAGTCAGTCAGTCAGTCTAAAAAGTCTTAAGTACAGTGGAAAACGATTTAACATTAAGTACCGATGTCAATGGCAGAATGATTAAACTAACAGATTATCTATTCTGCTCATGGCAAATATTATTCGAAGCGGTTGAAATACGTATAAATAAATCAATAAATTTATCTACAGATGGTGAGCCTATTTCTTATTAAGGATGGGCTAATTTTGACCTGACACAATCTTTAAATCCGTCGTTAAGAAATAATCTGAGTACATTTGGCTAGACAAATGGTGTACTATGTACAGTGATTTAGATAAGATTTGATCGAATATCTAAATGCCGGAAATTATCTCAGATCACGATCTCGCCAAATCCCGCCCACATCCTAACCTCTAGAAAATACCCTCCCCTTTTTATCGAATAACATCTAAAGATAAGTGTGCACATAATGTAAGTCCGTTTTACATTATCCCTCCATGCATGTTTTGCTCCATCTGTCTGCCATATGTGAAACACACAGGGTAATACAGCCAGTTACGAACTGTAAACTTCACATATATATATATATATATGATAATTTTAGACAAAGACAAATTCGAATGCCTCCACCGACCATTTGGACCGGACTATTTACTAACATGGCCAAAACTTTAAATCACCGGTTACAAAAGCTCAAAATATACTAGCACGAATGTTCTACCGAGTAGACCCTAAGGCTAGACAAATGGTGTACTATATACATTGAGCATTGAGCACTTGAACCCAGGGACAACATGTAGCTTCAACATTTAAACTGACCAAACTGTGTAATTACTCTGCATCAGAATTCAATGCAGAGCTAAAAACTGGAATTAAGTATAAATTCTGTATCTTTTAATGAGGTAAACATGCCCATTTGCTGTTTTATGAAGTTAGAAATTACCCTTTCTAAAAATGTCAAGTCTATATTGCCACCAGATACTTGGACCGTATTTCATCATTTTTACCAAGGCTATAATGGTCAATTTCAAGCCTCGTTTGGCATTGCGTCAGAAAGTTCAGTATATCAAATATTATTGGACAGTGTTTATTGAACACATAATAGTCAATGAGTGCCTAAGATTGAAATTACACATTTATGCACACTCTAACTGTGTATCTCTGTATAACGCTGCACAATATGATGATAGAATATTGAACTCTCCATCTACGAACACGTATACTTATTGTTTAACGCCGTTTTAAGAGGTTTTGATCCATTCGACGTCTGATCCTACAATGCTTAGAAAAATACACCTTTTTGATCATCTGAGACGTGAAATCGAAATCAATTTAATTTTTTATTTAACGTGTGTGTTCTTGATTCTCTATACAGTTGAGTTTTGGGCGGTCTTTAATTGGTATGATATATATAGACAGGAATTACCCACTTCAATTTTTTTGGTGCTATAGCAGATATCAATGCGTATATCTGAACTGAACTGAATATGTAGTCACAACATCGATATACTCATCACTTAACATTGTGTCGTTCAAGATAAGGGGCTGAGTAATTGGTTTGGCAGTAAAATGAACTGCTCGCTTATCGCCCAAATACTCCAGGGTCCATAAGGGATGTGGATAACTGTGATAATAATCTAGTTGTAATAAAGTTGTTAGCCCTCATGATATACCTGTCAGCTATTGGCCCCACCTCTCCGTAAATAAATGTTACTCGATCTTATGATTTTATACCGTTAGCAGCCATATTATCCAACCTTCTTCTTGTTGGTAGATTGTTGTGATTACCATCTGGTCATTAGATAAATGTTACAACATTAATGTCACAGGAAGAATGTAGATTAATGGGCGTCCTAGTCTTCGGTTGTCAAATTGCTCAATTCAGTTCTTGAAATAATCCAATTGCCTGCAAAAGCAGCATTCATCAATTCATTAAAGGATTAATAAAGCAATGATTAGGTGAATGATTGACAATGATGCCATCAATGATTCATTTTGGATAGTGATCCCGTCAAGGATTGTGCCAACGATCCAGTCGCTGATTCTGGACGATGATTAATTCTATGATTATGTTAATGATTCAGTCATTGATTCCGTACTGTGATTCATTCCATGCATACACCAATGATTCAGCCTATGGTTACCGACACAGATTATATCCATGGTAACGTCAATGATTCGGTCAGTGATTCGGGGCAATGATTGCTTCCATGATTACGCTCATGATAAACTCGCTGACTCCGGACAATGATTCATTCCATGACTACGCCAATGATTCAGTCAGATTCAGATTCGGGGCAATGATTGCTTCCATGATTACGCCAATGTTAAACTCACTGACTCCGGACAATGATTTCGGTCATTGATTCCCCACAGTGATTCATTCCGTGATTCAACCAATGATTTACTAAATGATTTCGTACAATGATTCATTACATTATTACGTTTATGTTTCGTTCAGTAATACGGGTAATAATTCATTCCATAATTACGTCAATGATTCAATTATTCAGGATGATATTTCGATTCTTGATTACCTCAATGATGCATCCAACAATTTAGTCAATGACTAAGTGATTGATTCGGTCAATGATTTAGTCGGTGATTTAGCAGATGATTTAGTCTGGTACTGGTTTAGTTTATCAGGCCAGTGCTACAATGATTCTATCGATTCCTTGTCAGTTTCTCTTGTTATGATCACTCAGTCTACGACCATACAACGAGCCAATGCTTAAGTCTTTTTTTCTGTCATTTTCTCATAGAATGGTTCGTCAACAATACATTCAATATGATACTCGTTAGCTTAGTTGTTGATTTTTACAAAATTTCTGTCAGAACTTTAAATGATAGTTACATCGGTGATATAGGCATTGAACTGTTTGCTGCATTAACAATAGACTCATTGATTCAATAAACGATTCAAACAAAAATGGATGAATAAATAACTTATATGTCAATGTAAAGGAAATTATCAACAAATTCTTATGGACAAATATAGATGAAAGAAAGTATGTGATTGAAGGGCCGCGAAATACCTGATGGGAAGAAGACCTTGAACTCCATTTTAAGCAACAACACAAAGTGGTTCAACCAATAAGACAGGGTCGATGAACATGAATCAAATCAGTCGTCAACAAATGACTCATTCATCGGTTATGTCAGAACATTTGCCTAGAGATTCATTATTTAAAAACATGTCAGTAAATTACTTGTTTAAATATAGGCAGCCAGTGTAGTCTTGATAAATAACAAAGATTTTTTAAAAAACCTTTGACGAGCAACGATTGAGGACAGATACTAGAACCGCTATCAGTATTGTTGTCATGAACACCCATACAAAAGTTTCCTTATGTTACTATTCGAGTCATAGAAATAACTTATTCCTGATGATAATTCCGGGGATTTTATCTCTATCCGTCACATTTTTAACATTTGCCTCAAAAACTGCTTTTAAACAATATCAAATTATTCATCAGAATTCTTTAGAATGGGTAAATCGGCCAAACTTTGCTTTGTCTTGACAAGATTCGTTTCTTGATGCCTGCGTGTGCTTAATGATTTCTATGAACATCTAAAGAGATTTTAAATTCACTAGAAAAATCAGTTGTCACTCATAATCCACTCGAAGCTCTGAATTTGATCAATCATCTCGGGAGATTATATGAAACTGACAAAGCAAGTCATTATGTCTCAGAGAGCTGCATACAGAATCAGCTAATCACAGGCAAAGGGATTTGAGACATGTCAGGCTTTGAAACATACAACTTTTAAAGGAAACTGACAAGTGTCGCTTTCACAAATCCGTTCGTTGCAAAATTGCCTGTTAAACCTACCGATTTTAGAAATATGCTTATTGTGATTTGTTGTATGAAGCCAGCAACGGCTGTACAATATGTGAATTTAAAATTGTTCCATTACTACCACGTCATTTCAAGTGTTGAAAGGATTAACTTCACCATGTCTAAATACATCTGAGTTTAGCATTGGAATATCATATCATGTCTCCAAAGACCACCTAGTAATATGGTGTTTACCGGAACAGCGGTAGAAATAACGACTGTTCCTCTGGAATAGCGAACCGTGGTCTAACTTTATTGACGTCCTAGTAATGTCTCAAGTCAATTTTTATAGACTTCTTTTCCACAGAGAACCGGTTGGAAAAAGTCCAGAATTGTGTAAAACGAGCGTTGCAACGATTAAACTTAAGGCTTAAATAAGGTAAAAGATTATTTCTTGGTTGATTGGGGTTTAACGGTCTAACACCAGATTAAATCGCTAATACCAAGTTAGAGATAGACCTTCAGCATAGTGTGACGTCATCTTACAGTAGGTTATTTAATAGCACTTCCGGGAACCGGCACTATGGCAAAAGGAAGCAGCCTAACAACACCCTCTATAAATTATCTAAGACTAAAAGGTAATTAAAAAAATGGGGCAAACCCTAAATCTCTTATTTGTTTTAATTTTGACATCCAGCAATGTTCATGTCTGTTTCTAAGAGATGCGATTCTTCGAGTTACGATAAAGTTTATCTAAAAAAATAATAAGAGACATTTAACCGTTAAGCAACAGAAAGTTTGAAGCATGGAGGTAGCGAGCGAGATGTTATATACATATTGTTTTCCTAAGATCAAGGAAAATACTGCAGTTACAGATTTTACTGGTAGGCTCTACTATAAAAACAAGCATTGCTTTTCTGCTCTTTGTAAACTTCACAAAAACATAACAGTATTGGCACAATCGAACAGTTTTGAGGAAGAAAGTGTCCATACCTAAATGGCTATAATGAAGATCATGCTATATCCTACAAAGATCGTACTATTCGTTTTGGTTAATCGGACGTTGCAGTGAAGGAAAACAACGACCACAGATCAGATTTGCTGCAAACAGACAAAATATTTAACTGTATAATACCCATTTAGTGCACAAGGGTGTACATAAAACTAAATTAAAAGGCAAAAACCAAAATAAATGACAGAAATATTAAAAGACCTACAGCAGTTTTTTTTTCAATAGCAATAGACACTGCTGTATACCGTATTTTGTTTCAGTAATGGAATCGAATAGATTTCACCAGCCTTGCACCAGCAGTCATGATGCAACTGAGATTGAAGTCATGCCAAAGTATATTTGCGGAAATCGCAAATGAAAGTAATTACATTCATTTGGCACATTTAGCAATCTGTTTCACAGAACTTGAAGCAATATTCAAAACCTGTTAATCACACTGCTTTATCACGTGTCTCGCAGGTGACTCATTTCACGGCCAATCATCGCGCTCGAAGAATTTGCAGTCCGTTTGAATCCGCCCTGATGATTACAGCTTGAACTAAAAGCTAGATGGTGTTCATTTCGTGCTGGCAATAAACATATTTGAATGACAGCAACAACCACGTGCATGCAATCAGCATCAACACCAAATGTACTGCCGGCATTACAGGCTTCTAAATAGCGGTATATAAAGTCGTGACCTTACCCATTTGAAGATAATCGAAAAGGGAGAAGGTTAAATCTGCATTTAATAATGTGGTGTTCTTATCAGCGGAGAAATCCACTTTTGCTCAGGGTGAGAGCGTGATAGTCTTCCCAGTTTTAGGCGATCATGTCATCACATCTCTCACCAGAGCGATTTGTTCAGAGCACTCACCAACAGATCCTGTTCTTCGCTACCATTTGTCACATTAAGTTCAAGTTCTGCATAATCTGTTTACAATTACCGTGAAAGATTGGATTTAGTTGATAGTATCCCCCATCTGTAATGCACATTGTGGACTGAGACAATTAAAACGAGTGTTTAATAAAACATACAAATAACTACGAAGAATGAAAGTATGAATAAAAGTAGAAATGAATACTTCTGCTAAAATAAAAAACAAATTCAAAATTCTTGTATATGAAATATGAATATATAGTTAATGGAATGTAAGCGTTATAACAAATATACCATTATTCGAATCCAAATGAAAGCAAAATTTAAATGTTTATTGTTTTAAATTATCCTACCCATTCCTTTTTCACATCTCCATGATTACACGATAGTTTCATTTTCCTTCTCCAAATGGAATTATACATAAACAAAAAAATAAATAAGTGGCATTGTTTCGCAAGATATTTTTTTAATTAAATATCTCCAAAATTAAAAACTATAAAAGAAACGAAAATAATATATGACCCGCCTCCGAAGAAAAAAAAAAAAAAATATATGTTCCATTGAACTTAAAATATACGCAATTATTATTTACTCAAACAATGACAATGTTATGTAAGATAGAAAGCATTTTGACAAAATACATAATTGGTTGAAGCAAGTAATTCTTGTGTATTTTTCAAAATTGATAAATTTTCTAAGCAGGTTTGAAATTTTGAGATTTTGAATGATAATAGCTTCAAAGCACCAGTTAGATTATACAGAGGGTGTGACTATCATAGAATAAGACGTTTCCTATATGTGAATGACAGACAAAGTAGTGAAACTCGCAAATCCCCAACCTCTTAAACTCCAATCTGCTGTCAATTATCTCTTGATTGTTTATCGTGGTATTTACCACTGATGTTTGTTCAATATATAAACGGTAGCACGGGAAGTGAATAACTTTCGCCGCCACCCGTGTATATAAACGATCTTCTGACCACTGACTGTGTCGCTTAGCAGACAGAAGACCTTTTGCGTGAAGTGGTAGACTTAATGATGCCGTCTCGTCTTGCACTACAACGAGGATGATTGACTACTTAACATTTGAACATATCGTTTCCAGGCTTGCCGATTAAACTGAGAAACACTCAATGATTGTTATTTAATAAGTCTGTACTATTCCCCGCCGCGAGAATCCAGTAGCCAGCGTCGTTGTGGAACGCCGGTGAATTCCCCAACCGCTGGCCCGCAAAACGCTCGAACGATTAACTGGGCTTATGATACGTTTCCTGGGGGTCGTCTCAACAGATTGCCTTTATCCCAAAGCTACTGTCTGACATTTACAACTTTTCTCAACACGCCTGTTAAACACATCCCTGCCGCCATTTTTAACGCCTTGTCAACTCCCGGGAGAAATATTATGACAGAAGTAGGAAAACATTTAACATTTTTGCCAAACTTTAGGCAGATCATTCACAGTTCTCCTTTTCGCTCTGTAACCCTCTCAGGCGAGCACCTTGCACCCCATGCCGATTACCCCTGTAAATTTCTCCCCATGAAGCACACGTGTTCAACCGGCAAGCATGAAACCAACAGCTGAAATGTACATCCCAGCTGCAGCACCATAGAGCTTTGCACCTGTTTTATTTACCGTCAATTAGATACACGTTTGAGATTAAAACACTCGAAGCCATTCTTCACATTATCTTCTTTTTCAACACCCATTTTTTGACCAAACTGTGAAAACATCGCATAAGTTGTTGACGCAGTTAGCAACGATAAAACCATACGAGGAAAATAAGTAAGCGCTAATCAAAACCTACCTTTACCAGATGCGCGTGCTATATTTTGAAATGAAACACCACATCCATTAGTTATGTGTGATAGTTGTTAGCGAAACACACATGTGGACAATCCACAAATAGATTTACCAAATACGCACGTTAAATTAAGCGCTTGTTTACTTACACGTTGAATCATATATCGTTTAAGGCGCTTAAACGAATTAATACACATAAACAGTCACATATCAGTATCATTTAAAACTTAAAAGACAAACTGATTTAGGAAACTCTTTGTAGATTGTTATCATGACAAATATCATTACAATTAAAATTGTAATGTTTAAAATAATATTTTCTCTCTTTTTATTTTTTTTTTCTTCTTAGACACAATGTTTTTACTTGATGGCATAGAGATTTGTGCATTTTCTAAAGTGGGAAAGTTCCCACAGAAAAATGCAGAAATTGAATGCAGAAAAGCGAATCAATATGAGATATATAATGGATACGTTAAAATGCAAGGAACTACTTGGAGAGTTAATGCTTTACAGAAACAATAGAACTAACACTTAAGGGGCACTAATATGCTCTGTTCACACCCATTACTGATGCGAAAATAAATCTGGAATGCAACAAGCTTAGTGCATTTGCATTTTTGTATTTAAAAACTATTGTATTCGAAGACCTAGGCTCTTAAAAGAGTCAACCAGAAATTGTTTACTTTTCCCTTAAAAGCACTCTGGGGTAGTGACCACTCAGTACAATATCTATTGTTCTGCATTCTATTTGCTACGGCGTGATATGTTATTTTATACATTCCAAAGAAGTACTCAAAACTCAGGGTATTATAGTTTTACATTGACTTCTGGTATCACGCTGATATCATATGTTGATTGTTAATTTCATACTGCATGTATGTATACCATATACATGTCGTTTTCCATCCCCATCAGAACATCAGTGTACATATCGCCAACAGCTATAGGCCACCCAAACAAGCACTAAAACCGCTGGGGGTAAAATCACAACGTTTTAGACCCGATTTTCTTTTCTTTTTTTTGTCAGATATAATACAAAATTGTTCGTACTCGGTCCGAAAAGGTGGAGCGATTTGGCTAACATTGTGTCGTTTTATCCAAATATTTACGCGACCTTTTGGAGAAACAGTGTATGAGAGGGAATAATAGTTTGGCGAACAGCTATAACACATTGCTTCACACTAGGAACACATTCCCTCAGAAGCTAGCTAAACCTAAGACAATGGTTTTCAGATGTAGTAGATTTACACAAGCGTTGTCAAAATTGCGGCGAGTCCTTAACGCCATTTGCGAGGGCGGGGAAAAATCAGACGACGGCTTCCTTGGCCCGCTAGGGACCAAGACTCGTCCTAAGCCCGGGGTTGTTCAGTACGCAATACCGTTGATCTTTCGAAAAAGGCCATCAGTGAATGAGTAAATGGAAGTCGTGTGTTTGATTACGTTAGTTGGAGTGTGTCTTCGTGGTTACTTGAGAGATTGTTTACCAATAAATATCAATGGATAGAGATAAAGCACAATGAGTAAGAACTAATTTTCTGAACTATTTATTTAATTGTTTCTTTAAGTGGCATTTAGAAGATGGTGGTAATAAAACACAGACACATTGTTATGGATTACTACTTCTAGGTTTATTAGCACGCGACGTTTCAGTCTAGATCCTAAGACCGTTATTATATGTTTGAAAAGTCGAGTGCTAATAAACCTAGTTAATCCATAAAAATGTGTGACATGTCTTTTATTTAATTGTTTCCGAATTAAAGTTTAATGAAGACAGTACTAAAAATAAACAAAACATTTTTTAAAATGAATCTGATTTAAACTTAGTTTGGAGATGTTTTTGTTGTGCACAAATATTTGCTTTATTTGTTTTGTTCATATTTAGTGTGCATTCAGGATTAAAGTACTAAACGTGTCGTTTGTAGCCCGGACACTAACATGCTACATTGGGATTTTGTTGAAACAGTTTCTTCTAAGTAAAAATATATGTGAAGATGCTAACCATGGCTTTTTACTATATGTGACTTGTATTACCGAAAATTGTTTTTATTACGACGACCCTTTTGAGTTTTCGGTATGAAACGGTTTGATTCTTGGTGTGGTGTTTATTGCCGTCCTCAATGGTGTTTCACCGATATGAAGCGGTCTCTTTGATTGTGTGGTGTTTAAAACCGTCCTCAATGGTGTTTTACCAATATGAAGCGGTGTGTTTGATCGTGTGGTGTTTAAGACCGTTTACAATGGTATTTCACCAATATGAAGCGGTGTGTTTGACTGTGTGGTGTTTAACGCCGTCCTCAATGGTATTTCACCAATATGAAGCCGTGTGTTTGATCGCGTGGTGTTTAAATAAGACAGTTTACAAAGGTATTTCACTAATATGAAGCAGTGGGTTTGACTGTGTGGTGTTTAACACCGTCCTCAATGGTATTTCACCAATATGAAACGGTTTCTTTCATTTTACGGTGTTTAACGCCGTCCTCAATTGTATTTCACAAAAATTACGCGACGTGTTTGATTGTGTTTTGTTTAAAGGCATCTTCACTTGGTATTTGACCAACATGAAGCGGTTTGTTCAATTGTGTGGCGTTTAACGCCGTCATCAATGGTATTTCACCAATATGAAGCAGTGTGTTTGATTTTGTTGTGTTTAACGCTGTCCTCAATGTTATTTCACCAAGATGAAGCGGTGTGTTTGCTTATGTGGTGTTTAGCGCCGTTCTCAATGGTATTTCACCAATATGAAGCGGTGAGTTTGAGTGTCTGGTTTTTAAGGCAGTCCTCAATGATATTTCACCAATATGAACCGGGTTGTTTCATTGTGTGGTGTTTAGCGCCGTCCTCGATGGTATTTCACCAAGATGAAGCGGAGTGTTTGATTTTGTGGTGTTTTAAGGCATCTTCAATGGTATTTCACGAAATACGAAGCTGTGTGTTTAATTGTGTGGCGTTAAACGTATTGTGTATGGTATTTCACCAATATGAAGCGCTGTGTTGGATTGTGTGGTGTATAAATTAAGGTATAAATTAGGGGCTCCACCACTCAGTCCTGGGCTCTTAAAATAATCATGCTACATGGGCACGTGAAGCACTCAACAAATACCCACCTCTGTGTCTCAAGAGTAGGTTAGATGGCAACGAGAGGCTCCGCTAAACAAACCCCTTCGGGTTCCAAGAGTAGGAAGACATGGGAAGTTCCAACCATACTGACACCATCCATGGGTTCCAAGAGTCGGGTACACGGAGATGCGGGGCTGCAACTAAACTGTACACCATCTATGGGCTCCAAGAGTAGGCTACTTGTCACCGGAAGCACCCACAAATCACCCCCTCTGGGCTCCAAAAGTAAGCTACTTAGCACACAAAGCACCCCCCTCCCCCCTGGGCTCCAAGAGTATGCCACTTGTCACCGGAAACACCCACAAAGCAACGCCGATCTTATACGTTTCAAGAGTAGGCTACATGGACATGTGACGTTCCCATAAAATACCCAGTAATGGGCTCAAAACGTTGGTTACAGTGTCACGTGAAGCTTTCGTGCAACAAATGGCATCATTTGGACTTCAAAAAAGATTACATTGACACGGGACGCCCTCACTAACCCCCTTCCCCTCTTTTGGCTCCAAGAAAAGAAAGGCACGTGAAGCTCCCACCAAATACCAGGGCTTCTAGTGTAGGCTACATGGACAAGAATGTCCCACAAACCAGATCTGAGGCATAACTGTACGGTATTCTACAACTAACAGTTACCTTCTTTTTAGCCATTTCAAAAGGATAAAATATAAACTAATTGTGAAAGATAGTTTGCCAAAGTAACTATTGAGACTTGAATGCCAGTTGGCTTTTATTTTTATTTATTTCCACGAGGTCAATAGGCTGTGAGTTCAATGATTGACACCGAAATGTTCTTGGATTAACATTATGGTAATTATGAGTAATAGATCTTTGCCTTGAATGAATGTAATGTACAAATGAGATCGATTTCATTCAGGAAATTAACATGGTTTAAAGTTCGAGACACTCTAACCAGATTTACTTCATAACAAAGCTGAAAGAAGGACGTGTTAATCGGATTTAAGGAGCTCTAATCAGTGGCCAATCGCTCCCAATTACCCCAGACTCTTTCAGAACACGGGGGCAATTTTCCCTATAGCATTGTTGCCCTTGAAACTCGAAAGGGGTTTTACAAAAAAAATGCTGTGGTGAAAATAAGGCGCCATCAGTTTACTGGGATTAAAAAGGTGACAAATCTTTCAATTACGATCAGGTCAATGCGAGTGTAATATAAAATCGAATAAAGAAAAGCCGACTGATTACGTTTTAGAGAATTAAATGCCAAGCTAATAAAAAGCTTTTCTCTGTTATTTTGACAAATTGAATCCCAATAAATATATCTCATGACAATAAACGGACTTTAAATAACGTTACAAAAAGGGAAGATAAATTATTGAACTAGATCCAAAATTCAATATAACTACGTCTATAGGTCATGGTGACATTTTGCTAAAGGGCCGACGCATACCATGTCTGTTCAATTGAGTTAGTTGAATCATCTATATACGTAGATACGTACTGTTCAATTGAGTTAGTTGAATCATCTATATACGTAGATACGTTTATGTCAAGTTTCGATTTTGAGTTTCTTGCAACAACGATGGTAGGAAACGTGTCCAGTGTATAATTAATTATGAAGTGATAGCAAGAAAAAAAAAATATATTTCTGGAGTTTGCTTTTATGTAATTTGAGGTAACACCCCGCGTGAAATACCACCAACTGGACACTCATGTACTATTTGGGACTACATGCATGAATTACTCCGATGTCAAAGGACTTAAATTGTCCCAATGTATTTTTTGTTGTTTCATTGATTTTGATTTTATGTCGTTTATAAAGTTGTTCACTCAGATATATGAAAACCCGGCATTTCTATGGTATAAAAGAATTTTTTAACGACGTCACATGCAACAAACAATGACAGTACAGACATTCACAAAACTAAATTAAGACACCACAAACATATCGCGGTTGTGTTTCCAAAACGAGCTATCTAAACACTCCAAAAAACTCATAACAAGTACTGTGTTCAAAATTAGTTGGTTAATTGCCCATAAAAATATTTGGATGAGTGCCTTTAAAAGTGGATAAATGATTGCTTTGAAAAGAAGTTACCTTTTACAGCACCATAATTAGGTACACGTATCACAGTGATTGTTAATAATACCATATTTATGACTAACGAATAAATCAGAAAACCATCAAAAGTCAAGGGAGATTTGCTTAACTGTTTCCTGCACTATTAAGGAACGAGTGCATTTTCTCCCTATGGCGGTTTCGCGTTTCCACAGAAAGTTCTTTGCAGGCTTCACGCACTTTATTGTCTGGAGGATCGATTACCTCTGTAAGAGTGAACAGGTTTTTGGAGCAATGACTTAAATCGCTGCTCAATTAATCCGACCTAAGCAAATCGACATGACCGGATACCATTGGCGAAGGTTTATATGAAACACACGCTGAGTGAAACTCAGACAGGATCAAAGGAAGGCTAAAACATAACGGGGGCGGGAACTGCTAAGAAAACTGTCGATTTTAAAACGAAAAAAGGAAAACATTTGGCAACCATCCGCTAAAAGGTTGAATAAGTGTTCAGTTAATTTTAGCTGAATTCGTCTCGCATTTGGTTGACATTTGCAACTCTGATGCTAAGGACAATGGAATGAACGTTGAACCTGTTGTAAAATTCCTGTATGTAGTAGAAGCTGTTATTCCGCCATGAACCACCCTCTACATTGTTATATTTACCTCCAGTGCATTCATCTTCCTCTCCGCCTGCTGAGATTCCAAAGATGTACAATTAAGACCAAGGGATGAAGATACGCCCCCAATTCTCCCGACAGACATATCTACATGGTAACTCGATACTAATACATTTTTGCTTTGATAATCAGAGTATCATTATTAAGATTTATATCTTTTTCAATTCTTTTGAACTTTACTTTCGTTCTTCGCGTGAAACGAGCTTAATATTTGTGTATAAATATAGGATTTATAAGCAGTTCTCTAAAATTATATTAATTTCAACATTCTCAATTTTTATTACAATTTACGACTGGCGGAAGGCAGCGGCCGTGGCTCACTGATTAGGGTGTCAATACGCATATACATCATCGATATACCGCTCACAGGTTCCAGGCCTCCATTCGACCGCCGTACGTTATATCGCAGAAGCTGAATCCGAATATCGCGGGATGTTTTTTTGTTGAAATTATCTACCCATTTTCGCAGCATATGAGGTAAGACAGATTATGACATCCGTCGTCATATAAGTGAAATACCCTTGAGAACGTCGCGAAGAAATGAACCAATCCAACAATTAAACGGGGAAATCTTACATCAACGTCCCTAGCAAAAAACTATGACAAGATACATGATATGCGCACATCACAAATTACTGATGCACTTAAACAAAGGTGCACTTTTACAGTGCGCTACACCATGTCCACCAATCAGCTTCCTGTTGTTCCCGTTAGCTGAACATTCATTCTGTGTTGCATATTCCAATACTAGAGATCCATTAAGCTGCTTGCTCTCCAAAAAAATAAAAAAATAATAAATAAAAAAGGGATAAAAATTGCTGCCAAATTTATTTGTTTTGGAACAACCAATATTTTCAATGTCATTGGAGGACGTGCAAACCCTTCTACAAGGTGAAGGCGTAAGAATACAATATAAAACATCATATAGACCAAGAAAACAATGGAAAGACAATAACAAAATAGGTCACAGTCGTAAAGTGAGTTATACAAGTTACATCAAATACTATTATAAAATTTGTGATATCGGTTTGGATCGTGTAACGGACATAAGGTCACTTTAACTTTCACTTCCAGGAAAAACGTGTTGGCGTGGGTTTTTCACAAAGTCGAAGTCGAAGTTAAAAAGTTGATATCAATGAGGGTTTCACCTAATTGTCCCTAATATTCAAGTAAAAAAGAGTATAAAAATTAAAATAGTTTTAAGCACTGGTTCGGTCGCGTTATTTTTATCGATACAGAGGTACTGTAACTTACACAAATGTAAAGCATGAAATTAATTTTTTCCGGTTTTTCAATATTTGTTTATTACGTTAAATATATATAAATATGAAATTAAATATACATAAATATGAGATTCTCTAGCAGAAAACAATAATTTTATTGCTAGACGAAAATGGAAGTACGTTTGAAGTACGTTTGTGTACTTATAGAAAACTCCTGTGCGACAAATAATAAAACATACTATAGAAAGGCCTACATTTGCCTTTATATATTAAAGGGGTTATAGGGGTAACAGTGGTGCGAAACGTTCTTATTCTGACCGGATTTCTGAAGAGCGTCGTCTGTGATTTCAGGTGTCTGGGGCCCGGCTAGTGTTTGAAAAGGTCGGGGGCAGGGGCGGTCTCGGTTCCAGGTAAAGTCAGCTGTCACAACCACTACACACGTGTCTTCGTTGAGTCTGTGCCACAACAACAACACAGAGAAATGGACAAAGGTTTACCTGATGTTGATGTCATTAAGAGGTTGAGCAAGTTGACTTGCTTAACCTAACTGGAGTGTGGAAGGCAACAGGGGAGATAATTAACAAAAACACGGAATAGGTCATTGGGTGCCCACAGGAGAGTCTCTATTACACTGCCACTGTCTTTCTACAGGGCCTTTAACATAATTTATTTTTCATGCTCTCTAAAAACAAGTGGCTGTAATAGAACCCTGAAAGGTTCATAAGCTTATGACAGAGGTGGAAACCTTTATGGTTCTATATGCAACACTTTTACATCAACTGTAGCCAGTATACCTCACTGTTTTCTCCGACAGAAAAGAACCGTTTTTGCCGTTATCGTTCCATATAGAACAATACATAGACTTTTGGATGAGAATGTTTCTCGGTAGAACCTTCGTCTTTTGTAAACAAACCTAAAAGAACTATGATTTCTGAGAGTGTATAGTATTTTTGTATTTAAATGTCATCACACTATTGAATCATTTATGTGTTTATTAACATGGGAGAATTTCGTCGAGAAACATATTTAATTTGGCGGGGGTGGGGTGGGGTTGCAGAGACGTCATTTAAAATGTTGAAAGTGTTCTTCTACTAACCCTACATTTAAGGCAAGAAAAAACATTAAAGGAAAAAAATGTCAATTGAAATCGTGTATAGAAAATTTAAAATCCCACAAAGTTAACTCTAAACGTGAAAGTCAGTGAGTAATTATTCTAATCAGTCAAGATCTTTGTTGACAACCGGCAAAGCCGTCTGAAATCATGCTTGGTCTCTTCACATCAGAGTCTCGCGTTATCTGGCGAGAGATCCCAAGCACAAGACATGCGTTGCTGACATGGATGGCCGACTTAGAGCGATAAAGGAAATAGGCGACAAATGTGTTTCTCTTATTTCCACCAGCCTTTGCCGATGTCACTCCAAAGCGTTCGTGAGAAATGTCCAAATTCTCAGCCCTCAAAATTTAGCAAATCACTCCACCTGTTTTGACCGGAAGTTGGTCGCAACCTCAGGCTATTCGGCATCCGTCCACGGCCAGCGTTTGTTGGCTGTAATCAACGTTAGATCTTAAGCGACTTTAAACGAAACAAGACGGTCTCAGATGAAAAATATTTAATGCTGACATATGTCAAGTCGTTGACATATTTCGGTCATTTGTCTTATAAGTTTGCTTTCTATTGTGATTGTTTCCAATGTTAGAAGTTAGTGACCAGAGGGCAGCCAGTTGTTTCAATAAAGACTTTGGCCATTTTTTCCCTTTGTAACCAACTGGACATAATTTGGATAAAACTGACCACGTGTTTGGCAGTTACTGTTTCCGAAATCAGAATCTTAACCGGAAACACGACAACTGGTTTCACTTGTTTGATACTATAGTAGTCTGGAATGGTTTCCGACCGAAGTAACTATAGCAGTTTTATTCAACAGCCATAAACACATCTCATGAGATAGTTTCCAAGTTTCACAATCAATGCTTAATTACAATAAGGTACATGTGTTAACTGTTCATAAAACTTGTAAGGATTTGCTCTTGAAAATTTCATATTTAAGTAAACTAAGAATTCTGGACACAATTAACATACCGATATTCTAACATTTGGATATTACCCTATGCAAGAGACTAAAATGATATGGCCATAGTATTATACATTACCAAGCTTCGTTGATCTAAGTGTCTTTATTCAATTAAATAAGATCGCCTTAACTAAATCTTTGATTTGATTTATTATAAATAGAAATGGAGATAATTTGGTTTAATTCGACGATTAATGTTATAGCACCTCAAATATTTGAAACGGTTCTATAACCGTCAGGTAAATATTGCTAACAAACTCCTGAGTGCTTCTCTCTTTCAGGTATAGTACAATATTGCTATTCGTTCTTTGGGCCTTCTTTCTTATATTGCCTATATAGAAACGACTGTATTTGACATGAGCAGTATGAGGTCATGTGCTAACTCAGACGATAAAAAAAAGATTTATACAAAATTACCATTGAATAAAACACAGCCCAGACACGCCTGTAGAAACTGATTATTGGTGTTTTCAACACAATTGCACGATTTCCGTTGTTTGGCCACAAAATGTGTACCTGTCACATCCTCCAAAACTAAACTGAGATCTGTGCAGTGGGGAAAAACAGGCCATGGTACTAACTTGTGGGAGATGTTTTGAGTTTTATTTGTCTATTGGCAGCAGATTTAGATATAGGAGCTAATGGGAGAAATGTTTACTAGAACGATATAAATAATTACAAGCGCTTACGTTTAAAATCCCGGCACTGCAGTCTAGGAGGTTTGTGTATACAACAACTTTGACACTGACATTTAGACCAGGCCTCTTGGAAATTAAAACAAGCTGGAAATTGTAAATGATAAACGTTTAGGACAATTGGACCCATCTTGTTTATCTATAATTGTTTGTGGGTGAGGCGGGCAACGAACATACCAAAAATATCTAAACCCAGACGACCCGTCCCCACTACACCTCCCCCTCCATCAACCAATCCCCAGATGTTGATCTCAAAGAGTCGTGATGCAATGAGTTTTAAACTATATCTGATCTACTCTACTGTAATAAATATAGAGAAATCTGCTTTATTGTGGAAACTAACACGCTATGTGAAATAAATCCAAAATAGGTTTATGTGTTTGTAAGACTGGATTTTAATGTCTACACAATCAAATTTCACTTATATGACGACGTATTATCAACTTCACGCTGTTCTTTGCCTAATTGCGGTGTAAAGCCCCAGAAACAATCTCTTAAAAATTGCCACCATGCATAATTGCCAGAGGCACGCCGTGTGACTCATATACCACGTGGAGGAAAAGAAGTCCAAAAGTTTAATCTTGGATATAAAATTATTACACCAAGCATTAAATTCATCTTTTAGATTTGCCACAGTTAATCCTGGGGTCAACGACAACGATCCACCCAGTTTAACAATTTACTCTTCCAGTAATGTGCAACAAACTCAATTTTATATTTAGTAAATATACTATCCTAAGATAAAAAATATAAATATTTGTCATTTTATGCATTGATCCGATTTCTAAAAAAAAAGTTTATGTCAGTTAACGTTATTTCTCCTTGAAAATGGTTATAGCTACTGTACCAATTAAACACACCCTTTAAACATGTCTCCGAACAATTGCGGAACAAAGTTAAGAACAGATTTACATTGATACATATATATATATTAAATTGTTTTAACCCCAAATTATGGTTTTCTCTATACTGTTCAGAGTATACTTATACGACACTATAAGCGTTGAGTTTGTTCTAGAGTGTTTGAGTACATTTCTATACAGTTATGTTTTTTATACGTTGCTAATTTGTTGATTTCTAAAGACTTTATTTCAAAAGAAAAAAGGAACGAGTTGTTCGTTGTGATTTATTAACAAAAAAGGAAGACCTCAATACGACTAGGTAGAATGCGATTAAATCAAAGGCTTCTAATAATTATATCTTTGCCACGGGAATTCTCCTGGGAGGAATGTAAGTGTTAGACCAATCGATTCACCCCAGTCCTAACCTTTAGGATTTGGCGATATTTTCCGAGAAAATGTCAGACCAAGGGAGATAATGTGAAGTTTAAGCAGGGTGGTCTTAAAGCTGTGAACTCAACCACTCTAAACACAAGTCCTCACTATATACATCTACTAGTGCATAAATACACTCATTGTGCCGACCACGTGTTCAACATCGCCCCCTGGTGAGCTAATGGAGATACTACTGTTTCTAAATTTACCGTTACAATACAAACCACGAAATACTGATGGATGACCTCAACGACGTTGTTGCAAATAATACAAAATGATACAAAAGACATAAAAAAAACCACTAAAGTGAAAAATGGCAGAAAGAAGAAAAAACAAAATGAAAAAAATATATTAAAAAAAAAAAAAACCAAACCAAAAAAAGAGTAAAACCAAAATCAAACAGCGATGAAACCACAATCCACATCACGTGGGACTTTATCTGAAGTATGTATGTTTCCAGCCGGATTCGAACCCTGGTCTCTGGGCAGCAAAGCTCTAACCAGGAGGGCAATCCAGGTAAAGGCAGAGAATCTATCTCTACAGAAACCACTGACACAAGGACACTAAACTAGCGTTATTTTTATCGATTTAATACCCACAAATGTTCTTTTTTTGTTTCATTGCTTGGATTATTCTGTTTATGGCAAAGATATACTTTAAACGAAGAGAGAGAGAGAGAGATCCGATGGACTATAATCACAAAACAAATCTTCATGAAAATAGAAAATTAAAACCTAACATTGTAATGTTTCTTTCGATTCGACAAATTATAGTTTACAGATTTAGATGCATTTCAAACATTGTTAAAAGACATTTGATAAATTACTGGTCATGAATTCCTGAATAACCAAGCTGATGCCATTGTTCACCTGCTTAACATAATTAAAAATCAATGTTTCGCTGGTCAATCATTTAGCGCATTAGTTCTCTTCCAGATAAGAATAAAATTATCTTTATCACCCCGTCCCACCCGTTCCCACCTCCGCCCATACGTGAAAATATAACTTGTAGATTAAAGGTATGTTAAATAGAAGATTAAAATAGTTTTGTCAATATTTTAATAATTAACGTGAGACTTTGGTAAAAATGTTAATGTGATTATCTTTGTAAAACGAACGGTTATACACATTGATGCATCTGTTAAATATTCACCTCCCTTAAGGACCTCATTAATAAACCGTAGCTCACTTTGACAGATTTCTTCCTCAAACTAAATGATAAGTAAATGGGTCCATTTTGTATTATTTTCACACTCTCACGATGATGGGGTTTTATTGGGGATACGAACGGAAAGTCGTCCGTACTAATTTGAAATGAGAATTAAATTCAGTGCGGGGCGTTTAATTGATCTGAGAACTCATTCAATGCATGACGTGAAATAGATCTCTTCCGGTGGTGTCAATATGTTAAAGACATTATACCATAGCTTTACCTAAACTACGAAATTTATCACTACAGCGCCAGAGGGAAATTTCGCAGGTTGAACATCCAAACTAAACGAGCTATCCAGCTGTGTATAAATTTAACTGAAGGGTAAATAGTTTCGAACTTCCAGCTTTAAGATTTTTACCGTCCACTACACTGTATGGTAAACTAATTTGATAGAAGTTCCCCAGTGTTATTTATTGTTATTCTAAGCGTTAATGCAATTACTAATCGTTTTGATTGACAGTGTATAAATGAACAAATTACTGGTATTATTAAAAATAAACACATTCACAAGGACTTCTCAAGCAAAGTACTCCGTTCTCGTTGGGAAAAAGTTTAATGGGAAAATTAAAGCCAACAAAAATTGAAATTTGACGGCTTCCATTTTCGTAAAGAAAACAGATTTCGAATATTTATTTACCTTATAAATTTCGGCTCGCTCTATCAGCTATTTTAGGCCTGAGAAACAGATTCGAAAGAAGGCAAACAAATTACGTTTTGCGGTCGGTTTTCGATTCACACAGCAGTAAAGGGTTTATTTTAACCAAAATCACAACATAATTTTTCCCGAAACTAAAGAACAGACGCACGCATTGCTTGGATGTCTTGGTGATTTTCTATTATCTGGCGCCATGCACACTTAAACTCGCTCCAGGAAAATAAAACTCACAGATGATCAACAAATAGAGGTTAGAAGAATAACAATGCCACTGTTGTATGGATTAGACTAAATTACTTGCTCCCCTCATAAAGTAGTGAAAATCTATAAATGTTCATCGCTGTTTACAAATGATTGAATATGTTCTTGGAGCAATTACATTTTCTAAAATCTTTTCTATTTTGTGCTATTAAGGAAATGCAATTCTGATATTTTCTTTAATTTCCACTTCCGAAAATGGAATTTTCTCTTAACTTATATTTTGTAGCAGGTAAATAGTATATTATTAGTATACTCCATTTGGTATATTCCTTTTGTATGTACTTTCTTGTTCATGTAATTAATCATGTGCATGGAATCAACTTCAAGAACAAAGAGTAACACTTTAGACATCAAAATTGTGTGTATGTACATTACTATATGTTAAACCGCGAACAAGGTTTACTTTTTTGCGACAAATCGTAAATTACTTTACGAATAAGAAAAAGAGAAAAACATTTATTTTTTTCTAGCCTTTGTATTAATTATCTTGATTGCAATATTGTTATACTAAGTAGAACTGAAGAAGTCGATATTTGCTACACTAGTAATATCTGAAGAACAGTAAATTCTGTGAGCCGTATTTTTGCAACAGTGCACGTGGGCACTAGAGATAAAGTCGTGTAACACACTTATTGGGGACAGCCAAAATTCGCTCTGTAATTAAAATTGTTTGTTTTTAACTGTATTTCTATTAACAGTTTAAGAGTTAGTGAACATTGCGCCTAGTCCAATAGCATACGGCTACATAGGGCTTGGAATATTTCTGGTTGATTTATTGACCCCCTTTTGCACATTGACTCTCAGCGATTGAGATGCCAAGTGGGCGCTAACTGAAGAGAAAACTTTCGGTCATCGTAGTGATATCTCCCTGCCCAAGAATGTCGACTCACTGACAGATGTGAACGTAATTACTCGGTGACGAAATATTAAGCTCTCTAGTTTTCCTTTGATGATGGCTGTGATTTATGAGGCTAATGCTTTCTCCTTCTCAACAACCAAAGCAGAGAATAGCTATGCGTGTCTTGGCATAATCGTACGTAACTCGCGCGTGGACAAACATGACATGACGACATAAGGCTAGTCGTGGTTATTCTTGTGACGTAATCCGCTCGCGAACCATCACCATCGGCAGCCATATTGGAATAGCATCTCTTGTGATGACTGAAGACGACGTTATATGTTCAAAAGCATTTGTTTGTCCACTATTCCGGCTAGTTGGACTGAAGAATATCAAGTCTTAACAAGCTATACATTAACTATTTGTATGCTGATTGATATATTAATTTGTTAGAATAAACTGTTTAAGGCAAATATTTGATAGTGCCATATACTATCTCTGGTAAAAACAAATGCCCAAAACGAACAATTATGCATTCGTTAATTCTTGTCTGTCTTAGATAAAAAAAATTCATATATTCCCCAAAACAAATAATACTATACTCATGTATATATACACCCATAAAGAGATAAGTTACTCTGCCCAACCAGTATAATAACTGCAATATCTTTTGGACTTTCTTTTCCCGAATAAAAAACTATTTGATGAATTTTCCTTACAATAAACAGTTGACAGTACAGTTTGCCCCTGGGGTAACCTAAATTAACACCTCACGATCAACGCTCGGTAGAAATATTCCGTTTCCTGTATCTAAAAGTTTCTGAATATTCCAGGTTTTAGAATTTCCATATGCGGACTGGCCAACAAAGGGATGGGTTAAATTGTTAGAAGTGATATTTCTTGACAACCGCAAACACAAAGCTTTCTTGTAATAACTGTAGAAATCTCTAAGGAGAGGTAATCAGGCCCACGTGTGGTAACGAACAAATGTAACAGTACAGGGATATATTTAACCAACATGGACGACTTTATTGTCCACCATTGTACCCAATACTATAAACATTAGTCTTTAGTTTTAAATTAATACATATAGTGTAAATCTCTGGTGCAAAAATATATAACAAAAATCGCTAATAGGTTATTGTTTTGTTCAAAAGTCGGAACACACATTGGCAGCACACACTATATGATTGCCCGAACGTTTACATGACCTGGAGTTGACAATCAAGACAAAATGGAATTAAACACACTTTACAGGCTTAATTGTAACATAACAAATTGCAAATTAAAGCTTTTCAATGTTAAATCAGTGCCTAAACGAAGGTTGAAACTGTTGCGTATGTTGAAGTTTCCCAGCAAAATCTTAAAAAAAAAAAAACAAAAAAAAAAAAAAAAAAAAAAAAAAAAAAAAAAACAAACTCCTAACGCCTGACTTAGTTTATAAATTAAAGAGATTCGTGTCATAAGTTTCCTGCGCTTTGAAGATTGTCATTTTAAGAAATACCTTTTCTTGCAGGAATTATGGAAAAGAAAGGTCTGTTTAATTGTCACAAGTTGTTTTGTAGAAAATAGTGTTTCAATAGGGTATGTGGAGATAAGCATAAGTGTGCTTCTGTTCACAGCCGAGGAGGCGAGGAACGTCCCTGTTTTTTAAAAATGTATTGAAGCACAGTTTTGTGTCTACTTTAGCTAAATATCCCGACACGGCATTAACGATCTCTAACTTTTAATAAAGGTCTTACTGGACCCCTTGGGTTCAAAATAAACCAATTTTTTTTCGCTTGAATTAAAAGCTATATTTATTCAAACTACTTGTTGGTGAAAAAATAATTCGAAATTCTAATTTCAAACAGTTAAACTGGAGCCTATAATTTGGTTTTCCCTTGGTCATATATTCAAGTCGTAAAACTTTCATTGCCTATTTCTGGCACTTCAGTTTTAAACAAAGTCTATATTTTCCAAGGCATATTTCGAGAAAACTATTTATGTTAGAAATTTCAAATTGTACCATGGTGTAGAGCACAATGCGATCTGGTAAACGGTGCCTTATTTTGTGGAAATTCTTCCTTGATTTGTTAAAATGTTTTCTGACAGTTTTTTTAACCTTTTTTATAAGATTGTCCGAGGTGATATATAAGGGCTATTCTATTCGATCAACTAATTTATTTAGGTTTATCTTCATTGCACTTCGAAAAATAAACCATGAAAAATGCAGTTAATTGTTTTCTGTTTAAATTTACTCATTTTGTAATATTTTTTTAGAAATAATAATTGGATGTTCACCAAATTCACATATATGTCATCCTGAAAAGCTTTCTAAAAATATATATACAAATTTATGGTACAGATTTATATTCTAAGAAAAATCTTCTCTATATATATTCTACCGTTATCCCAAAAAATGTATAGTAGAGTTCGCTCCGATTGGAATGAAACTAACCCTATTGTAGGACATATACGATATATACCAACAGAACAGATGATAGTAAAAATGTGGCTTTCGCTATTTGTGGGTGCAAAGGTCATGACAATATTTATTGTTGGGGCTGCTTTAGTTTCGGGCTGATTCGTGGATTAGAACGGAAACTATATCCTTTTGGAAGTCATTTCTGTTGTCTCTTCTGAATATGTATTTCAGGTAAAGCATCCTATCGTCCAAATTCAACTTTAACCCTCCCTTTTAAAGTTAAAAGAAACGGCTTGATGCAAAACACCTGTCAGTGGATTTTAAGACCTGGAAAAAGGACTTTCATCAAACAACAACCTCAAGTATTAACAGATAGTGTTGGCCAAAGATTTCTCAATTGGCGCATTTTTCTAACACGAAAATTGTCTTAAAAGACAGCACATGTTTTAGGTTTCTATCCTTGGAATCGAATACAAATACATAGCGCTATCTTAGCCAGGCAATCGAAATACAAACGGCTGCTGAGCATATGTAAAGCTTTTAGATCAGCCCCTTTAATGACTTCCACTGGGCTGGTATAGTTTAAGGAAAATATTTACTCTGTAAAAATGAGTTTTTCTTGGAAGCTAGAAGCCGGTATTCTATTGCATCCAGACGTGTGTAAGGAGGTGGAACAAGACAAGACAAATTCGCTAGATAATTGTGTACAGTTTTGAGAATAAAAAGAACTTCCAGTGGCTCGAAAATA